>QVRM01003371.1:0-44869 GCA_003439945.1 Dermanyssus gallinae
CTATGTCGTACACCTATGTCGGCCGATAACACCTATGTCGGCCCGGTACACCTATGTCGGCCCGGTACACCTATGTCCGGCCACGTTACACCTATGTCGGCCCTGGATAACAACCTATGTCGGCCGGATACACCTATGGCCGGCCCGGTACACCTATGTCGTGCCCGGTACAAACCTATTCCGGGCCCGTTACACCTATGCCGGCCCGTAAACGCTATGCCTGCCCGGTACAACCTATGCCGGCCCGGTACACCTATGCCGGCTCGGGTACACCTATGCCGGCCCGGTACCCCCAGTCCGTTGACCGCATCGTTGTGAATGCAAGTCGAATCACAGTTGGCACCAGCCTAAGACCAAGCACAACGCCTTTGAAGGCGTCGCCGTGAGAGTGCCAACAAAGCCAGTAGAGAGGCGCGAAACCAAATGCGGCTCCGGGAGCGGGAGATGGCTTAGCTCATGTTGGTTCTCTAGGTGACATCGGCAGTCGTCTCGAGGATGTTATCCTACTAAGTCTATGCAAACAGAACCGGATTTTTTTGAGCAAAAACAAATGTCTCTCATTCCATAGCCAGTGAGGATATTTCATTCAAGGTAACGACCCTCGCTAGCTATATACTATGCCAATCTTTCGGGCAACTTGCGGATTCCTTGCCGGAAGAAGTCCGTACCTTTAAGAGACAAACAAATCACCTACCCATTTTCGGCCTTTTTTATACAAAGGAAATTTGTGTTTGGCCAGAGTGTGGCCCAGCAATGCGATTATGTGGAGCCAAGTCTGGCGAATTAGCTGGGTGGAACAGGGGGTTATTTTATTTCACCGACTCTGCATTGTGTGATGACGCGTTGTCGTAGAAACGCAAAGTCAGTTTGCTGTGTCGTATTTTATGTTCTGGTCGTGCTTTGTAGATTGCCCGATAATTTGTTGACTGCAGCGAGCAGCATGGACAGTTAGTTGTACCAGGTTTTAGCGGCTCATAATGGCCAACACATTTTTGAACCAACCAACCAACCACAGAGCATTGTCTTTCTTCTGAAGTGATTCGGCCTCAGAGTCGATGACGCTGCTGCGCCAGGATCTAACCATGATTTTCTGGTCGTTTCAACTCTGGTCAAGATCCGATGCAAGGAAGATTTCGGTACGAACCTGGAGAGAAGAATCTTGCAAGTGGCTTGCCGGTTCTGTTGCTGTCTTTCATTCGGTTTATGTGGGACTCACTTTGAGAGCTTCATGATGTTCGCCATGGCCTTTAAGCGCCTCTAAACGGTCGCTTGATACATGTTAGGTTGAGCAGAGAGTTCTTCGTGCGTTTGCGTTTCACCTACGTCCAACAATGCTCGCAGTGTCCTCAAACATGTTTTGCTGTTTTCCGCGTGCTTTATCGTTCAGTTCAAAATTGCCACTGTGTAACTTTTTAAACCAATCAAAACACTGTGATCTGCCAAGAGCATTCGACAGTAAGTTTCGACAAGCACTTCATACGCTTAGATTGCACATTTTTTAAAAGTAATAACAGAAAATGAGAGCTTCAAGCAAATCGTTGTTTTTCGGCACAAAGTTAGACATGGTAAATGCTCCCGCAAATTTTGTAGGGAATATAAAGGTGAGGTTTTGCTCGTGGTTGACAATTAGTTGTCTAACTCCAACAACAGAAATACGTCATTGCCTCTATTGGCTGCTCCCTACAACAACAGCAGCGCCACTCTTTTCACGGAATCCGGTTTCATATGCATACACCTGGTGGTGTATCATTTTCTTTGGGCGGAGATCTAAATAACCTTGACTAGTTCTGTACAGCAAATGTTACCAATTGAGTATCTGTATATCGGAGAAGGCAGGGGGGAGACGAGGCTTTTCAGTGGTAAGATGGTATTTCAGTGGTAAATGCACAGCCGACGTCGCTAAGACTGTTATTTATCCGCAGACTCGCCGTCTCTCCTCTAGAGGCGATATATATTGTCACTTATTACAAAAGTGAATGCTCATTCGCACATTGTCGTGGCGGCTGTTGTCAGTCTGGCGGTCATTTCTTCAGCCATCTTCGGTTTCGACACCGAAGGATCGGATGTTTTCTCACTCGCACTGCGCAGCAGACAGCAAACGACAGACAGTTGCCCTTAACGTCTAGCGAAGTAGTTTGCTAGTTTTATTAACAAATAGTTGTAAACTTTAAATGTCCCGGTGTAAAAACAGCGCTATACGCGCTACTACAGCCTGTTGCCTATCGAGACAGCAGGCTAGACAGTCGGGCGCGGCGTGTCGTAGAATTTATGGCGGCGCGGCAATTCTGTCGCCACCCAAGATTGGCTAAAAGGTTATTAAAGTGTATCTTCAGCAGTGTCTATGGGCTGATGTGGTGGTGTCATCGATGCGGTTGTGGGGCTATTGTCACGCCGATCTGTCAGCCTACAGCCGAAGTCATTCGTCGCAACGAAAAGAATGAAAGTACGTCTCTTGTCATTCATATGGTCAGCGCCGCCCTGGTTTTTTTAATACAGATATGTGGTCACTACTAGTAGTCCGTTTAGAAACGAGTTCTGCCGTACTTCGGTAAGGCGTTCGTTTACAAAAAAAAAGTTTCGAAAATCGGAATTTTTGCGTGTGAGAACATTCGGTTTTTCTGACTTAAGAAGATTTGCATTTTTATATACACAGAATTTCACCAAATCCAATCTTCATAATTTGGCGTGTCATCGACTTATAAAAGGAGGATTTTTTTGTTCAATGGAATGCAACGGGATGTCTTGTATAGACGTGACTGTGAGTTGAGTTCCTGGAATGCCTTTTGAAGTTTTCACAGTCAGTGCCATGAATATTTCCTATTGCAAATTTGCGAAGATAAGACATGCATTTTAAGCAAAATTCACACGGGGATAATTTTAGTACTATATGAATTATCGTTTATTTGGTGAGTGCCATTAATTTCTTTTTTTTATTAGTCCGTGTGTGGTTTATACATACTAACATAGGTATAATGAAAGGTAAATGGTGAAAAGAACAAAAGTATATGCATACAAACCGCTAACATTTCGTACTGCTGCATCAAGCGTATGGCGTCGCTTTTGGAACATCATGGAAAATCTCCAAAGGCAGCGTTTTAAAAAATCCCTACTGTAGTTTGTTTGCTTGATTATGTGTCTACCGACAGTTTTGGCAGGGCCTTTTTGGCAATATATAATACATTTCATTAGTTAACCTTTCGGGAATTGATAATATGCCCCTGGGTGGTGGCTCATCGTAGTACAAGGATTCACTAGGTACACAAAACGAACTCATTTTTTACTTTTTGAACTAGACAGTTTTGTCGTGTTTGCAAGGAAAGTGTCAGTCGGTGTCTCATGGCAGCGTCTTGTGTAGAACATGGCCATACAATTCCCGTAGTTTAATTATCTTATCTCAGCGCATTATCTCATGAACTATAACAAGATTGGTGGAGTTTGCTACTTGGCTCTTCAAAATGTTACAGGAAGAAAAATAGGGTCAGTGACGGTTTGATTTATATGAGTATATCACGGTAATCCGCTGACTCGACTAATTTGATATTCAGACGATGATATCACCGTTCCGTAAGCTCCTGAAGGTGACGTGTCGAACAGAACGTGTCTAGCTTCTCACGAGATCAGACCTATTACGCGGCGCAAATAACAACAAATTGCAGCAGAACTTGCAGCTTACGCCGCCGGGCAAACGAGATTGATAGCAAAAAGAGAGCACATCGTCGTATTCGTTGCGCTTTTTTTGAGGAACATATAACGCTGCCCAGAAGATGCGACATGGTCGTTAAGATGAGTATTTGCAACAAATAAGTTATTTTACAAGCTGTCGCATCTTCTGGGCGGCGTTATATATTCTTTAGAAGACGCTGAATTTCTCACGAACACAACGAGAAGTCCATGAGGCGACTCATGTCAGGCTATAGACCAGTGTCACGGATTTTGATAATATCACTTTCACTCCGAAACGGGACTGCTCAGAGACCATGTTTCATTTGAAAAAATGCTTGCCTTAACGAGCTATACAACTTCCTATATCGATCTTCAGAAAAAAAACTCCGGACTCCATGCATATATTAATGAAAAAAGTGAGCCTATTCAATAATTAAAACGTTTAACATACCGTCGGCGTCGAAAAAGGAGCCATTTGTATTTGAAACGTACGTTGCCGGACAAGGCCAACCCTAGAGAAGGTCAGAGCAACCCATTGTATGTCTATACTCTTGCATATATGGCTAAATCTTGCCCCCAGTTAGAGCCCCATCAAATAAAAGTGAACAAACTCACCATAAAGTTTGCATGGGGAACGAAACGCTGCTGGCGACAGAAGCATAAGGATAGGAAGTTATCACGTAGAACTAGTCGACCGCTTGGCATACCTAGGCGTAGCGTTGGACAGTTTGACTGTTATCTGGCTTATATAAGCTAGATAACAGTCGAACCGAAGTCGCTATCACGGCATCTGGCAAAAACAGGCAAAAATTACAGCGACAATGATGCCTTAATCCAATTTCTTCTGAGCTAAGCGATCTGATAAAATTGGATTTACAAACCGCGATGACCATTTTCAGGGTGAAGGCTCCTCAATCATCTTGCGTTGCCTCCGGACGCTAGCCCCTGATTTGGCATTACAAATCAAGAAAAAAGTCGGGTGATTTGAGGGATCATATATAAAGCAAGTCATAAATCATCCGCAAAACGTCTCGACCACACTGACATTGCAGCTGTAATCACCTTTTTATCGAAGTAATAGTACGGGGCAAGAGTGCACCTTTTAGGGACAGATTATACTTCCGCACAACGCCTAGAGGGGAAAACGCAAAAAATGCGCTTTTAAAACAGAAAGATGCAACGCTGCTACGCAAACGCGTGGTTCACAGTTTTGCAAGATAGCTTATGGGTATCACCAACATGTATGCCTAAAAGGCGACTGCTTTGATATATGTAGACGACTGCCCTCGTTGTCGACAACCATGTACATAACTGGACGCGCAATGCACTCATGGGACCAACTGTAATCTATATATATATATATATATATATATAGATTACAGTTGATCCCATGAGTGCATTGCGCGTCCAGTTATGTAGACGACTGCCCTCGTTGTCGACAACCATGTACATAACTGGACGCGCAATGCACTCATGGGACCAACTGTAATCTATATATATATATATATATATATATATATATATATATATATATATATATATATATATATATATATATATATATATATATATATATATACATATATTTATATATTAACTCCAACAGGGCTACATGTCCGCTTCGCAAAGGTGTCTTCACTAGGAGGGTTCTTGCCAGACGTAGCCGCCAACGGGGCGTTTACATCCCATCGGCCATCGACGAAGGAAACTGATATTGACACTCTACTCGTCGGCATTCAGGCAGAAATGCGCCAGGCCAAACTGGTGCGCATTTTACCCCAACATCTGAGGCCAACTCTTGCGGGGGAACTTACCAACGTCTTCTCAAACGTCGCCAACGACTTATACGCCTGGTACTCTCTGTTCTTCTTTGTTCTAGTCGTGCTGCGACTTCCTTGAGCCAGAATGGACGGTTGGTTCCTGTCTGCTCTGATTAGGAAGAACCTACGCAGATTTTGAACGGGAAAAATGTTCAGGGATCTAGAATTAAACATGTTTTAAGAAGGTAAAGCCCAGGGATCTGGGAGGGATATGCCTTTTTTTTTTAATTGTGAGGTTGGGGAAAAATGCTTTATGCACACCCAGCGCAGTTATCACTGTCCGGGCGTGTAGAAGCGCGTAGGTAGTGTGGGACTCCTCGATGGCATGGGGTTACCCACTAAAAAACCCTAGTCCTCACATTTACCCCCCCAGGGTTCGGCACTGTTTGCCAGTTCATCAAGGCCCTGGGGGGGAGTCGTCCGCTCTACATCTACGACATGGCCTCCGAGGCCTGTAAGGACGTCTCACAATCTCTTCTAGCGAGTGAAGCGCGTTTTTCTTTCTCTAGGCAGGTTTTTTCTCTGATGATCGGGAGGGATATGCCTGGTGCAGCTAAATTGGTTCGAGCTCCGAGGATATTTTGGCGTCAGTGAACGAAAATCCATCGCCATCTAACCATGCCCACACTCCCGGCGGTAATACTACGTTCTTCAACCTTGCGCGATGAGAACTCACTGAATGCCGTGAAGAGATTCAGCCGAAGTTCAGCTATCGGCCTGGAATTTATGAGACCCCGTCTGTTGCAGGCCCTATTGTCTGGTGCACTGGGCAGCACGGCCGGGCGACTCGTTGACGCCATTGCCAAAGAAGTAAATGGGCTCAGGTGCGGCTCGCCCACATCCTGCTTTATGCCACTTATATTTAAAGCACGGATTCTAGCACTAAAGAACGGATGGCTCATTGCGCCCGATCGGCAGTTCCTCAATCTTTCTCCGATTGGCGGCCAAAATCGGTTATCACGATAACAAGGATGCTTTTCCACCAGCTCTTGGCCAGCACCAGCTAGGATTCGCTACACCTGGCGACAGTTGTAGCAGTCTACTGTGTTCGTGCAATCGCACAACGTACTAACGGTGATGATCAAACTGGATTTCCAAAACGCTTTTAATAGCGTCCGAAGAGACCATCTGCTTTGACCCGGCAAGTCGTGAGCGACCTTACTCTTTCATCAGACGAATCTGACATACGGTCAGTTATCACATCTGGTCATGCCCCATAACGCTATACTACCGCAAACAGGTCCTCAGCAGGGCGATTCCCTGGGTTCTCCACTTCGTTGTCTGTGAATCAATGAATTGTTGGGTTCATGGCGGCTCCCCCCTTAATGCCTGGTACCTGGATGACGGCGTTCTGGGCGGAAACCTCCCGACAGTACTAGACGGTATTCGAAAGGTCATTGACTTTGGTGTGATTGGCTTCCAGGTTAGCAGGTGGATGAGATTTCAGATTAGCAGGAGCCGACAAATGAAGAAAATACTCTGGCGTTGGTTATCCGCACTAATGTTGTCTGCTGGCTTTTGAGACAATGGGAGGACCATGCCTTTTTACCCTCAAGCTGATTCAGCGCGTGAGTTAAAGCCTTAACCTTTTGGCGGGAAACTCGAGAGCATCGGAATTTTTGCTCCAGAGGCTGTCGCTTGACGTTCAACGAGGAAACGCAGCATCTGTTTGAGGCATACTGTTGGACTGGGCTAATTCTAGGTTAGAGAAGCCGTGAGCAAACGCTTACGCGGACAATTGTTCACTCCAGGGTGCTAACATAACCAACATAACCTGCTACTTTTAAGTCATCAAAAAAAAACATATATATATACGATTGCCAACTGTTAAATTAACGGCAGCGGAGACCTCCCGGACAATAGTGATGCATGGCTAGTGACCTCAGGTCATCTCAAAAGTTCAAGGGTCAAAAGAAAGGTGACTAACTATTTTATCAAATATAAATCACATTTTGATCTAACGCCGTTGAGGGCAGCCAAATTGCAAAAAAAGCCAGATAGGCGTGCCTACGGCCACCGAAACTGCAACTCTAACATGTCTGCAAACCCTAAGCTTTGTGCAGTGTAAACGTGATGATACATAGCCGCACGTAGTGTCCTTTTTAGGCCTAGACACCGCTGGCACATTTAAATTAGTCGATCTATAAACAAGAAGCCCTCCTGTGTTTTTACGATATCTATAAACCTCCATATTTTGCTATTTAGATTAAAGTATTTAGTCAGCAGGAGAACGCACCATGGCACTAAAACTGCGCGTTGGAAAACTTAGATGGCCTCAGATACGCTCTAAAATAAAAATAACAACAGTACTTCGTATAGTTTTACTAAATCATAAATGCATAATACATATTAGTCGGTTCCGGAACCACCCGCAAAAAACTAAAATACTTGAACATGTCCCAAAAAAAAATTAAAGTCAGTTTCCTCGTACATTGCTTTCCTCGTTGATGCCCGGAGGCCGGTCGTAGACTGTGGAACACCTTGGGGAAATCGTTTGCTACCAGGTCGGTTAAAAGCTCTGACCAGGAGGGAACAATAACCGGCGCACAATTCCTCGAGAATCTAGAAAAGTGATGAGCATGGTTCTCCGCTTGGATTTTGAGGACCCCACTTTTACGAAGAGGGGGGGGGTCATCTTCAGACGTCCGATACTACACGGCCGATTGTGTCGTCGTCGACGGATCGTATTTGAAACGACATGTCTATCACCTGTAATAATGTTCAACAAGGAACTGGGGTTTATGTCGGCCGCCTTAACGAAGTTTTCGGACGCCTGCTATTTTTACTCGGGTGTCAAAGTGTACGGAACAAACTTTGCACACATCCTTCACAAGCGTATAGGATTATTTCTTTCTCAACGTTTGCGGCATACAAACGTAAAAACATAATGGTTGAGTCGCTTCGTTCGAACGAAGTGTTCAATTGAGTTCATAAGTTGTCGCTTCGCAAATTGCAGTCGAGAACTTCTAATATTGTGGGTGCAATACTTATTTAGCTTCTTATACATACTAACACTAGACAATCTAATAGATTGATACGATATATTACAATGTAGTACTAGTCGCCATGCGAAGCACTTTCGTACGCGATCGAGTGCATTGATGTCGTTCATTTCAAAAAGTTGGGCTGCAGTACAAAAGCCTTGGTGCAACGGTGCGATGAGGGTCATATACAGATTCGCGTCAAATATTGTATTGCATACACTTAGCGACAATGTGACTGTCACTTTCAATTAATGCGTGAAGTTCAGTAATAGCATGAAAACGAGTGCCTGGGGCCAGATGTCAAATTCGGGTATATAGAAATTCTGCTTGCGTTGGTCTGATATCGCCTTTTGACGTAGTCATGAGCCACATCTAACTCCTGCCTTAATTGATGCACAGGGAAAATGGCCAGGAGCCTCATTTTTGTTTAGTAATCGAAGTAACGCCATATTTCTTATTATTCTCAACTTTAGAAAGTGGTTTTTAGATAACTGGTTTTACTCGAGCAAGCCATCTGTTATCAAGCTACTCTTGTTTTCTGATTATATTCCGGCCTGAAACCAATACATACGTAAACATCCGATGGAGTATTCCCCAATTTCCTTTGATAAGCTTAACTTTCTTTCGTCAAACTTACACGAGTTACAAAAGAAGAAACGCATTCTATTCTAATAAGAAGATGATCACTTTCTGATTATACTATATAATCTCGTATATAAATATACAAAGAAAACGTATAAAACCTGTTAAATCATGGTAACGTCGCTTTAATCATCTGTGATATCCTTAGGAAGAAAAACATACTTTTCAAATGTTTACTTACCCTAGATGAACTACATGACGACGAATGAAAACACGTCTATTATATAACCTCAATAATCATTTTCTATTTAGAATAGAGTCTGCGCAAGTAAGGGGACGGAAGTCAAGTATGATGTTGCGTGTCCTGTTTACATGTCGCAGTGTAGGGAGCGCAGTTGCTGTATTTATTAGTTTGCTGTACTTTTTCGCAAGCTTAAGACGTTCCACTTTGCGGGAATGTTTACACGCTCCTTGAATAAAGCTATGCTCAGTTCGTTCATTATTAATCAATAATTCAGTTAATGTTTATCTTGAATCCTGTATTTCCTCAGTTAACCTTTAACGTTATAAATTAAGTGTTTCTAATGATTATTGAGCCTCTATCAGGGCACAGATGTTGTGCTGCCCTCTTTTGCCAACAGTTTCTATAAACCACTCGCTTTCAGATGCGCAGTCCTGGCGCGTTCATCGCTGTCATTAACACTCAACTTAATGATTCTTCCAGCATTTTACTTTTGCGCATTATGCTTGGTTTACCTAAGTCTATGATTAACGTTACATCTCCTATACTAGCAGACAGTTTTTGGCTCGGATTTCGCTTGATGAGTATGCTGAATGTAGTTATATAAGGTACTTCTTGTGCTACTTTTTTTCTAGATAAGATTGAGCTGGTGCTCTATTTCTGCAGACCCATAGATAGAGCCTGCCGCCTGATGCAGTAATGGCCGCACTATCGTAAACGTATCACCTTTAGCCATACTGGCGTTGTCTATAAGACGCCGCAAGCCACCGAAACAAGTGGATATCAGAACTGCTGCTGTAACTGTTCCTTCTATCTGATTCTGTACAGTGGCGATTCCGCTCCTCACCACCAGCATCACAATCAACGCTATCATCATTATCACAAGGAAAAGTAGCGGCCGTCAGACTCCTAATGTTTGCCATAGATTCGTGTCTTAATGATAGCATTCGTCAAATACTACCACTGCAACCACTCCTACTACAGCGCACGTTATGCCTGGCTATGACCGATCGGGCTGTTAGTGAACGGACGACCCTGCAACAGACCCAGAATCCTCGTTCTAGCCGTATGTATGCTCTGTCAATCCAATAAGCATCGACCGATCTGTTTGGCCTAAAGGCTGAGTGCCTATATCCGAGAACGGCACCTCGGACAATATCCACTACCCACGCCCTGACCATCGGTACAAATGCCGCTTTGCTGGTGCTGACGTTGCTTCCTGCGGCGTCGCGGCCCGCTGCCGCAGGTACAGTTTCCTATATGTAGCTGTCTGCTATCGTTCTACTACACTCTACGGCTGAAATACATTAGACCGTAATTACGTGTCTTTCAGATGAGCTCGTTAGGGAGATGCCGTTGCTATACCATCTACCCTCGAGCCCCCGAGCCCTCGCGTGGGCCTTAGTGTTGTCAATCGAACATCTGACCTGTTGGCATCTCAGTTGTTCCGTCGGATTTTCCTAAAACGTAGTACACCTGTAATGCCGGCAGGATCTCTTGACATCTCAACGTTCACTTTGTGCCACTTTGCAATGCTTGTTGCAGTGGAGAGCCTAGGATCAGTCAGCCAAAGCACACCAATCTTCCATCTTGAGCTAGAACCGATTGATAAATGTTAATGTTTTTTAAAGCCAATTTACTCTTCGTAGACTTGTACTCGCGGTATGGTTTATCATCTATTCTTAATGAACACCGCTCAAAAAATGTTTGATCAACAACAACGATGATATACTATAGAGATAAATGAAAACTATGAGACTTGTGCACCCAAAAATAAGAAAGGTCACAGGAGAACAACAAGAAAGCAAATAGCTTTCACTATCTGCTGACAGCAGCTGCTTTTTGCAGCAGTGTGCTTCAGTAAGAAAAACACCGTTTTCATTATCGGCTCGATGTGATAACGTGGGTTTAATGTCTTGACGCGGAAACCGTACCCTGATATATATACATATATATATATATATATATATATATATATATATATATATATATATATATAGTAAACACAAAACGAAGGAGTTCAGTTGGCACGCGAGTCATTGGGTTTAATCACTCGAAGGCAGAGTGCAATGCAAACGTATTGTTACTTGTGTTTGTATCATGATTAAGCAATAGGCTACGTATGCTTTCTAGAATTTGTTAACTACAAGCGTAATGTTTGAGACTGGAAAGGTGCCTAGTCATGTCAGAGTCACGATGAAGCCAGAGGAACCTTTGGTGGATGTCTAAAGTTGTTCTGGCGTGCAAATCGATATTCTGATCTGGGTATAGGGGGGGCGAAAGACTAATCGAACCATCTAGAGACTGGTCGCTTCTGAAGTTTTGTCTCAGGATAGCAAGCGTACATTTTTTGGTCATGCCATGAAGCTGAATGATTAGAGGTGAATGAGGTCTTATATGCCGGTTAACCTATTCTAAAAATGTTAAATGGTGTGCATGGTTCTTTTTCATTGAAGAACGCTGTAAATAAGTATGTTTGAGTGGGCCAAATATATATATATATATATATATTATCTACTATATATATATTTTAATATATTATATATCTATCTATACATATATATTTATATATATCTATATATTTATAATATTATATATCTTTATATATCATTTATCTATATATATATATTATATATATCTATATTTATATCCTCTATCATCTATCTACTCTCTATATCTCTATCATATTATTCTTATCATATTTTATATATACCTACTAGTTTGCTTTTCTTCGTGCAAATAAAGACGTTCTACTCGTTTCCATTATAACACTTTTCTTTCATTAAATGTACGAGTATGTTACACGTATGTTGGTCTTCGGCCAATGTTGTCTGCTTTGTTCTACCTCGTTTTTCATTTAGCGTTTGTTCTTGATTTCAATATTCTATTTTCCGGCCCGATGATTTCCTGTTTCCGCATGCGTTTGTTTTCCGCAAGCGACTAGGCCCTTTACTTTGTTTGTGACCGAGGCCGCGGTTTTTTTAGGTGGGCCCTCTGTGTTTCTATATATTTATATTTATATATATATATTTAATTGCGCCAGGAAATTCCTTGAGGGGGAGGGGGGAATGTCAACATTTATACAAAGGGAAGTACAAAGTACGCTTAGATTTAGTAGTAGGATTGAAAATGTAACAAATAAAGATGGGTTAAACAGATGCAGCTGGTAAAGACGGCACTTCGGATTGAAACGAAGTGGGATCGCAGAGTAGAGTTTGCAGCTAGGGAGATTGGGTACAATTGTCAGCAATGGGCAAGAGCGAGGGTATCAGAAAAAATGGTGAAATTAAAGATAAACAAGTCATATACAGACAAATGGAAATTAACGATGGGCTCCAAATCAAGTTTAGCAAGTATGGAAGGTAAAAGCGGAAAAGGGGCGGGGTAGAATGGGTATACGATAATTCAAGGGCGAGTGGGCTATTGGCAGATGCCAAGGCAGGGATGTTGGATACAAGGATACATAGAGCTAAATATAAGGAGGGGCAAAGTACAGAATGTCGAGCATGTGGGCTAGAGAATGAGTCAATCGAACATATTATTAAAGAATGTATAGCATTAGGGGAGAGCAGAGATAGAGAGCTGGCGGAGGCCCTAGCTCTAGGACCCAATGTTAGAAATGACCTGGTCGATATTACAAAAAAGAGGTTGTCACAATGGAAAGCAAATACTCAGTAGGTATTGAAGTAGACATGGATTATATGGATGCGTAGATAATATATATGCTGCCGCTCTAAGCGCCCCTGATATAAAAGGGTGACATGTGTATTTAGGTATACATGCCAAGCGAACAATAAATCAATCAATATATTAATTAATTAATAATACGCGCTTTATTTTCAATAAAGGGAAAAAAAAAATATATATATATATATAATAATTTTGTTTGCTTATATATAAGAGGTAACAATGATCTCTCTCTCTCTCTCTCTCTATATATATATATATATATATATATATATAATATATATATATATATATATATATATATATATATATATATATATATATATATATATATATATTTATATACAGGGTGGTGAGGACTATGTGAAGAGCGATATATGGAATTGTAGAGCTCGTTAAAGCAAATCATTTTTTCCAATGGAACATGGTCTCTTAGAAGTCTTGTTTCGTAGTGAAAGTGAAATTACTACAATTTGTAACACTGGTGTTTTTCCCGACATAAGAGCACGAAATGTGCAATTGTGAGACAACCAGTCCTCCTATACAGAAACTAAGCACGTTGTCTTGTTCGTTCTGCTTCCTCCGAAGAACATATAACGCCGGCCAGAAGATGCGACATGGTTGTTTAGAACAGAATTCGCAAAAATAAAGTTATTTTATTAGCTTTAAGACAAAATACCTTAAAATCATCACCTTGCGACCACTCACAGCGCTCAAAACTAACACATTCAAACGCGCATTTCATGCGCTTACTTAAGTACTAAACACATGGCAATGCGAGCTGTGGTTGCGGAGTAAATAAAAGATTGTTCGACTTTTACGAGCTCCACATTTCAATATATTGCTCTTTAGAGCTTTCTGGGACAAAGCCATTTATGCATGCACTCGACATGTCCGCCGAAAAATTTAATTACTCCGCAATTACGATTCGCCATGCTATAAGTTTGGTACCAAAATGATTGTCATGAATGCGCGTTTGTCTGAAAGTGTTACTTTTGAGCGCTGTGAGTGGTCCTAATGTAATGGTTTTGAGGTTTTGGTGTGAAAATAGCTTCGATTTTGCGCAAAAACATCAGTCTTACAAATTGTAGTAATTTCACTCTCACTACGAAACAAGACTTCTCAGAAACCATGTTCCATTGGAAAAAGATTTGCTTTATCGAACTCTACTATTCCATGTATTGCTCGTCACATCGTCTATATATATATTTTTATATATATATATATATATATATATATATATATATATATATATATATATATATATATATATATATATATATATATATATATATATATATATATATATATATATATGTATATATATATATATACGTTGCTGATGGGCATTAAGCTGTAGAGCTTGAGCTTGCTGAAACCGGTTCGGATTAAATCTTTGGCGATTTACGTGAACACTTGGAGATACTTTCCTAATGCTCGCAGAATAACGGTCGGTTATTTGTTGACTTCTGGGCACTTCCACATTTAGCGTTCTCGTCTGTAAGGCATCGTACATAGGCCGCCTGTAGTTTATCTGCACTATCTCGACGCATTCCCCTATTTCGATATAGATTTTCCGAGTTCGCATAGAGGCAAGCAAATGAGACTATTTCCATTACATGTTTTCAATGTGTCTCAAGTTCGGATCCTGCACCGGCCACTTCTTGGTACAGCAGAGAGCGGTCAATTCACAGCTCGACGCATTGAAACCCTCACAGAGAGAAAACGTCAGAGATTAGATTTACGTACGTACCACCACGGCTATCTATCTATTCGACCAGTATGAGATCGGTAGCCGTATCGGCCCAAAGGCGGTCGTTATGCGTGCGTATACAAACTGCAAGTTAGCCAAATAACGAAGCTTAGACAGTGCTGAATAGGCAAGCAAGCGTTTTGCGGATTGATGTCGTTACGTCGGTCATGGAACGCCATGGACGACTACGGACACTTCCCCCTAGTTCATGAAGATTCATATTCGTTTGATTGGGCAACCTTCCTTCCGGCTCTGGGAATGTGCTTAGTTATCCTCGTTGGCTTAGAGAAGGGCTATCAGGCTGTTTTCCTCACGGCCACCACCTTAGTTTTTGGACATACTGTATACAAAAATCACGACCCTGCTCTTAGAAATATTGCAATTTAGAATCCGTTAAATGCAGACCAGCAAGCAGCAAGGGAAAGAGGCGTTCGACGTGAGAGGTCGTGAGGGATCAAGCCGGCAGCATACAATGAAATTTCCTCAGCGTCCCTCGAAAGTCTACGGGTTGTTTCCAAACAAGGGACACCGGTTTTGTAGATTACGACACAGTAGCTGGGTCGTGGATACCAATGGATAAAGGCTACTGCTGCACGCCGATCTATAAAAAGGCTGCATATATTACACGGTCAATGGTAAGTGTTACCAGTAATGCTAGCTGTTGGGTAACCGTTTCACAAAATGCACGTCAGCTTTACGGAGGTTGCTAGCCAAATTCACTTTCAAGACTAGGACTTCAACTAAGAAGTGATCGCGACGATCTAGATTGCGGCAGGAAAATCGATTTGAGAAATAGGCAAATGTTATGCATTATATATGTATATGTATATATGGTGGTACCAATGCAGGAAGGTATGATATTTTACAAGTCGCTGCAGCCCATGCACGTCAGAAAGTCATTAAGTGTCACCAAAGTTAACATGTGTTTCCCGATGTTGCTACTGTCAACTGCTAAATCGCCGGCAGCGAGGACCCGACGGCTTATAGCGGAGTTGTTTGGCCAGAGATCAAGAGACATAATGCAGCTAAGTTAGAAAAGCTGTCCGGGTCCCAAAAGCTTACGCATACATACGACCTCTAAGGAAAATCTCACGGCAACTGCGGCTCGACAGCCCAAGCATTATGCACTGTAAACTTAACGCGGCATATTGGCACATCTTGTACCTTTAGGCCGGGATGTCGCTGGTACTTCTAAATGCGTGGATTCGATACCAGGACGCCATCCCGGTCTCGACGGCTGTTACGAACCTCACGCTACACTTTACTTCCATTGTATTACAAGAGACCTGAAAATGCACCAATGCATTAAAGCTGGCCATTGATAATCTTACCGAATATGTGAAATAAATACGGCAACACTCGACGTATATTTTTAGTATATATATATATATATATATATATATATATATATATATATATATATATATATATATATATATATATATTATGGTTTATCAACATTCTGGTTGGGTAAGTTATATACAGGATCTTTTGTTGACCTGCTAGTTTGTGGACATGACACGGCGTGGTATCCTCTGTCGCACTGATTTAAGCATCTCGCGCACCTATACCGTTTCTGGGGATGGCGGATTTGTTTCCTGCCGTTTACCACGTGCTGAAACCCGTATTTTGTCGTACCTGCGTACGCCATTAGGGGTCTACTCTTACATCTGGATGCTCGCCGGGCCGTACTTCTTATCGCTACTGTTGTCTAGTAATTTGTTGATTTCCTTTAACCTTCCCGTCCACTTCGTAGAGTACTTTTTAAGCGCTTCCGTCTTAGATCAACCTCATCGTGTTTCTTGTAGTTCTTGTGGGTCGTTAGAGTATCGCGCCTAGGATAATTTATTCCTACAAAAATTAGCTAACCCTTTCACCTAACGTAAATATGACAACGCTCATTTATGTTTACTACACGATACATATATATATATATATATATATATATATATATATATATATATATATAAATGTGTTGGTTAAATTATATATATGCATACAGTAAACAGAATGAGTGTATTTTTCACATCACTGGATTTTCTGTCAATTTGCTAGTTAGGTTATTGACTGAACAGCTGGACATGCTGTGGCCTGGTATCTGTCGCGTTAACTTAAGCACATTGACGATTTGAGCAACTTCCCCTATATAAATCAAATAACGATTGCTGCTATTCTTTCTACAGTCATATACTGCTTTCTATGTGGTTTTGGAAACTGGTACCATTATAGGGTTCCCCAGATAAATAAAATTATTTTTAAATGTTACTACATTACCTTTAGCTTGAAGTCGTTTTTCGCCAATCAACCACCTTCTTGAAACGTAACTTCTGTTGTCTTTTGCCAGTGAATGCGAAACCTCATCTCATCCGTATAATTCATTAGTTTTTCCAATTTATTTTTACTCTAAATTAACTGTTGCTATATATTGTACTGTCATTTGCGTATTTTACTCTTACATTTTGAAAAAGCAACCGGCTGAGTCTGTCGCCCTAAGCAACTCCTGCGGTCTGCTTCACACTTCCCACAATTCCGATTCATTGCCGATGCATACTGTACTCTCCTTAATTTTCCCTGTTTTACATTCTTTTGCGGAGTTCAGATTTTTCCGAGTTGAAGAATTATATCTGATTCTTAGGCTCAGTTGCTTGCGGGTATGACGTGAGTTTTTGATTCACATAATGCTGTCGCTATCGCATTCATTTTTATTAACTGCATTCAGTGCTGTTTTGCTGGCTGTCACGCTCCGAGGTGTCGTTGTTATTGCAGGAGAAAGCGGAGGTGCCGCAGTTTCATTCTTTTCAGTAGGCAAGATGTTGCCAACTGGAGATAGTGTTCACTGGGCACTTTTGAGCACTTCGTAATAGTGTCCTGTATTTTTAACGCTTCTTCTGCAATACCATCTTTTAAAAGTTGCGCTGATAGCTGGTTTGACGGGGTTTTGCCGGCTCTGGTTCGAAATGATCGGCGTCCGTTGCGTACATCGTGGTCGTGAGATACGAATTCCATTTTGGGGCACCGCAGCGTAACTTCGCTGGGTGAAGTTGTCTGTTGATGGATTGGACTTCTTAGACTGGCGAGTAGATTTTTTTTTGTTGTATGTAGTCATACAACAAAAGGATCCTCGGCAGGTTTCCCTAGCAGTGTCTAGTTTTCGACCGGCAAGTTATCCGTGAGCTCAACTACGTTTTGTATGAGCGCCTTCGGGCGGGGCGGGCGGGTGTATTTTAACCTGGGAAAGCATTGTAGATTGCGAGGTCAGAGATGATACTTTTGTTATTTCGTCGTTTAGATGCGGTCCCAAGTAAACTTTGCGCTCGTGCGCCTGCTTGCTTGTAAGTGGGTCATTCGAATTGTTGCACGTGGCGAAGTTTAAAGGGTCCTTTCGCACTTGAAAGACAAACAAAATCGAATATACACTGACGGCTATTCCTATACGTATTTATTGTCAAATAATTTATGCGTGAGATGCGCGACACACATCAGTTAGTCATTTGTTTGAATAGTTTTCGGCATACCATACTACCAGCCCACCTTGTTGTTGATGGCTTCGAGAATCTGTGAACCTTTGTTCAAATGCAAATGACGGAGTGAAAAGAACAAACACGCTTTTATCTATTTACCTGATGTTTATCTAAAACTTCTCAGTATGTGATACTGCTACTATCTAGAGCTTCGCGCTCTAACATTAGATAACAGTAACAATCAATTAGCAAATGACTGGGTGAGTGGAGATGCATGCTTGCGGAAATATGACGTGTCGTCTTTTTACCTTAATCGAGTCGAGTACGGGACGTCTCGCTGCTACGATTTCTCTGGTTCTCTCTTCCCCCCTCTCCCTTCTTCCTCTGCTTCCTTCCGTTCTCTATTGCCACTACTTCGCATTATCATCAAAACCACCACTACCATCACCGTCGTCATCATCATCACCATCATCATCATCATCGCCATCACATGGAGAGGTGGTAGCGGTCATCAAACTCCCGATATTCCCCATAGATTCGTATCGTAATGATGGCATTAATCAAATTATTCGACTGTTACGACGGTATCCACTTCTCATGGCCACACTGCATACGTTGTTGTTACAACGACTGGCTTGGCAATGACCGATCGAGCAGTTAGTGAACGGTCCACGAAAGATACACTTCTTCCTTTCCAACCGTATGCTCGGTCTATTCAATAAGCCTCGGCCGACTGGCCAACCAGTCAGGGCTGACCCGCCCATTTCCGAGAATAACATCTCCGAGCACAGCATGCCCGAGAACCCCCACCGCCGAAAGCCTCCGGCCCCGACAGCCCCTCCACTCTCCGAGAACATCCACCCCCGACAACATTCACCCCCCAGCCACGTCTGACGACCAACCGGTGCAGGTGCCCCTTCTGCTGCTGCTGCCGCTGCCGCTACCATTGCTACAACAGTTACAGTTTCCTATAGCTGCCTACCGTGTGGCTGCATTGACTACGGTTGAAATGCGTTGGACAGTAATTGACTGTGCTTTTCGTACGAACGTGATCAATTACTACGACTGCAACTTTTCGTTTAAAGTGTTATGTTACAACAATTTTTAGCAAAACTACTCTACATAGGCGCTTTAAGTCGCCGTTGAAAATAGAGGTTCATGTTTATTGCAATTCGTTTCTATGTTGTTTATTGCTCTGCTCCGTCTTCCTCCTGATTGTTGATATTCCGACGATACCCTTCCTTGCTGTCGATTTGTTCGCTTATTCTTGTTGATTCTCTTTTTATTCAGCTCGTTTAGTTCGATGCTGCTGTTGTGTTGTCCAGCTCGACTTCGTGCTCCCGCGTGCGTTCATCTTTAAGCGTTAGATCGGCGGCTAGACCGGTCTTTGTCGTAATTGTTACGCTACTTTCTGTGTCTCGTTAAGCCCTGAGCAAGAGAAGAAAAAGAAGAAGACTGTGCGGGTTACATCATTCTCGTCGCCAATTTCTCACGTGACGCGGTCATGATCGAATGCCTGTGCTAATTCTGTGCAGTTTAGTTTCTGAACACATGCGTGCCCTGTCAATTTATTATTAGAAGGCGATGTTTCCATACTTTTTATTAAACCATTTCGCTTAAAACAGGCATAACCCTTTGCCGTCCCAAGCTTCCTTGATAAGATTACGGCTAGGCCTTTGCAGTGTTTTTTCCGGATATAGTCATTTTGTCAATGTGTGCGTTGTCCGAGAAGGCTGTACGCCTAGGTACTGGACCGACTCTTTACTTTCTATGTTTCTTCAATGCCGTGTTATTCTGACGCGTTCGTGCCTCTTCGCCTGTAAGTGGCAGTGCGTTGCTCGTTTCTGTTTGTAGCTGAAGTTTACGCTTTATTATCCCGCTGTTAACCATATCAGAAAGGGCCACCTGCGCTTGTTGTTGAGGTACGTTTTCCTAGGCTGTCTTCTCACTTCTCATGACCATCAAAACCACCACCACCAGCACCACTACCGCGACCTCATTATTATTATTATTATTATTATCGTCAGAGGTAGCGGTCCTCAGGCTCCCGATACTCCCCATCGATTTGTATCGTAATGATTGCATTCATCAAATGATTTTACTGGTACGACGGTATCTACTTCACATACTGCACACGGTTACGACTGGTTTGGTTATGACCAATCGGGCCATTAGTCATTAGTGAACGGTCCAGCAAAGACACACCTCCGTTCTAGCCGTATGTTCATGTACCATTCAATAAGCCTCGGCCGACTGGTCAACCAGTCGGCTGGCCGACCCATCTTCGAGCACAGCAGCTCCAAAAACATAGAGAGGAAGCTACTGTTAATATAATATTCTCATCCTTATTTATTTAGAAATTTAATATATACATGTGAATGTTTAAATCCACGGCGCCGATGGCTCACTCCTCATCTATCACTCGTGTCCGGGTGGAAGTCTTGCCCGACCCCTGACGCGAAGACGCGGGTCCATCCAGGGTTTCATAGTTCCGAGCACCGGGAGAAAGCTTAACAGCAATGTCTTCTCACAGAGACTTCTTGGTGCCAGGTGCAATCCAGGAAGACTGCTACGAGCCGAATCTAGTATGTTTGGTAGGGTCTGCGATGCCGCCACCACCGCATAAAACAAGTAGGATATCTTGATTCAACGAAAGGCGCAGCGCAGCCAAGCAAGCTCGTAGGTGGGCGCGAGATTACGTAAAAACCGTTTTGATGATGAGGTCGTTGGTTTCGATGGTCAAACGGTTAGTCAAGAGATCGTATAGGGACGCAAAGGAAAGCGGCGAAGCAAGGGTTTAGACAGTGATTTCACTCGGAGAGTTGATGGAAGCGATCAACAAAGCGCATCATGGGAGAAAGCGCATCAGGACGACTTGCTGGGCAGTGAACACATCAAAGATGGTGCTCCTGGTGCTTAAATCACGCCGGCAAGCCCTATTCAATGAATGGTCAAACACTGAGCAAATTAGACAGGCCTGGAGAGAAGCGATGTGGGCATGTTCTTAATAGCCTCGATTGAAATCAATTGCAATTTTATACCTGAGATGTAGTTCGACAATGATATAACAAATATAGACGCGATAATATTGACACGCTTACTGTCTCTGTTGGACAGGGATTGGCAAACATCAATTAGCGTATCGAAACGGGCTTTTAAGTGCTTTAAGCTCAGAATTGAGTGAGTAACCGAAATGAACGGGGATTGAATTGCACTTGAATTACACGTCTATACCGACATAAGCAAATTCATTTTGATATCCTTCCTGATTTAGATACAGGCTAAGACACAAGCGACATAATTATGTTCTATTTTAATATATATATATATATATATATATATATATATATTTTTTTTTTTTTTATTAAGGATTCTATATATATATATATATAATCATTTATTACAATAGTATAAAATTGTTTATTAGTATATACTTATGAAAATAAAAACAAACAGAAAACGACGCCTCTGAACGCCTATGCTAAACTGCATTGCATTGCTGCAATCGTGTAAAAAGACTTCGTACAATAGCAATGGACTATAACTTGTATTTAGGCTATACTACATACTAATACAGCGTACGCAAGTAACCCTTTGCTATCGCAATCATCTATGCTACTTACTGCATTAGCTAAGAGCGGCAGTGTTCTTCTGCCAATCTTAATTAAAACTTTAATTCCCCTTACCGCTGGACGTCGAAAGCAGCTGCGTGGCCGCTGCATGCACAGGTGACGGAGGCCGCCGGCAGACGATCCTTCCCTCATTAGCATTACCAAGAGCAGACATTACTTAACCCCCAAGGTCATCATCCATCCTTCTGTAGGTCGTCGTTCGGGTTGCCTAGCTTTTCCGTTGCCGCCGCTGACAGCATGCGTCGAACAAGGCACGTGGAGAGCGGTTATAGTTCCGGCGGGGGACCTGTGTTAATCATTTACGCAGCGTATTGAAGCGCGTCTATGTCGTGTCCAGCCCGGACCTCGGGATACGCCGAGAAGTAGCGCAGCGTTCTTGTGACTACTAGGTCGTTCTGCTGCCTACAGCAGCAATGCACTACTGACGCCTCCATCTCGGAACAATGGAGGCGGTCAGAGCGAGCGACAGAGATACCGCGCTGAGGAGCTAGACGCTCGAACGGAGAGAGATATTGATGGGCAATTTTGAATTTGAGGCGCTTTTTACTGCAAACGCTCCGGCAAAGTCTTCTGCGAGTCGGCAATAGTCGCGTATCGTAGTAGTAGCAGTAGTAGTAGTAGTAGTAGTAGTAGTAGGGGGACTATGCGTGCGCCGCCGACGCCCTAGTGGATCGCAGTGGGAATATCCACCACTCGCGCTACGATCGTGCAATCGACCGTTGAGCCGTCGTTGGAGATATTGCGATCCGCCGGTCGGCGAGCACACAAGTGCCACCAAATGGTATCCAGCCCTCTCGCTTTCGGTGCCGGCATCCTGAGTCGGCTGCAACAGGCCAGAAACGCCTTTTTTGTCGTTCTCCTTCAAGTCATTTTTTTATTTTGGGTTTTTTTTAGCTTCGAATTGAGCTTGTTTGGATATCGAGCATATGCCGCCCGTCGTTGCAGTCGTTTTGCCGCGTCTGCAAACGCGGACAAGCAAGCCTCACAAGACGGTGGGAGGTGCCAAGGGGTTTTGCTGATGAAAAAACAAATATCCTTCGTCCTGTTTTTTCAATTTCGAGTCGTAGTCGTGGTCCATCAGTTCACTTATTCATGCACGAACATATGCATATGTGTCTTACAGCTTTACACAACCAGTAGTGCAATCACCAAACAAAGGATCCAAACAAAAAGACCAACATAATACGCCAGATCTCGCACTCCCGTTTTATTGACGATTTGAAACATTCGCCGCGCTTTACTGTACGCGGACGCTCGAACCATTTCTAGGTAGAGCCTGCACGTGACGTGTGTAGTACGTAAGGCTTCAATGCAAAGCTTCAAGTAGGCAAACTGTATATAGCCAGAGAATATTGACGGGTTATTGGTGACTTCCGCTGGTGTGTTAATTGATCGCAACGACATTTTAGCTAAATCTGAATAAACACGACGTGTTTCCTTATTACTTATTCTTTAAGGCGAGCACTGCCGAGTGTGCAAACGTATTGTAGTTGATTAATAAATTATATATATATATATGATATATTTATATATATATATATATACAGGTAGTTCTACAAGTTCTTAAAATGAGCTTTTCAGAATTCGAATTTTTTCGCGCTTTCACCGCCATTGGAAACGGCAACTTTTCGAATGCTAGCAGTCAAAATATTATGGTGATTGGCCGTTGCGATTTCGTTTGATCGCTTTTCCCGTGCAACGTATCGGCGTGATTTTGAAAAATTGAGAAAAAAGAGTTTCGAGTGGTTATCAAGCGTTTTTATTTCAAAAGTTGGAATGCGACCCAAGTGAAAACTGGGTTAGACGAGGTGTACGGAGACTCTGCGCCATATTTTGCCACTGTTTCCAACTGGATTAATGAGTTAAAAAGAGGTCGCAGGAGCACCGAGAATGAACTACGTTCAGGACGCCCAAAAACGGCAACTGATGAGCAAAACGTGGAAAAAGTGCGGAAAATCGTTGCTGCAGATAAGCGAGTGAACATTAAGGAGATATCGGAGGCCTTGGGGATCAGTTTGGGTAGTGTGCATTTCATCCTGCACGAGAACTTGAAGATGAAAAAACTCAGAGCAAAATGAGTGCCGCATTTGCTCAACCAAGGCCAAACAGACGCGCGTGTTTCCGCTTCACAGCGAAATTTGGCCAAGATGTCGAAAAATCCGTCGGATTTTTGGCGCAGATTCGTGACCGTCGATAAAAGCTGGGTTCATCACTACACTTCCGAGACCCAAGAAGCATCTCGCCAATCGTGTGCACCTGGTGAAGGACCTCCGAAGAGGGTGCGGACAACGGCACCGGCCGGAAAGATGATGGCAACGGTTTTTGGAACCAACGTGGAATAATTCTGGTCGACTACCTTGAGAGCGGTAAAACGATCACGGGAGAATATTATGCAAGACTGTTGGACTGCCTGAAGCAAGAACTCATCGTGAAACGGCCCGCTTTGCAGAAGAAGGTTGTCCTGTTTCACCAGGACAATGCTCCCGCACACAAGTCGCGGCAAGCAACGGCAAAACTGGCCCAACTGAGGTTCGAACTTATTGAACAACCTTCCTATTCTCCAGACCTGGCCCCCTGTGATTATTTCCGCTTCAGACATTTGAAGAATCGTCTCGGTGGAAAGCGTTTTTTCCAGCAACGAAGAGGTTACAACTGCTGTCAATGCCTATTTTCAGTCTAAAGACGCAGAATTTTACTCAAGAGGTAAAAATGCTCTGAAATCTCGGTGGGAAAAGTGTATTGAGCTTCTCGAGGAGTATATCAAATAAGAAAAAATTAAAAACAAGGTTTGGAAAATTCTTGGTTTTTATTTTAAAAAACTTGTGGAACTACCTGTATATATGATATATATATATATATATATATATATATATATATATATATCACTATTTTATATCAGAGCGCTAAGAGCGGCAGCATATATGTTACCTGCGCATCTACAAAATCCATGTCTACTTCAATACCTACTGAATTTTTGTTTCCATTGGGACAACCTCTTCTTTGTAATATCGACCAGGTCTTTTCTAACATTTTCTTTCACAGCTCTATATCTCTGCTCCCCCCATTCTGTCTCGATTGACTCACATGCTCGACATTCTGTACTTTGCTCCTCCATATATTAAGCTCTTTGTATATATATATATATATATAGTAATTATTGTGCTCTATACGAGCAGGCAGCCTGTATACCAGATCAGTTATTTTTACATTCAAGTCTATTTAGTATTTAGTAGTGCTGCTCTGTTCAGGTTTTGTAGCCTCGTGATTGCTGCACTAAAGGCAAGTCTACAGTCTTAGAACAGCCTATCGTGTTACGGTAACGTCTTTCCACTTGCTGGCTTAGACAGATCAGAGTAGGCCGGTTCTGCAAAGTTCAGCCGTGGCCGTGGCTTATAAGTGATTTACGTGCAATATGAGGCCTATGAAGGCTACGGTGCTTGCATCCTGATTCATAAGGGACGACATTAATAACAATAGATCACCTAACAACAAAGACGCCGAAAGGTAAGGCTATTATTTACGCTAATACGCCAAGCAATTCCGATCGATTCGTTAAGAAGAGCATTGTAAAGCCCAGGAACTACTGATGCTGCCTTCCTGCTATGACTACCCACTCAAGCAAGCGGCTGATTAGAAAAATAGGATTGTGCACCTCACTCTTGTGCATCCCAAGGTTGCAGCCCTTAAGTCAATACTAATGCATGCTGCGGTCGGCCAGCATTGCGGTTAGCCAGGCGCTCCGTTACCGAAGCTTTAGCCGGCAGCCCTATTTTCACCAACGAAATGTTTTATGGGTAATTATAAGCACAGTTTAGCAGGGCATATATATATATATATATATGATTAATGTATGTTAACACCTCTGCGTTAACCCTGCACAGACAGCCAATCTCAGCGAGTAGGACTCAAGCAACACACTGATTCGCAGAAGGTGGTTCTTGTCCTGGGCCCGGCTCTTCAAAGGCGCACAGAGTAAATAGAGCGAAAAGAGAATTTGAGCAGCTCGCATGGACGACACTAAAAGCTGTGCTGGATCCTTTAAGCTAGGGCTGTGCAGGGTGCTAGGCCGAGTATCAACAAGCGAAACTGCGCCGGAACATGAGCGCTATGTTGCCATGGGGTGCGCGCCAGCACCTGCAGTTTTCTGTGGACTATGAAGCTGACAAAACAGACGATCTCTACAACGTGCTTGCTAGATTTACGTCGGTAGGAAAGTACGCGGGCTCATAGCGTGTCCTTAGCACGCTTATGTTCACGATAAACTTGCCGAATATAACGAGCACAGCCGAGCGGCGTGACAATAATTATATGCTTGGCATACTCAACAGGAATAAAAACAACAAAGACAAAAGCAACTATTTCAGCAACGATGAGCCACAGGAAGCTCGGTCTATATAAGCTAATTGCTTTTGGTTTGGCAAACATTTGCCGTACAAAATTGCGATGACCATAAAGAAAAAGATAAGATGGCTATAATGACGAAAATGTAAAATTTGCGTATTGCAGCACTGAGCCCACTAAACACCGATATATCGTATTGACATGCTCATCCTCGCACGTCATTGCTAGCCTCATTTGGACAGCCCAGTTAAACCAAGTTGCAACTATTCTAGGACAAATCGCTTCGTTAAGAGGTTTCCCCCTCCGTTCGTCGTTTTTTCGTTTTTTAACTGAAAGCCTCAGTCGCAGTTTTGAGTACGTATCTAGGCGGCGTTCGTACCAGCGGCACCTCAAATGATTGGCCATAGGACCATCACTTGAGGTGATGGTCTTATGCCATCGGATTTAATCGCACGTGCAAAAATGCAGGGTGTTTAAGCCACAAAGGGGTTTGATTACCGCCTAAATTCTGCCGTAGTAGGATTCAGGTCACAGGACTCTGTGTTTGGCCCTACGTTATATTTATGCGCTTCCGGCACAGACGTGTAATGACCCAGCTTTCATCTCCTCCAGCCCCGACATATTAGGAGAAACGGCATAAAAGACTGCTGGTCAAAACAATAGCATGGGTAGTAAACATGTAGAGATACGGAGTACTCTGCGGTCTCAGCTAAATCATTTCAATTCTGACCGTGATTATAATAATTATTTGATATTTGTATTCATGACGGCTGGTGGTCCTTGTCGGCACATTAAACCCCCCGCTTTATATCCGTGTGTATCTCCTCGCAAATAATCGTACGACCATGACTGGGGATACACTGAGGGTCAGTCAGCTTTGAAATGTCCAGTTCTATACCATCCGTACACACGTCCCGGGGCTGAAGCACCATCCCTAATGGTTAGTCGGAGCTCTTCGAAAAACTTGTACTCATCATTTAATTAAATGTACTTTTATAAATAGTTAATCCTCACGGAAAGTTGATTGCAGCTTGATTTTTGAGTACGACTGTTGTTGCATCGACATGGTTGTGCTCGCCATTTATCATTACTATATTGTACGTAGGAACCTAGAAAAGGTCTTCAAATCTCTCGTGTAGTGAAAAGTGAGTCACAATCACATCCACTGGCGGATAACATCATCGTTGTTGATGTTTAGGTCAAAAATTCATGTCCATTTTCCTACAGACAACAGTGTGAGAATGGTAACTACTTACAATATACTTTACGCCATAATAAAAATGTTAGCAGAAATTCACAACATGGCGGCTTATAACATGAACCGTACGCACATTAATTCACAGTATGTTCCAGATATCTATATTATATATTTACATTAAAAATAGAGTCGAGAGAGGTCTACAATAAAAGGTGGCAGATAAAGTTGCCACCAGGCTCTCGATAATAGTTCAACACTTTAGGTATGCAGGCGATATTTCACGTGAGCCGTGACAGCCCCATCTGATTGGCTGATCACTCTTTTTTTATCACGTTTGAAACTGACATGGCTCATTACGTGGTGACAGGCTTTTTAGCACACTTTAAAACACGTCACGAATAGGCCTATATACATTTGTAATGTACTACTCTACCGTATGGAAGCCATGAGAAAATATCTTAGCCTAGTTGAAGGTGAGCAAAAACTATTTATAAAAATGTTACAACACCGACGCGTTGTACAGTTATACCATATTTACAACTGATGCGAATATTACCCCACGGACCTTATAAGGAATCAAAACATAAGTACCTCGACACAAGCTCAGGGTACTAACATTGTTTAACACATTTGACAATGGGAGCTGCAGGTCCCCTTATACTCAAGCTGATTAAGCGCGTTAGTCAACAAATAAATGCAACGTCTATTCAGGGCGCATTATTGAACTAGGCTAATCCTGGGTTAGAGAACCTGTCACCACACGTTCGCGCGGAAACAAAAGAATTGTCCACTCCAAAATGCTAACATAGCAACGTTATATTAATAAATCTGTACACTAGTGTTATATATATAAATATATATATACAACCTAAGCTCAAGGAGGTCGAGCTAATCGTTATCTCTGCTCGCAAAAACCCGGCGTCTCTCCGCCATGCACGCTATTTGCTTTGAGTAGGATATTTTTTGTCTTGGGTAGGATTGCATCGGGCAGGATGAAAATATGCATGGATAAAATGGTCCCGGCATCAACCCATGACCTCTTTTTTAGCGTGTGTTTAGCCTCATCTTGATGTGTGCATCTCTCATCTTTGTCAACGCCAAGGATGGGCATTTCTCTGTCTGTGAATGTATTACATTTTTTGCGGAACGACACAGAGCAAGACGATACTGCAACCAGAGTTGGCTTGCTATCTCGCCCACAGTGTAGTGCTCGGCTCGAGTTCTTGCGCCAAGTGAGGGTAAAGGCACCACCGCAGTTGTTAACCAGACGCAGGCTTGACTCTTCAACAGTAGAAAGGCATACGTAAAACTGTGCTGTGATCACAAGCATGAATACGCTAGGCGGGAAGCGGGAATCCGACTGCCCGAAAAAGCAAAAGGCAAGCCCTCAGCCTACGTTGTGGGACTTCGTAGAAGGGCGAACCACATGCTCAGCGAGGAACAGGTAACAAGCTACCTGACGGGTCTTCTATATAAATGCAAGGCGGTACGCCTGGCTGCAATGATTGGTCCGCTCACACGGGAGAAGGGTACCATGAATCTGCCCTTTGAGGTAAAAGAAGTAAGTCAGGTTCTCACTCTCTTTCGAGAGGAAAGAGTGCGGGGGCCAAACCAGGTTTACTATAAGCACTAGGTGCAGTGTGAGTCACTCTTGGCAAATTATCTTTGTGCAATCCATGTGCTGCAATCAGAAATAGAGCGAGCTGTGGCAAACCCAGAGGGCATTTGTATGCAGTTTTTATAGACTGCGTCAACGCCACCGACAAAGCACCTCGAGATCTCCAGGTGAAGTCATTCCGACACGCAGGGGTTGGTGGCTCTCTTCTGAGCGTAATTTCGAGCTTTTTTGATGAAGACACCTTACTGGTACAAGGTGAGCAGGTGTTGAAGGTAAGGCAACATGTAGGGC
Organism: Dermanyssus gallinae; assembly: GCA_003439945.1. NCBI lineage: Eukaryota > Metazoa > Arthropoda > Arachnida > Mesostigmata > Dermanyssidae > Dermanyssus > Dermanyssus gallinae. Next base: position 29,272 of record QVRM01003371.1, read on the forward strand.
CCCGCAAGGAGACCCATTGAGCTGCGACTCCTTCACTCTTCTGTTTGCCGATTGTGTCGGCTGTATTCGACAGGAGTTCCAGAAGGTCACAAATGTGATGTACGCAGATGACATAATGGTCGCTCATTACAACCTGGATGCCATCCAGCGAATCGCTTCTCTGGCAAAGGTATTCCTTGTCTCAAGAAAGATATAAACTCCATTAAGACCAAGACTGTAAAATTTAGAGAAGGAGGTCGATTGGCTACCAAAGACGTTATACTTTGCGGCGGCCAATCGTTGGGATTTGTCAACGCTTTCCGGTATAAGGGGGCTTCAGCTTCATTATACGGGGATGAACTTCACTGCTCACATTGCCGAGAAAGTGCGCGCAGCCCTTATCTTTTTTACGGAGAGGTAGGCGACGTCCGGCGCCTGTTCGTCTCGACGGCAGTGGCACTCTTCTACTTCAAGATTGTTTCAATGATGATGTAGGGTCTGGACAGAGTATGGGAACACCTCACTCGGGCAAACTTTGGTTTGCTTGAAAGGTGTTTCACAATGTACATGAAGCGTGTATTTTGCCTGTCAATGCGGGCAAGGAGCCGCTTTGTTGGGCAGGCTGTGCACCGTTTGTTGAGATAATCCTATTGAGGCTGAAGACGACGCGTACAGTACCATTCGAGAGAATCAACAGTAAAGTTGAACAAGTCTGACGAGAAGTTGGAGACCTGGGGGAGTATACGGAGTGCATCTGTCGACTGTGTATGTACGAAGCTTTATGCGTCTGCCTGCCTGGCTCTTGCGAAGAGATCACTGCACTGCTTCTCTCGAATAACATGCTGCGAGCAGCTGACAACTGTATACATGTCTACGTTATATGCATACTCAATATGAGTGCTATATATATATATATATATATATATATATATATATATACAGGGTGTTCCTATGTGTGTGTCCAAAACGCTAGGGTATGGTCAAACTCGGTGAGAAAATCATTTTTGCCAATGGGTGGAAGCCGGGAAAACGTTTTGTTTAGGAGTGAGGATGAAATTTATAAAAGCAGTTATTCTGCCTTTTTCTTCTACATAGTTGTGCAAAATCTACGTTTGCGGCAGAACCAGTCAACGCACAACGGAACCGATCATACCGGCGTGTTTGGCGGAAATGCACAATAAAGTATATATTACTAGCTTGCGTAGCAAAAAGCGAATAGCCAGATTAAGGAAAGTCATAAAAAGTCGAAATGTTACGTTAACGCTTTTTGTGCAACATCGTAATTTTTTCCATTACGACCAAAAATGCACGTTCAAAAGACTACTCTCAGGCAATAGCAGATTTAATGCCCACTACATTCGTACCAAAGTGAATGGTGCTGCGTTACGTATTTGCCAAGTAACTAAGCTTTTTCGACAGTCATAGTTGTTATGTTTCACGTTGAAGTTTTCACGTTCAGAACCGTAGCATTTTGCCAAGACGTTTCCGCCCCCTCTTTCCATTAGAAAAAATTATTCTCTTGCTGAGTTCTACCAAACCTCAAAATACGTACCTAACTTTCTCATACACCCTATGCAAGTATGCATGCTTTCGCTTTCGATATGACTGTCGAAAAAGCTTAGTTACTTGGCAACTACGTAACGCAGCACTATCACTTTGGTACAAATGTAGTGGGCATTAAATTTGCTATTGCCTGAGAGTAGTCTTTTGAACGTACATTTTCGGTCGTAATGGAAAAAATTACGATGTTGCACAAAAACGCGTTAACGTAACATTTCAACTTTTTATGATTTTCCTTAATCTGGCTATTCGCTTTTGCTACGCAAGCTAGTAATGTATACTTTATTGTGCAGAATTTTCAGCCAAACACGCCGGTATGATCGGTTTCTTTGTGCGTTGACTGGTTCTCCCGCAAACGTAGATTTTGCACAACTATGTAGAAGAAAAAAGGCAGAATAACTGCTTTTATAAATTTCATCCTCACTCCTAAACAAAACGTTTTCCCGGCTTCCACCCATTGTCAAAAATGATTTTCTCACCGAGTTTGACCATACCCTAGCGTTTTGGACACACAAATCGGAACACCCTGTATATATATATATATATATATAGCATCTATGTTACAAAAATATGAGCTGTCTGGCACTTTGTTGTCACACACAACTTCAAATTGCAAAGATAGACCATTAGCTAAAGAGTGTCCAAACATGCGAGTATTTTCTGAATGCTGCATCATAATTTTGGGCAAATTAACGGACTTTTTGGTGACTGCACTGTAGGAACGAGCCCGTCTCGCATTTCCACTCATAAAGAAAGCGGGAGACAGAGAGGCAAAGAGTGTGCTGAAAAGCGAGAGACACCGTAAAGAAGAGCCGGGGGAAACTCTTTGCACGGCCTGTTGTTTGTGAAGAGAGGCCACAGTCTTAGTTTGGGCTTTCATAGCTGGACCCTCGTTAAAACTTGACCAAGCGTGAGAAAAAAATTATTGCCTGAAACCAGACACTGTGCTGGACAGCAGAGTTTACATAGTCTCCTATTTTATCTTATATATATATATATATATATATATATATATTAGGTAAGAAAAATAAAATACCATTTACGTTGAATGACATTTTAATTATTTCGTATATATATCGTAAGTGACATTTTATTTTCTTTGCCTAATAATTCGATTAGTTTTGCCTTTATTTTGACTTTTTGACTACACAGTACATAACGCCCTAATGTGTTATCTGGAAATCCTAATTACTAAAAACCTTGCCATATAAAATGGTCACCATATATTTTAACTACTACATGAAGACCTCGTATAAACTCGGTAACACAATTAATCGTTATTTTACCATCAATGGGCCCACTGTTAATGTACGTTGATATAGTTTCTTTGTATTTACAAAACTCCAAAAGCCGTGGCTTGTCCGGAGCTCAGAAATTGTCCCCTCTGTATGGCGAATGTTAATAGGTGGGCGCATACGTCCCGAATCCATGGCAGCCTTTATATGTTGCTGTTTTGTATTTTTCCAGTACTGCTTACGTAATTAATATATATATATATATATATATATATATATATATATATATATTGTGATGATTTATTAATCACTTACAATACATTTGCACACTCGGCAGTGCTCGCCTTCTCTTCTTCTTCTTATATATATATATATATATACACATACATACATAAGTTTATACTGACGATCTACGGAAGACTGATGACGTGCATATAACAGAAATGAAATATTGGGCGGAGGACATAACACTTTACCACACGGATTCACGTTGTGTCACACGGCGAGTCATGAGCTCGATTTGCGATGAGTGGTGCATGCCACTCACAGCAGTGCACGAAGCGTGCTAACAACATTTCTCACATGAACTTATTATACATATATAGAAGTGTGTGCGCGGCGGCGAGTCCTAAGTTCCTAATTTGCGGACGACCAAAGTCATTCATTGACGTCGTTCGTGACTACGACGAAGCCACACGAAGTTCCGGCGTTGAGCCTTGATGCCTTGATAAACGTCTTCGTCGTGTCTAACGCACAATGTTGGTAAACACACGTTATACACAAATAGAGCGCCAGATGAGGATAGTCACGCCATAGCAAATCAGTGCGACGCAGTGCGTGTCGTCATAAAAAGCCAAAGAGATATGAGCGTTATAAATGGTAGGGTGTGGGGATTGGAATAAAGGGGGTGGTGGAGGTAGTGATCGGGGGTACCGGGGGAGCGACGACAACGACAAGAACAACGCTGGCGTAAGCAGCAGCGGAAGAGGCGGCGGCACCGTTGTGCCCAAGACAGTCGTTGCAGAGGTGTTCTTCGTTCCGCGCCGTCGAGAAGGTCTAGCAGGCATCAAGTCGCGATCTCTACTCGACCGAGCAACCGACTGACGAAGGTCTCTGTCGGCGAACCGCTAGGCACAGTAAAGAAGCCCAGTTTATAGTCTGCCATGAAAACAAAAAGATCGACCGCTGCTCGCGGTCCTTACTAAGCGACGGCCACGTTGGTGGTGGGGGTGGTTTCTGGTAGTGGGGGGGCGGGGGGGGGGGGGTGGTTGGGGTGGCTGTAGTGCTGGCAGAAAGAGAAGCAGCAGCAACAACAGAAATAGCGCTACTACAAGCAGCACCAGCAGCTTTTCTAGGCTTAGTAAATCGAGCCGCTCTACTAGGCCAGTCGTCGTTGTCGTCGTCGGTAGCAGCGGTGGCGGCAACCCCCACGTAGGGCGGCAACCCCCACGTAGGGCGGCAACCCCCACGTAGGGCGGCAACCCCCACGTATGGCGGCGACCCGCAGCAGATCCCCTCACCTGCGCGCGATATACGAACAACTACAGACAGAAAAAACGACTCCCACGTACACCTGGCCACTCCGACTACGCGTAGACACCAAGCGAAACGCAGGCACAAACAGTAGTGCCACGACGACATATCGTCGATTCAGCAGAAATATTGAAACGGCTGCTGCGAAAACAACATGTTCGATAGCTGCAGTGCATATATATATATATATATATATATATATATATATATATATATATATATATATATATATATATATATATATGTATATATTTTTTTACAAGTTGCTATTTGAATGTGTGGCCCCTGAAAGCTTGCTAACCACAAAAGGACCTTCTGCATTGCTCGTATGTGTACATGCCTGTGCTTTTATTGACCGTGTTGTTGTATCGAGTAACGTAGATAATAGGCTAACAGTCCATGTCTACTTATACCGTATTTAACAAACGTATATAAATATATATATATATACATATATATATATATATATATATATATAATATGTTTACGATTTGCTATTTGGGTGTGCGAGCCCAGAAAGCTTGCCAACCACAAAAAACCCTTATGCATTGCTCTTATGTGAACTATCTTGTGCTTGCACATGCCTGTGCTTGTATTGACCATGTTGTTGTATCGGGTAACGTAGATAATGGACTAACAGTTCATGTCTACATTAACCGTATTTAACAAACGTATATGATAATAGCAACCCTGCTGTTTATTTAATCCTGCAATATATATATATATATATATATATATATATATATATATATTCTTAGATTCGTTCGATTTTTTCACCCATTTTTAACGACACATGTCATTATAACGAAAAGCTTTTATTGAATGCTTGAAAAGTCACTCTTCGTCCGTTCGCCAATCAGCGGAAAGTGATTGGCCACTTCGGGTCAATCACTTTCCTTGTGTGGAGTACAGGTTTGGAAATTTCTTGGGGCTCGCCCACTCTTTTTAAGCCACGCTCTACTGCGGACAACGTTCTTTTAGAGTATCCAGTTCCCATCCTCTGTCACCATGGTGCGGACAAGAGGGCGATCCTCGTTCTTGTTTAGGCGCTGATCGCGCACTAGAACACGCTTCTCCAGTTGGCGACTACTGAGCGCGTTCGACACCCATACAAACACAACTTGCTGACAAATGCCTTGGCATACCTTTGAACGAATGTGTATAGTACGTCAATAATGTCCACAATCTCGCGCGCAGCGAGAGGCATAGATTCCGTTCGACCACTGCAGTGAATGCGGCCGTGTCTGCCGCTGTTAAAGCGCGTCCGGGCCGGTCTCGGTCGTTCACGTCGAAGTCGCCGTTCCTAAATCGGACAAACTATTTTTGAACTGTCCTATTGTTTACTGCCTCTCCGCCATACACTTGACACATCTTAGTTACGTCATGGGATGCACTCTTTTCATTCCGGACATAAAATGGCATTAAAATATGCCGCAAATCTTTAAAATCTAAAAAAAAAACAATTTAAATATGCCATCTGCACTTAAGCATTACAGTAAGCGTGGTTTAGATGTTTAAACAAATGCCACGGTATAATAGCACGCAGGTCTGCTCCTACCGCCATGAAAAGACAACTCTCTCCCAACAGTTGTCATCCTTCCCCGGGGCTGCGCAGTGCGGCGCATGCAACGTTTCAAACGGACTTATGAATCAACCCAATATATATATATATATATAATTGAGGAAGCAATAGGTGACCACCAGCTTGGCTTTGCTGCTAGAAGTGGAACAGAAGTAGCGATCCATGCCGCACGAGCCTATCTTGAATCTAGGTCAGAAGACATAGTCATGGTCAAACTAGATTTTCAGAATGCTTTTAACAGCGTTCGACGAGACCATCTTTTAAAAGCTGTTGTATCCCATGCGCCTGATTTATACCACTACTTTGTGCAGGCATACAGAAATCCAACTCAACTGCTGTTGATGGACCACGTCATACTCTCACAGTCGGGCCTGCAGCAGGGCGACCCATTAGGGCCTCCACTGTTCTGCCTCGCCATCAAGGAGCTAATAGACTCTCTCGAGTCCCCATTTAATGTATGGTACTTAGATGATGGCGTGTTAGCCGGTGACCCTGTAACAGTGGCCCGCGATATTCAGAAAATACTGGATTTTGCAACAAAAAGCGGGTTATGCCTTAACCCACAAAAATGCGAACTCTTCGTGTCGGGATCATCAATATCCGATTCCTCGATCAGACTGATAACCGACCTTCTTCCAGAATGTATCAGGACAAATAAGGCCAACCTTACCTTATTAGGCGTGCCACTTCTTGACGACGGGAAGGAAGGACAGTTATCTGGCTGGGTGGATAAGTTAAAATCCTCCTCAAGCCGCTTAGGTCTTTTGGGTGCACACAGGGGATTGTTCTTACTAAGGTCTTGCTTCTCGACAGCACGGGTAAACCACCTGCTTCGTGGGATTGACCTAACGCAAGATTTAAATATTCTAGAACATTTGAACACCCACACGTTGAACTCCCTGACTTCCTTACTTAACCTAAGTTTACCAGAGACAGCCCGCAGACAAGCCCTTCTGCCAGTGGCAAAAGGAGGCCTAGGCATTCCAGACGCTGTCTTGGTCGCAGGTCCCGCGGTAGTCGCTTCAATGTCTAGTACCTGGCATAGGGCGTCGAAGATACTAGACTTCCCAGCCGTCGAGCGGTTACGTTGTCTACTAGAAGATTCTAAGGAGTGTCTCTTGGCACGCACTGGAGCACCCCCTCCAGAAGAACCTACTTCCCAGGCAAGCTGGACCGCGCCGTTGGAGGATATACAACTCGCCAATCTTTTTAATTCAACAGAAGACGAGGTGGAAAAAGCACGGCTCCGAGCAGTTTCATCTAGTGGTGCTGGTGCATGGCTCAATGCCCTACCGAGTGCTCCCGTTGGAACTCTCTTAGATGACTTTGTCGTCAGGATCTGCGTTGGCCTCCGCCTTGGAGTCCCTCTAGTCGAGGAACATGTGTGCAGCTGTGGCGAAAAGGTCTCACGTCTTGGTCACCATGGCTTATCTTGCATCCGCAGTTTAGGCCGTAGGACGAGACATGCTGCGTTAAATGATACCCTAGCCCGTGCTCTAAGGTCTTCCGGCTACCCTTGTGTTCTCGAACCCGCAGGCTTGTACACAGACGACTCTCGACGACCTGATGGGATGACCCTAACAGCTTTTGAAGGTGGGAAGACACTTGTCTGGGACGCTACCGTGACTGACTCTTTAGCACCTTCAATGGTCAGTCACGGCGCTACCCAGGCTGGTTATGCTGTTTCGCATGCGGAAAGAAATAAGTGTCGGAAGTATGCACATATTGGAGACTCTATGGACTTTCGACCTTTTGCCTTTGAGACCTTAGGGGGCCCAGGTAAAATTACTGAGGGAGTTATTACTAAGATATGCAAGTGTCTCAGATTGGCTACGGGAGACCCACGCGCTGGTGATTTTTTTCGGCAAAGACTATCATTGGATATACAACGTGGAAACGCCACGGCGGTGCTTGGCACCTTGTCCAAGTGGTCTACACCAGGCCTGGACCTAGGACTGATGTAGTTTGTCGTCACGTTCGCTAGGGGACAATTGTTAACCCCGTTACGAGTTAAATAAATTTATGTATAGTATATATATACATACATACATATATATATATATATTTTTTTAGATCGGTATTTGCAGGTGCATCATGCACAGAATAACGTAGACATTGTTACGGCAGGAATCTGGGATTTTGTATCAATTTCTGCAACCTACTGGTACTACAAATAGTAGTAACATCAGGTTACTTTAACTAGAGTTCTATTACAATGCTTTCACGGGCTCCAGTGGGGGAGTTTGGGCAGTTTCCACTGCTGGTCATATGGAGATAGTACAAGTGCCTACATAATTTTTAACGGCAGTTTGCATCTCCTTCTACCAATTCTACCAAGAGCAGTTAAGACCAACCCCAATTTGACTACTTCGAATCAAGCGCTGCACTTCGCGTTTTGATTCTTATTAATTATTTGATTAGCACGGTATCAAGGCTTTCACAAAGGGCGAGTAAAAATGCAGCTCGTAACCCTTGGATCCGGCAAGAACCTCATCTTTAAAGGAAGAGATCAAACTGCTAACAACAACTGTGAAATGTTGTTAAGCACTACGAACCATTCTTACACTTATTAAGATGCTGCAAGATTTGGGTTAATCCGACGTTTTTTTGACCTCGTTGCCTTGGGCTGCCGACGCTAACTGCATATATATATATATATATATATATATATAGGTCGTTATATAGAGGTCGTTGTATCTTGAACAAATTATTAAAAGGGGCCAATTGCTGATTTTCGCCATAAATAAGGAGTTGATCGAACAAATTAGTCACCAGGGAAACATTTATCTTGTCCAGTACAACGCTTAATGTATTCACTGCTTAACGCATGCAAACGGCGCGAATATTGGCGCTGTCAAATGTACTCGCTCTTCTGTTTTTTATTAATGTCTGAGATATATGCAACGTATTGATACGTTCGATGTACTTCAGGCTCCTTGCTGCAAATCAAGCAATTACTATTATTAAGAATAACAGATCGGCATAAATGTGCTGAAATATTATATAATTTCGATTGCAACCGACTAAGACAATTCAGATTTATACCGATATTCCCTGATAAAGGGTTAAACTCAGGTATAGAAAGTAGAGCCACCTAATGTATTTTTAACAACAAATGCTTATTTAGATTATCATCCACTTTAGCTCTAACCGCATCTCACGTGCGATTATCATGAAAACCAATTGGACTATACATATATTTACAGTCCGCAAACAGAAAAGAAAACGGCAGTGCCCAGTGGAGACTGGGCGGTTAATTTAGCACTTTGGTAGTGTGCTGCAGGAAGCCGATACTACCCCAAAGGAAATAACATTATTCAACGGGCCTTGGGACGAGGAAACAGAACTTGCACGGGAATGGGTAATTCGACCAGTCACAATCGAAGACGTTGTCAGGGCAATTGAAAAGGCGCCTAGAAGCAAAGCTGCCGGGAACAATTTGATACGAAACGAGCATTTAAAGCAAACGCTGGCACTCGCACCATGCTGGAAAGCTTTATTTGACGAGTGCCTAAAATCCGGGGAAGTAAAAGCGTGGAAGGAGGATACCTTGATTGTCATACCAAAAGGAAAAGGCATAGAAACTGAGCCGGAATCTTGAAGGGGCATAACACTTAATAGTTGCACCTATAAAATTTTCTCGGGAATAATATCAGATAGACTAGAGCATTACCTCGAAACCAGAAACGCAATACCAGAAGAACAACATGGGTTCAGAAGGTCGAAGTCGACCCATACGGCCCTGCGCCAGTTGCTAGCAGAAATTTGGGAAACTCTACCAGAACCTAGAAGACCGTTATACGCAATATTTATAGATCTTAAAGCTGCCTTTGACTTAGCGCCACGAAGTAGGATTATAGAAAAGTTAGCCTTGGAGGGAGTTCCGTATCGCTTACAAAAACTTTTAAGTACCATTCTTGGGGAGACTACGGTATACATCGACAACGGTATAGGGAAGAGTAAAGCAAACTACAGGCGTGGCCCAAGGAGACGGACTTAGCCCGTTGCTTTTTTCGGTACTATTGGGAGGGCTACCTAACCGGGTGAGGCAGGGGTGAGCCCGAGAGTGGGCAAATACAATTATGTATGCAGATGACATTGCGATCTATGGCAGGAGTTTATTTAAGGTTACGCAGGGACTGGAACGGCTAATCGATTATATGGACGAGATGGGACTTAGTATTAACTGGCCAAAGACAGTAGCACTAACATTTCGAAGAAGAGGTCGATTGGCGAAAAACTATGTTCTTCGAGCCAGGGGTAATACAGTAAATTTTGTAAATAAATTTACCTATTTAGGGGTCACTATAACATCAAATGGTAGTCGTTTTCGAAAACATATTGAAAGCAGAGTAGGAAAAGCCATACGAGCGGCAGCAGCAAATAAAAATCCGCAAATGTTGTCAATACATACCGCGTCCGCTCTTTTCAAGATTAAAATAGAACCAATAGCAACATTTGGTGTATCCCTTATATGGGAGAAATTCGGAGAGGCAGATCTACAGTTACTAGATAAAGTTCGATTTTTCTTCATAAAGCGGATTTTGGGGTTAGCTAACTCTTGTAGGAATAGAATAGTTCATATATTAGGAGGGGGGGCTCTAATGACACAGGAATTACAAGTAAAACGGGGTTTACCTAAGACGACGGCCTTTGTGGCCTGCACTATGAAGTAGGGAGAAAAAATAGAGGATATAAACATAGGAATATACACGACGATAGCGATAAGGAGTACAACCTGGCGAGCAGCCGGACATAAGAATAGGCATCTAACTATGGCATTTGCAGCCCACGGGTTCCATCACGTGTTATGCAGCACCCAAGAATTCCACAATCCTCAGGAGTGTTGTAGGTGCGCGAGATGCTTAGGCCATTGTGATAGATACCACGCCGCAGCATGTCCAGCAGTGCAATCAATAGCTGAACTCGCAAGATGAGGGTAGATCCGGTGACGCAGAAAAACCACTGATTGAGACTGATTTACTTATTTAGAATTTACCCAACCTGGGTGTTAATAAACCATAATATTTACAGTCCGCGAAAAAAAAATACAGCCACCGATATTTGCCACATCACGCACATTTATTATAATCAATCGTGTAAAGACTACAGTGCTACATGCTCATAAATTAACAGCGGAGACTTCCATCAACACTTGAGGCCTCGGATTACTTTGAAACACGAGATCTTCACGTTTGGCACAGCTACAATGCAAAACAATTATATAACCACTAGCTAGCCCCTTGTCTTATCAAGTGAATTGAGCACAATAACGACGTTTGGGCTCATTTCATGGCTCGACGGAAACAAAGGCAGACACATCGACTGCACCCAGCAACTATACTTAATACTCAGAAAACTTCTTGTTAAGTCGGGTAACCTCTAAAAATGCAGTTTGGTATAGTGTTGAACACGTTTCAGATCACGTCCTGTGAGAGCTCGCCCCAAGCCTTCACAATTGCTTCTTTTGGTTCTACCTGGTTCGAAAATTGTTTTTCGTTGGCGTAAACCTTTCAGGCGAGCCAACCCCACACAATCTCGGTGATATTAAGACCCGGTGAGAGAGGTCCTTCTTTTTATCTTTTATTCCCAAACCCTTGTACCACTTTTCACAACGAGAACTTAAGCATGTGAATGTATGCAGTTCCGTAAATAAACCATGTCTGAATTGAAATTGAATTGAAATTGACTGCATGCTAGCGTAGGACCTCAATGTGGCGTTGTTCGAACCAGCTTTTGATCAGCCTGGCAGTGTGAATCGGGGCGTTATCATGTTGAAAAACAAATTCGGGCCTTCCCAGCGGCTCAAAATGCGCCGGTTGCTCTTCTAGTAGATTCCTACAGCGTGTCGAGTTAGCACAACCGTATAAAAACACATTCGACGACTTTGTACGATACACAACAGCGTTCCCAGATCACCGCCGAACCGCCACCTGAGTGCCGTTTAGACAAAATTCGTTGTTCCTTGCGCATATCGTGAAAATAATAGTTAAATACATCCAGTCCAATCAAGTTGAACCTTTTTTGATACAAAAAAAAAACACTCGGTGCCACTCAGTGGTCCATGACACCGTGTGGACTAAGTCGAGACGACCTTTCTGATGCTCAGGGCCAATTACGGTTTTCTTTTATGCTTTTTTTCTCGTGAGCCAGCGTGTCTTCCAGAGGATGCTTTGCACATTTCGTACGTTCATTTGCACACTGACCGTTGCTCGTAGTTTTCACTTAAATTCACAAAGTTGTTCACTACTTGGGGACAACACCTCCATCGACCTGCCAATATCCTCATCGGTCTGCTGTACCAGAGCCGAAAGAAAGAGAGAAAGATATTTGTATAACTCCCGTGCAAAACCACTCGCAGAGGAAAGACATCTTATGCGACCATGCAGCGCGCTCCCAATATGCAACAGCCGGCACATTAAAAATGGACCGGAGTCCTTTTCTGATCTGCGGCACCACAAATACTGTCGCTCTTCGCATTAGTCTTCCCCGTCTAGACACCAAGGGAAATACTAGATCCGCCGACAGCAAACCACAAGAGGTTTGATAGGCAAGCATGGCCACTTACGAAAATAATTCTTTGAGACTGGCAAACAGCCCTTCGTTGGGAATAAAATGATACGAATTGCATCATTATTAATCACCCGAACCCTTTGAAGGATGCCTCTGTACTCACCACCCCACATAAGGTACCATAACATAGAACAGAGGGCCCTGTAGACAGTTAAAAGTAACTCAGTTGGAATATTTATGTCGTAAAGTTGCAATAACGCCATTTTTGGCATATATATATATATATATATATATATATATATATATATATATGTGAAAATGCCAGGATAAACGCTCATTCCGTACAATCCGTACAAACGTATTAGACTCGTCTTTACAATTAGCCTAGATTCAATAAAAAATATCTTAAGAACCTTAATTAAAGTGTTAATACTACTCGACGCGTTAGCTTAGCGAAGTCAAAACACGTCTGTATTATCGTCGGCAAATACTGTTTGCGCCTTTCCCAAATTACCGCATCTTATTCTGAAGATCATTATGTTCAGTAATTCAGCAAACTGCGAAGTGGATTAGAGTCCCAACCTTTACAGGCCGCAATCTTAAGAGAAAGCCCAAACCTGGCAACTGTTCCTAACCTAAGTGGGTAAACAATTTGTGGTCTTAAGTGTGTGCTAGGGCCAAGTCTGTCAATCGGTTCTCACAGAAGCCAAGCCGAACTGGTCTGACGAGAGCAAGTCGATGTCCGTCAAATACGAGTTAAGCTCTGTAACAGCAATATTTCAAAGATCTTTTTTTCGTGCCGCTTCCCTCTAGACTCGTTGACGGTGCCATCATTTTGAACACGATGCGAGTGCACAATGCCCATAGCGGGCGAATTCAGAGCACAATGGATGCAGCGGAAAATTGAATTGCACTGTACTAATGCGCTACGATACACCAATAAAACAGCTCAAACGAAATCATTCGAAGTGATTCGACATTTAGGCCATTCTCTTACCGAAGCTAGAGACGATACTGGACAATAATACCACACTTCGATCGTTTTCGGTCTGCGTTATGGGCATCAGTCTGCATTGTACATAATTGTGCCAAATGTGCCGTATCGGTGTCTGCTCTTGCTTGCATTAAAGGCGCCGGTACGTTCTCAAGCCATTCGACTCTGAGCGACGTAATATGCTGAGCAATGCACTCAGCCCACATCCCTGCTGTTAAAGAGCCGGTCGGACAGTCACCAAACAGCCAACTGGTACTCCAGCTTTATACAGTAAAGGCTGCTATTTCGTCGACGACGACAACTTGTCTTGGCCCATCGTATGTTCGTTATACCTGCCCGAAGCTCAGAGCTTAAAAATTCAACGCAGAAACGCTGCGTCGTAGGTTAAATTCAACGCAGAAACGCTGTGCCAATCAATGGTTCATTGCCCAATTCAGCCGTAGCCGAGTTAAGTCGGCGTTGGAAATGCATAAGTAACTGAATACTAAAAATAAATAACCTAATGTTCGAAATATATCATAATGGGCAGTTGGTTGCTGTTCACTGCAGCGACCTCCTCTGAAACGCCAACGGTGTCTTCAATTTAAGCATTTGTGCAAGCATGTAAGTCAGAAACATACATGCACTCACATAAATAATTTTCGTTTGACGATAGAGCTCTAATAGAAGAAGTCGACCTAATAATGTGCTCGCTTTAAGTTCCGCTTCTATCGACCCGATCAATATAATATCAACGCACAGACTTACTAGCACGTAAATCGTTTAAATAATGTACAAGGCATGAGAGCGTGCATTATGCCTCCTTGTCTGAACGACAAGTTTGTTGTTGAAAATCTCCGCTCTGAACTCTAGGAGGCTTTCTTGGCAGTTTTCAAACTCTATCGATATATTTCACTTATTAGGACGCAAAGCAATAACAACTGTTTACGCGAAGAAGCACAGCTATTATGTCAAATAAGCAACGTCGGCCAAAAATGGCACCAACACCTTAAAAAAATATACAAAAACGTCAAACATTGAAAAATTCTTTCTGAATGACTAGGACGTACTTTACGGCCACAATAGGTTTTTCTTCCATAACGTATGATGTTGATTAAAATGATCACTATTAAACATGAACTAAATTGATGTTCCCGTACATACCCATATATTCGGTCCCGCAAACGAATCTACGTTTGAGTTAGCACTATTGATTCGTGAACCAATTAGCACTAATCAATTCTCGTTTATTAGGTTGGTGTAAGCGTTTTCCCGTTTTTCAGGCAGCGGGAAAATGAGTTAGAAAGAAAAGGAAGCTTATTTAACCACTTAACTGGCGTTCTCTACTTGCAGCAGTTTTTTTTTAGATATAATAAGCATTCAATGCATTTGTTTCTATTCATTCGCGTTAAGCTCTGGTGCCCTGAATCGCTCACAGAAGGTCAAGCGTTATCCTGTTGACAGACGACCATTCTGCTTTGACAAAAAGCTGATTAGCTGCGGTTGTGTTAATCTCCATATTTTTTTATTCATTTGCGTTTTGGACAATAAAGCGTTTTCGAGTTACTTGGCTCGTCGGCAGTATTCAGCTGTTGAAGTAAACGTTGCTTGCGATATGCCAGCAGAACCTGGTATATGTTCGCAAGCAGCGTTGTTATGTCGTTATGTCAAAAACGTGTCTCAGTTGGGCTGAATGTAGAATCCGATTACGTATCTTTGCTTTTTGCTTGCTAAGTGCTTTCCAACCTCTTTTGTATCACCTCCCCCTCAGGTAGCGCCGTCACGAGTAACGGACTTCAGTTACTGTTTTCTATTGTAAATCTTCATTACAAATCAAATGCAACTCAAACGTCATCGCATTTCGGTTCGCAAAATTTAGTAAAATAATCCGGTCAGCCAAATTGCCAAACACTTTTAGCAGTAATTCTCACAGAACATTGAATTCACAATGTAGCATACCAGAAGCGTTTGAAAAAGCTAACCGTTCAGACACACATACATAGCCACTAGACAATTTAAAAAGCAATTGGCTTTCCGTCGCTACTAGCTATCGGCTTGCCAGGGAGGGCTATCGGCAGCGCAACGTAAAGGCAGCATGGGAGGCAGCATATTTATGTAAAAAAGCAATCTACCGGACAAGGTGGTTATTATATATTGGCTAGCCCTAGTGTTGAAGGCTATTATACGTTGGCTGGGGCGTGTCTTAAGCAATGGGTCTCTATT
>QVRM01003372.1:0-28846 GCA_003439945.1 Dermanyssus gallinae
CTCGCGCCAAAAGCTTTCAAACCATTTCTGCATTGAGACTCGACTGAGAATTCAAAACTTTCGATCAATTCCTCCCCTTAAGAAGCGATTCAGACTTACAAACGAGGCAAGGTTCAAGAAAGAACTCGGGAGGAAAATAAAAGCCCTATCCAGCCCCCACATCACTGCAGAAGATCTACAAGCACTCCTTGTAGAGGTGTGCAAGACTACGTGTACCAACAGCGCTCACCCCAGGCGAGGGAACGTCCCGCCTAAATATTGGTGGACGCAGGAGATCGCAGACAAACGAAAAGAGTGCTGCAAAGCGAGGCGTGCTCTCAAACTGAAACAACGAGACGCAGACGCACGCAATCAAGAATTGCAAGAGTATAGAAGAAGCCGGGCTTTACTTAAGCAAGCCATAGCCGACAGTAAGACTAGCGGCCATAGAAAGCTCCTCAACGAGGTCGAGGACGATCCCTGGGGAAAACCTTACAAGATAGTCAGGGGTAATAAAAAAAAGACCCCTGTTTTCCTGGACGGTACTAACTAAGACGGTACTAACTAAGCTGTTCCCGACCCACGCACCTTTCGAAAGGGCAATTTATGAGAACATTCCCGGGCTGGAAGGTGAGGCCGAGTTTCCGTCTATTCAACCACACGAGGTTTTACGCGCAGCTCACAGGCAAAAGACCGGCAAAGCCCCCGGACCAGACGGGGTTCCCCCTGAGGCAGTGAAACTTCTCTTACAGAGCACCCTGAGATAGTTGCGGACTCTTTCAATGTCCTACTCAAAAGCGGCATTTTTCCGCTATCCTGGAAGCGTGCTGAAGTCGTCCTCATTCCCAAGGGAAACGGGGGATACCGACCGATATGCCTGCTGAGTGCGCTGGCAAAAGGATACGAGGCCATAATTGAAGAAAGACTGAGGCTCTTCGCAGAGGAACACGGCCTGCTTTCGGACACACAATACGGCTTCCGCAAGAACCGGTCAGTCCTAACTGCAATACAACGCGTTGCAAGTAGGGCGGATTCGTTACGAAGTTCCACTATACAGACACGGCAGCTCCTCCTAGTCGCTCTCCTAGACGTTAAGAACGCCTTCAACAGTCTACCATGGAAAACAATTCTGGACACACTGATACGAAAAGTCCCCTCGTATCTGGTAAATGTAATTTCTAGCTACCTTAAAGCACGAACAGTTGTCAACGGCCAGGTCAGCTTCCAAATGACAGCCGGGGTCCCGCAGGGGTCTATACTTGGCCCACTTCTCTGGAATTTGGCTTACGACGACGTCCTCCGTCTGACAGGCCTGCCCAAAGGAGTGGACACAGTAGCCTATGCCGACGACCTGGCAATAGTCGTGCAGGCTAAAACTGCCGACGAACTTGAACTAAATATGAATAAAGCTGTTTACCTAACGTCAGAGTGGATGAGCGCAGCGGGACTCAGACTTGCCCCTGAAAAGAGCGAAGCAATACTCCTCACAGGGAGAAAGAGGATCCGTCCGCTCACTATACAGCTTGACGGCGAGGATATTAAAATTGTAAAAGAAGTCCGCTATCTCGGGGTCACACTGGATACTGCGATGAATGGCCTCAGCCACATAAAAAAGGCAACGACAAAAGCAGTCAAGGCAGTGTGTGCTATAGCCAAGATTCTGCCGAACATCCATGGCCCCCGGGCCCGCACAAGGGCACTGCTAATGACGGTCGCGGAATCAATTGCATTATTTGGAGCGCCAGTTTGGGTGAGAGCAGCTCTCAAGACGAAGAAAGCGAAAACAGATTCTACGGAGGACCCAGAGGGTGGCAGCCCTGAGGGTAATCCAGGGGTACCGCACAGTCAGCACAAATGCTGCTCTGGTGCTGGCAGGGTCGATCCCCTGGGATCTTAAGGCACTCGAAAGGAAGCGACTATGGGAATTAGGTTCCCCTACCCAAGCGGAAAAAGGCTGTGAGAGAAACAACACAATTAAGACATGGCAGGAGGAGTGGGACGCCATCCCCCCCGGGGGTCCTGGAGGATCCCTGCGCGTACTGCTGCCAGATATCAAGGCATGGATAGAGAGGCCTGGGGGAGACCTCACCTATCACCTCACCCAAATCCTCACAGGACACGGGAACTTCAACTCGTATTTGTCCCGAATTGGAAAGGCTTTGTCGCCGCTATGCGTATTTTGCCAAGAGGCACATGAGGACACTCCAGGTCACACACTGCTACAGTGCTCGGCCTGGGAGGCTGCGCGGTTAAGGGCAAGCAGACTCGTCCGAGTGAAATGGGCCAGGGAGGGAGACCCACACCACGAGGTCAGCGACCCACCTCGGTCCAGCTTAATAAAGTTTACAGAATACATTGTCTCCAGTGAGCAGGCCTGGAAACTGGGAGCAGCGACGGCAAAAGAAGTCCTCCATGAGAAACATGAAAAGTGCAAAGAAAGACAGGCACAACTGCGGCTTCAACCTGAAAGCATCCATGGAGAAGTGCAGCTCGAAGAAAACGGGCTTGCCGGTGTTAGACAAGTGCTTGGATCCTCTGGGCGACCCAGCCAATTGATTCTGAAGGGAGCTCGCCACTTCTCCTGATAAGTCCATAGTACTGTTTTTATGAAGATCTGGGCTATCAGAGAGTGAAGCTTAAGGGGGGAGGTGCGTTTAGGGGTAGGGTCTCACGGAGTAACATCCAACCGTTGGGGTCGAGTCCCACACTGCTAGAGATAGAGACTCGTAGCGATAGTGCGTAACTCTGCATTTAATACCTCCTGTATATATACCTCCCCACTATATATATATACTATATATATACTATATATATATACCTATATATATATCATATATATATATATATATATATATCACTGATATATATATATATATATATATATGTATGTATATATCTATATATATGTAATGTATATATATGTATATATGTATATCTATATATATTATATATATATATATATATATATCTGTATATATATCTATATATACTATATGTTTGTATATCCTCTGTCTCTCTCCTCTGTCTGTCTCTCTGTACTCTCTCTCATCTCTCTCTGTCTCTCGTCTCTCTGTCCTCCTCTCTCTTCTCTCTCTCTCTACTCTCTAATCTCGTCATCTCGCTCTGTCTGTCTCTCTGTCTCTCTCTCTGCTCTCTCTCTCTATATCTCTCGTCTCTCTCTCTCTCTATCGGAGATCTCTCGTCTCTCTCTGTCTGTCCTCTCTGTCCTCCTCTCTCTCGTCTCGTCTCTCTCTCTGTCTGTCTTCTCTCTTCTCTCTCCTCTCTCTCTCTCTCTCCTCCCTCTCTCTCGGTCTCCATCTCGCCTCTCCCTATCGTCCTCCTTCTCTCTCTCTCTCTCTCTTCTCTCTCTCTCTCTTGTCTCATCTCTCTCTGTCTGTCCTTCGGTCTCTCTTCTCTCTCTCTGTCGGTAGCTCTCTGTCTCATCTCTCTCTCTCTCTCTCTCTGCTCTCTCTCTCTCTCTTCTCTCTCGCTCTCTCTTCTCTCTCTCCACTCTCTCTCTCTCTCTATCCTCTCCTCTCTCTCTGTCCTCTCTCTCTCTCTTCTCTCGATCTAGTCTCTCTCTCCTCTCTGTTCCATCCACGGGTCATTCCTATCGTTACTGATACTTATTGCAAGGTTTGGGTAGAACTCGGCAAGCAAATAATTGTTTTTCTTTCCCAATGGAAGGAAGGGCGCAATCGTCTTATTTAGGAGAGAGAGTGAAATTTATAAAAAGGAGTTATTCGGCCCTTTTTTCTCCTACATAGTTGTCCGAAATATGCGTTTGCGGAAGAATCAGTCACGCATGAAGAAACCGATTATACCGGCGTTTCGAAGGAAAATTCTGCCCAACTAAGCTTTTTCGAAAGCGAAGGCATGCATACTTGCATAGGGTGTATGAGAAAGTTAGGTACATACTTTGGAGGTTGGTAGGAACTCGGCATGAGAATATTTTTTCCTAGTGGAAGGAGACGGCGGAAACGTCTTGGCAAAATTTTACGGTTCTGAACGTGAAAACTTGCACGTAAAACATAACAACTATGACTGTCGAAAAAGCTTAGTTACTTGACAACTACGTAACGCAGCACCATCACTTTGGTGCACAAATGATGACCATTAAATTTGCTATAGCGTAAGACTGGTCTTTTGGATATACATTGTTGGTAGTAATGGAAGAAAATTACGATTTTTCACGACAAAGCGTTAACGTAAGACATAACAACATATCGGCTTTTTATGACTTTCCTCAATCTGGCTATTCGCTTTTCGCTACACAAGCTAGTGAAGCCTCTTCCATTGTGCAGAATTTTCCGAACACGCGGGTATAATCAATTCCATCATGCGGTAACTGGTTCTCCCGCAAACGTAGATTTCGCACAACTATGTAGAAGAAAAAAGGCAGAATAACTACTTTTAGAAATTTCACTCTTTCTCCTAAAAAAGACGTTTGCGCGTCTCGCAATATTTTCTCGCCGAGTTCCAACAAATCTCGAAATAAGTACATAACGGTATGAATGACCCATATGTATATACGAGTATATATATATATATATATATATTCATTCATCGGCAGACTGCAGCAAAGCGTTAATCATACAATGTACCGTCCAACTAATAGACCTTTTAATTTGTTTATTGTATATTAATCTTGGTTGCGGGCCTAAATAGGCTGCAGTCAATCAGGTGCCACAATGATTATTATTGGTTGCAAATTGTTTTTCACCAACAAGCAGCAAAGATTGTTCTTCGTGGCCGTGAATTGTAGAACACATACGCAAGCCCAAGAGCTTTATTAGATTTTGCTCCGGGCGTTAATAGCACCCTACATAATATTGCACGGCGTTGCCAATTGACAAGTTACTTGTAAAGTATGTATATAACCGATATTTACATCTTAGTACGATTGATCGGTTTATGAGTTAGTGTTTCCAGCTGCTTAATCGAGCTTAAGACACCCACTAACGAGTAATCGTTAAGTCAATTACCCGTGAGTAAACTGGGCTCATTATTCATTACAGTCACAACTCACTTACAAAATGCAAAACTCGTGGGCACAATAAGAGACAAAAAGTAGCAATGTAATAATACGCACTGTCCTACTGTGTAAAAGGCCAAGACTGACTGTGACACAACTCAGGCGATGTTAAACACTATTGCCGGATAATATTAGTTATGCAAGCGTGGGAAATCATAACGTAAGGCCGAGGCCCAGAGGTGGGAGTAATACAGATGTCGAGTGAGTGGCAAGCACGAAAGACAATTCTACGATCACGCAATTAATTAAACGAACATTTGAATTTGTATTCTGCAGTTATCATAGATGTTATATATATATATATATATATATATGGATTTCTTACACCCATAATTGAATGTAAATAGTTGCCCCCAGTCAACGTGACGACAAACTACATCAGCCCTACGTCCAGACCTGTTGTCGACCACGTGGGCAAGGTGTCAAATCCTACGCCGGGCAAGGTGTCAAATCCCACGCCTTGGCGTTACCACGTTGTATATCCAATGACAGCCTTTTCTGAAAAAAAAACACCAGCACGTGGGTCCGTCGTGAGGTCTACTCTGAGACACTTTCAGTAATTTAACTTTTTTTCATCTTACTTGGTCCCCTAAGGACTTTTTTTTTTTTTTTTTTTTTTTTTTTTTAGATTTCCCGTAAGTCAATTGCCCGTGTACGGATTTTTCATGTCATGGCTAAGTTAACTCCACTCCGGCATTTACCTTGTTTAAATTGGAAACCATGCAAACCAATTTAAGAGTGGCCGGTCTGGGGTTCGAACCCAGTCCTCCCGAATGCAAGGCAAAGGCTTTGCCACTAAGCCACCTTGAGCCACTTAAGAGAAAGGTCAAAAGATCATAGAGTCCACGAAGAATGAATACTTCCGACATTTATTTATCTCCACCTGGAAAAAGTATAACCAGTCTTGGCGGCGCCGTGACTGGCTACTGAAGGTGCTAAAAGGTCAGTTACGGTAGCATCTTAGACGAGTTTCCTTCCGCACTCAAGAGCGCTATGGTCATTCCGACGGGTCCATGGGAGTCGCCTACGTACAGACCTGTAGGTTCGATAACGCAAGGGTAGCTAAAAAACCTTAGAGCGTGGGCTAGGATATCGTTCAGAGCAGGCCTCTCGTATTACGACCTAAGCTGCGTATGCAGGATAAGCCGTGATGACCTAGTGGTGAGACCTCTTCGCCACAGCCGCACTGATGTTCCTGGAAGACCGACGCAGCTTCTGGCAACGAAGTCCTCTAAGAGGCTTCCAACGGCAGCACTTGGTAGAGCTTTGAGCCATGCACCAGCACCACTAGATGAAACTGCTCGAAAGTGCGTACCTTGTCGACCTTGTTTTATGCAATCAATAAAATGGGATAGACAGATACCATCCAATGGCGCGGTTCAGCTTGCCTGCGAAATCCTAGGAATCCTGTAGTAGAGTGCATAACCGTTCGACAACTGTGGAATCTAGTTAACCACCAACTACTTGACCACCTACTAGACGCAAAAAAATTATGCGACCACCGCGGGACCTGCGGCCGAGGTAAGCGATTTACCCGTGCTGTCAAGAAACAGGACCATAAAAGAAACAAGCCCCTATGTTTACCCAGGAGACTCAAGTGAACTGAAGACGATCTTTACTTCTTCAGCCAACCAGATATCTGAACATTTTTCCCATCATCATAAAGTCGCACGCCCAGTAGGACGAGGTTAGTCTCATTTGTCCTGATACAGTCTGGAGGAAGATCCGTTAGTCACTGAGGAGTTGGATATTGATAATACCGACACAAAGAGCTCGCACTTTTGTGGGTTGAGACATGGCTCGCTTTTCGTTGAAAAGTCCAGTACCTTTTGGATATCACGAGTTACCCTTGCAGGTCACTAGCAACCCGCCCAACATGCAAGGCAACAGCTCTTGAATGGTGGTCATATCGAACGCTGTTAAAGGCATTTTGAATGTCTAGTTTGACTACGATTGACGACAAGCTTGCGCGGCATAGATCGCCACCTCTGTACTACTTCTAGTAGCAAATCTGAACTGGTGTTTACCTATTATGTTGCCGATTAACGACACATTACTCCAGTAAGCAATCTTCACTGCTATCCCACGGAATGCAGATGAACAAGCGATAAAGCGGGTTGTGCCATCTTTCCTTTTCAAAAGAAACAACCTCGCTCCAAAACTGATAGGCAAAAACCGTTGGCGTGTCCTTCCGTATTATAATCTCGATAAATTTGGCAAATGCTTCGGCCAGAGCCACCGTTCTTTTACCAATTGCACGAGAAAGAAAATCTTGAATAATCCTTGGTCTCATAAAGTCAAGATCCGCAGCGGAGGTTCTGGAAGAGCTTTCCACTGCGCGGTATATATCGTCTCTTGAAACTCGAAAGCGCTTTACAGGGTACGCTACAGCAAGGAAATTACTCAACCTTAAATTTGTTGGCGTGCAGGGATGCTTGTCACGTAGCGCCTCCACATGGTCGGACTTGACATCAAATGTATCGCACGAACTTATGAGCCTTGAGCGCCCGACACATCACCAGCGCTTAACGTTGCAATCAGTCTCCTCTTCAAGCCTTCCTCGGAACTGCCAACTCTTCTGCATTTTTGGTAACTGACTCCACTAGCCAATCCCTCGAGTCTAAAACCATTCTCGAAGCCCCCGAGGTTTGAACGCATGATATCTGCCAATGATAGCGAGTCACTCCTGACGTTTGGAAGGCGAATGACAACAGGAGCAGACTATAGTAGAGACAACCAGGCCGAATTACGCCTGTTGTTAGTCGCTACGTCATTTAGGATTTTTTGGAGACTTTTCAGCACAATACTTCTTGCTGCCTTGAATATTATACGCCTCATGCTCACGTTTTTTAAAATTAACTGAATTTGAGTTGTCATCTGTGTAAGTTGTAGACGTGTGAGTTCTGCTGCAGGCTGCCTATGGGTTCCCGTTTCTGAACGCATAGAAATAATGTGTCTCAGTAAGCCCCTTGGGGAGAACGTCTTTCGACATATTTGGCACTCGGACTCCAATTATGGCTGTAGGTTGAACCACCCTTACCTGTTAAAGAGTTCGGGATGCGATGTAGGATGGAATTGCGCTTTTTCTGATAGAAGAGTCTCTGACAATTGAATGACTCTGCTGCGTGAGCACTTTTGCAGTTTACACACCTAAAGGTAGTAGTGCAATCAACCGCTAAATGCGGTTTTCTCCTCCGCATTTACGGCACGCCCGCTGCAGCATGCACCTGCTTGCTATATTGTGACGAAGAGCTCCACCCCTGGCCAGTACAACGATGGTCCAACCATGCACTACACTGTATACACATCATGGTGCGATTCAAATCAGTCCTAACCGACCACGCCCAACGGCCGCAGCTTCCGCGCCAAAACCCCAACGTACTCAACGGTCCTTATGATGACCAGACGATGACATGTCTCAATCAACCAACAGAGGATGGCCAAAGCCTTTCACGCCGAAACCCGTAACGTCCTCCACCTTCGAAATGATCACCGGCTGAAGACGACATGTTCCAATCAATCAATAAGAGGGAGAAGGCCGGTGACTCAACCCGCCCTTATTCCGTTCTTGTTTTATATACGAAACTTACACAAATCGCTGTAAATTTTGACCGATTTGAGAGCGGAGGTTAACACATTTTGAAGTGGTAGTACGCCGCGGTGCCTCGTGAACTAATAAATAAACCGAGAGTGGATGGCTCAGTCCTAATCCTCCTCTCAGCCGTGCTATGGATGCATCAGGCCTACGCCCGTGTGTTTTCGTTCATTCGAACCCTAGCCTCCCCGCGATATAGTTGCCTTCGTACTGGCAGCTCTAGATCCTCGGTCAACTGGGCGTAATAACATCGTTATATTTGGTAGCAGCATCGTTACAATATGACCCGTGCGTTGACACTTCAAGCATGACACTGGCGGGTCCGCTTCTAGGGCCACATTGTGCACCTTCTAATCTGAAAATAGCAAAGCAGGTGGCTGTCGCTCGAAAATTAGAACTACTTTTGTGAGCGGAATCTTCATATCCCGTTCGCTAGTGTATAAACGGCGAACTTCAATCACACCAAGCGCTGACAGTCTTGAAATAATTGAACTTTCTGTATAAATAGTGACACGCCGTTGATGCGTGAACGGAGCCTCGGATTGATGTACAACTGGCCGTCAGCGGTATGCCACCTATTATCGACCCACACACACTTGAGTCTACACAATAATACATTCACCACCACCGGAAATTCTCCATGAAGAAAACATGTCTAGGACAAGCTTAAGCATCCCCATCATTAGAGAACCTTTTGCAAATTCAGTCTTCTCTGGTACATTTGTTTGTTTTTTACGTACAATCACTTTGAATGAGCCCATTCATCCAGCTTAAATGCACTGTTTCAGTTGTCCAGCTGCTTCTGTATGTGCGAAGTAATCCAACGAGATTATTTCTTCCGAACCGTTATAAATCTTCCTGGCCACCTTTAATACCACCGTGGTTCGAGTTCTTCCTTTGCTTTGCACCAGGAACATCGCCATTTTTTGCAGTGGAAGCTGAATCTGTGCCCAGTTAAGGTGTCTCAATACCAGTAGCACTTCGGTCGTCGTCAGTGCTAATTGCGCTCCAAAGTCAATTTATATGTAAACTAGTGGGGAGGAATAGGAAATTTCTCTCCAGAGTCCGAAACTATACAATCACAAATAATTAAAAAGATTAAAATTATTTAAAAATGTGCGACACGGATTCTCGTTGAGCCTGGGACTTCTGACTGGATTGCGCATGTTTTAAAACATATCCCTTCGAGCTATTTGTCACGTTATGAGGGAAGTCGCGACTACTAAATTCAGTGCCCCGTTTTGTATATACGTTTAGATAGAAACCATGCATCTTTTTGTCACTGATTGTGTGCGATAGAAATTCATGTCTTGGAAATTTGCGTTCTCTGCACGATGGCGTGGGAATGTCTAGAAGCTCGATACTTTTCCTTCTATGGTGTGCAACTTCCTGAATGGATATAAATGCCCTTAAATTAATTGGTTGAATAAATATGGCACCAACACATACCTTGGGTATATATTTATATACAAAAATAAAGCAACAACACATACCTTTGGTTCTTTCCTATATATATATATATATATATATATATATATATATATTTATATACAAAAATAAAGCAACAACACATACCTTTGGTTCTTTCCTATATATATATATATATATATTATGTTTGCGTTCCTCGACTTAGTCTCCTTGGAGTATGCACACTTAGTTTAGCGGCGATCTGATTGTTTGACAGTACTCTATTACATCAATGATATGTCGTAACGTCGCATCGACGTATTTCCGTTTATTCATTCGTCTACAATACTGTATTCCTTTAATAAAGATATCTGAGCCCTGAGGCATATTCCTTGTTTAAGCTATCTTGGAATATATAATGGTTCTTGGCGCATCGAAATTATTTTAGTGATTGCGGGACTGATAAGATTACTCGTAGATATATCAATACTTGATCAAATTTTCTTCGAGCGACGCTCATCGAGAATAGATGAAAACTTATATCGTTGAGTCAGCGGCTATGCTGCTACAAGGACTGTTGGAAAAACCTAGATATCTAATAATTCGGCAGTTCATTACATGTTATTATGTTCGGCCGTTTTAACATGTTCGGCCGTCGGTGTATTGAAGTTATTATGTTCGGCCGTGCTAACATGTTTGGCCATGTTTGGAAAATGGTCTAGAATTAAAAACACCTTCCTTAAAGCATGTTTAAAAAAAGCATGACACGTATAAGAAACACAATACGTATACGCGGTAATTTATTTTTAAAGTTGCTTAAATCTCTGCCAGTACGCGTTGAGTTACGTTTTGATTAAAAAGTACCCTTTTAAATTATTTTTTTAATGGCTTCTTTTTTGGGTGTAGAGGAGCAACAGTAAAATGCACTTTGCACACGCGGACACCACTGCAGGAAACTCGTCTACGAGTGTGGGTCGGTAGTGCGGGGCTCCAACCTACTAAAAACCAGTCATCTCCCCATTCTCCCAACCGACCTGGAATTGCATGTGCAAGTACTTCAAACAATCGGGGGAGGTGTAAGTCTCTTCGTGGCTAGCTTCACACAAGTTGGAGTACACTAAACTAGGGGCTTTGCAGCTAGCAACGACAATTCTACGTCACATATTGGCATTACATTTTCTGATAAAGCATTTCGAAAAAGGTCTCTACATTTTTATATATAAGCAAAGACTGGCATAAGAGACCCGTGTAGCAACGGTAGACAATTTGTATTTACTTTTGTTGTTTCGCTCAAAATGGTTAAAGCAATCTGGTTTAATTATGTATATTTTTATAATAGTCAAACGTTTATTTGCTGATATATAGAAGGTAACAATTGTCTCCTTCTGAACGTATACACCTAATAAAATAAATACTCATTTATATTAAAATATTAAAGCGCATATTTTTTTCCATATCGACATGCAATTGAATACATCTTTGTATCATTTATTGACAATAAATGCATTTTTGATATATATTTATATATATATATATATATATATATATAATATGCATGAGCCTACAAAACGGTTCTCAGCTCTTGCCGTAACGACAATTTTCTTTCGCGTTTCTGTTAGCATCATTTCTGCTTTAGCAATAAAGCACTGTTAAATCATATTACTAATTTCTAGATCGTTAGATTTCGCTAAGCACAATAGCGAACTTAGCTGCAGCGTTATGCGCCTTTGTGTACACATAATTATTACGCCAATAAAAATGAAACCAATGAGAGCTGTTTCTTTCACGTATTCCGCTAGAGTCCCATAACTGAGTTAGCTCCCTTCAGTTTGGATGGTGGCTTGCCAGAGAGACACGCCACATAACTCTGTCGAATATCGTCCTGAAGGTACACCTGGTCGTTTCCAAAATTTCTGAAATCACCGCGTAACAAATCGCAGTCTTATCATACTAGTACACGCATTAATATATATATATATATATATATATATATATATATATATATATATATATATATATATAAAACATTCACCTCTTGGCTAGAGCTAAAGCGTTCCCTTATGCTACTCGTTTACAGTGCCATGCAATCTAGAATATGTGTTGCATGGTCCTATGGATATTCTGCTTCCTTGTTAGTTCAACTATTGATTGAACTACTAGACATGCTGACCCGTGGTACCTGTCGCATTTGCCTAAGCACGTTGCGCACCTACACTGCTTAAGATTTTGGAATCCTTCCGAGCTTCATAACATGTTATGAAACCCGTGGGCTGCAAACGCCGACGTTAGTTGTCTACTCTTCGATCATACTGCTTGCCAGATCGTACTTCTCATCGCTACCGTAGTGTATATGCCTATGTCGATTTCCTTTCATTTCCCCCTCCTCTTCATAGGCAGAATCCTCAAACGCCCTCACCCTAGGTGAAGCTCATCGTCACTGTGACTCTTATGTCATTAGAGAGTTCATTTTGAATATGGATTCGACACCCACCGGCCATTCTTATATTAGTTTGCATGGTTTCAAATTTAGACAAGGTAAATGCCGGAGTGGATTTGAAATTTGCCATGACATGAAAAAAACCGTACACGGGCATTAGCCTTACGGAAAAAAATTAATAAAAAAGAAACTGCAACCCTTCGGCGTAAGAGTGACCCTGAGAGAAATATATTAATTAACAATATATATATATATATATATATATATATAGATAGATAGAATTTAGTATTAGTGTCTAAGGCTGGCTCTAGCTAGTAATTCCACAAATTTTCTGTAAGTTGCACTTGGGGCTAAACGGTGGTGCTCCGTGGGTAGAGATCGGTAATTGTACACTGAACTAATACAATCCGAAACTAGTGTTATCACCTACCAATTCCCTGACCGGTGTGGATCAGTTTGTAGTTGGCTCATTTTGAACGCTTGTTGTATGCAACGTTCATTAAACAAACCGCATGAACTATGCATACCACAAACATTGAAAATGTAATAAACTACAAACTGCTACACCCAGGTCAGGAAATCGTCAGATGATGACAGTCAATTCGAATTGGTAATAGTAAATTAAAAAATAAATATATATATATATATATATATATATATATATATATAATGGAAACATTGCCAGCTAATCGTCTACGATATCAATCGGCAGCTGGATATTGCTACATTGAATTCTGCACAACACAAGCATGTATGCCACATTGAAAAGAATTGTGCATAAAAATGAAGGAAATGCTTAAATGCATAAAATATAGTTCAAGGCGATAATCTCACATATATGGGGACTAAGAAATTTTCGCAAGATTCGCTCGATGCATGGAATTATTGAAGATTGAAATGTGTAGAAATTGGGGGACATTACGTCGAAATATAAATAGTGATTTTACCTTCAGAAAAAAACATTTTCACTCTATTGTTAAAATTGGATAAATAAAGTGATGGTGCTACGTATAAGCAACATAGGATAGGCGATTTGTTTTCTGCTAACTGCGAAGTTTACATAGTGTGTTGTACGATTTCTTGACCATCGATATCCTTGGCGTGGGTAGCCGCATATTGAGTGACAGGAGCGAGGTTTGCCACGAACGCATCGGAGTTTTTGCTTGACATGGCGGTTTTGAGTAGAGGAACAAGCCTTTTGAGAACTGTGCCTGAAGGATTGCTCCAGAGATCCTGAACGATGTCTCTCCAACGTCTGTTGTTATCACTTAAGGAAGTGCCCAGACATGTCCACAGGCCATTGAAGTCTTCTGGGTCTGTGTAGTGAAGTACGTTTATTATTGCCTAGGCGTATGAGAAAACAACACAGTAAATCACGAAACAGGAGATTAACAAGCAGGCGAAAAATGATCTAAGTGGCTAAGAGTATGTGCCGATTATATATGTATATAAATATATATATATATATATATATATATAGAAAATATTGTGATGATTTATTAATCAATTACAATACGTTTGCACACACGGGGCAGTGCTCGCCTATATATATATATATATATATATATATATATATATATGTATGCTACTGAATTTTAATATAAAGAATAATAAAGCAAAAAACACAAGGTATTTTAAGAATACATACAATTTTAAAATAATAAACTACTAACATAATACTGTTTAGCATTTAATGTGCATAGTTCCTTAACACGCGTGAACTCCATTGTGGAATGGCTTAATTATTACTTGTTTCAATCATTACTAATATACAGCATCAACGGCAAATCCACATATGAATATATACTACAAAAGTATTTATGGAAAGTGCACAGGTCACACATGAAATGTGCATCAAACCTCGCCGGACTAAGTGCATTGTTATATCGGCTGAACTCGAACTTATGAAAAATTGCGCTTGTATATATATATATATATATATATATACCGTGAACACGTTGGGCTCCGTTGAGTCCCTGTAGATGACCTTGTTGGCTTTCGTTAGGCCATTCGTAAGCGGGTCCACCATAAAAGCTGGAATCACGGGTTCAGGAGGCGGCTTGCCCTTGGGCGCCGCACACGCCGATCCGGCAACCATCACGAGGAATCCAAGCATGAAGAAATCCATTGCGTAACACACGAGGGAAAAACGATTTCTGCACATCACAACAACAATGACAGGGGCAGCAGCAATTGTAAAATCATCAACAATACAACTAGACAAACAAGAGACTACTACAGCAAGAACAACGCAACAATAACAACAACAACAACGCTGATAACAGCACAGTCTACTTTGTAATTAAGTTGAAATGTATACTTTGATGTACGATTTGTACAGTAATAGACGCTCGTTTGCACAAGCGTACAAGTAGATATACACGTGTACACAGATTTACAGGTGTGCACACGTACATACTATGCAGATGTACAAGCAGTCCGGCTAACGAGCGACAAATGTTCGGGTCAGGTGAACGCGACAAAGCAAGTTGTTTATGAACAAGCTAACAAGAAAGAGGTAGAAATATCTGAATATATATATATATATATATATATATATATAGTAACGCGAGAACAAGGAGTAGAGACGGAGAATCCTTGGTCACCATCGTTCCCGCCCCGCTCTAAAGTTTCGACGTAGCGTTGTAAATCGGACGTCTGTCGAAGAAACCGCTCCATACTAGTAGCAGCAACGCTGGCGAGCATTAAAGGATGGTACGTACGCCCTTCACATGCGCTGCCTGGGCTGCCAGCTCAAAACGCTGCGAACTCCGACTGTGATCGGACAAGATAACGTAACCAATAAAACGTCTTAGGCAGATGACTGACGCCACGCATGACTGAGAAATTGATACCAAGCAAATACGTAGTAATTAGATTTAAGTGGATAAGTTGAAACTTTATGCACGGACTCAAATAAGTCGAGATATATATATATATATATATATATATATGCAAGAGCCGCCAGTAGATTAAAACTAATTGCTAAAGTCTGTTTGGATAGTTCCGGTAGAATGCTGTCAGCGCCTGGTACGCCTTACGTAGAGCTTTCCGAGCGTAAGGTAAGACACTCTCTCATTAAGAGAAAAGTGAAAGTGGCATATAACTCGGAGAAAGCCAAATACTATTTAAGGAGAGAATGCCAGTTAGTAGCTCGGACAGAGCGACACCCGTGCGACAAGTGGTTGTTGCGCGCCGCATCTAAGCAGTGCATGGTAGAAACAAGAGATTATATCGGGGAGGTACACCATTCCGACGAAGATAATAGGGTGTAAAAGTGCCATACAACGAAAAAAATATCGATGAGGCCAGAGAATGGGCAACATGAAATATTTCAATCAAACTAATAGGACAGTCGGCCAGAGAAGCGCCAAATGGGAAAGCACATAGAAGCGCTTTAATAAGAACCGAACCCCTAGGGTCCAACGCTAATACTTCGAGCTGGCAGGCCTAATGAGTGTTTACGATTAGCGACTATTAGAAGTGTTTGGACTAGGCAAGGCCGTTAGTGATTCCCAAGGGAAAATAAGTTAAACTGAGCCAAAGGCATGGAAGGGTATACTAATAGTAGTAACAATAATAATATTAATAATAATAATAATAATTAAAAGACTAAATGATTAAAAGACATAGATCGGGTTCTTATTGAAACTAGGGCGTGAGCAGGTAAAACAATTACAAAATATGTATCTGGCAACGCCTTTTACAGTACACGGCTTCACTCGTTCTATGTGAGATCGGTGGTTTCTACAAACTTCCCGACGGATGCATATACATGTGAGATGTCAAATTAAGTGCGATAGGTACCATGTTGCACAATGTTCCGCGGTGCCTTCAATGGCAGAGTTGGTAAGTCAAATGTGTGATTGCATGGCTTAACTGTTTATTATTATTATTATTATGTTTTTTTTTGTAATGTCCTGCTTTATTTCTGAGAACACTGTATACTGTGAATTTATTTAGGAATTTAATATATACATGTGAATGTTTAAATCCACGGCACCGATGGCTCACTCCTCATCTATCACTCGTGTCCGAGTGGGAGTCTTGCCCGACCCCTGACGCGAAGACGCGGGTCCATCCAGTCTTTCATAGTTCCGAGTACCGAAATCGCGTTACCTCTCTGAATCTCTAGGGAAAGCCGTTGGCAGAAGAAAGTGCCCGCCCTCTTGTCCATCGTAGCCTGCTGTAAAGCGTCGCCAACCTGGGAAATTAGCGTGGTTGTGAGGGGCCCAGGGCCACTCAGCGTCTCGAATGCGAAGGGTGAAAAGTGGTACGCCCGGCCTAAGTTCGCATACATTCTTCATGTCTTTGATGTCTCGGCGCGGAAAGCGGCAGTTCCTGGGCGAGAAGCGCCGGAACCGACAAGGGAGGTGGTCAGAGAGTCGGTCACCGTCGCATCCCACACCAGGAAACGACCCTTGTAGAAAGGTATCAAAGTCAAGCCGTCGGGCCGCTTGCCATCGCCTCTAGAAAGACCAGGCGATTCCAGGACGCAAGGGATTCCGGCCTTTCGCAACGACCTTGCAAGAATGTCATTCAGAGCGGTGTGACGTGGGCGCCGGCCCGCCGAGTGAGCGCAAGACAGGCCGTGTCTGGCCAGGCGTCCGACGGGCTCGCCACAAGTGCATCTGTGTGGCTCTACCAAATCAGCTTCCAGTCTCAACCCAACGCAGATCCGGGTGGATTGGTCGTCAAGGCGGGTACCCAATGAGTCAGCGGGGAGTGCGTGTAGCCAGTCGCTCGCTCCTGGGCGAGCGACGGCAAGGAGGCGCGCCCTATCCTGATCGTCACCGCATTCTTCAAGCAACTCAGTAAGCGAAGATTCGTGCACCTTCTCGGCCCAGGCGCTCTGGCAGGCAAGTCTATCCATATCACGCGGTGAAGCCTGGAGTCCAGCCGCTATAGCGTCGCGAGTTGCCTCAAACAATGCCCAAGCCCCCGGCGGGAGCAGGCGCTGGACATGACCCGAAGTAGCGTGCATCGAGGCGGCCACGGCAGGGCCTGCCAAGGAGCGGGCCGAGGGAAGACCAAGACCGCCCATGGAGGTGGGGAGAGCCGCCTGGCGCACCTCTCGTGGTCGTAAGTTCAGACCCAAAACCGTCTCGAGGGCCTCCACCACCTGGTCGTCGAATGGTTGGAGAAGCTGGTTAACTGTACCCGAACAATCCATGGATCGTATGATATGTACGATGCGACACGCGGAGAATGACGAGCGGAGTAGGTAAAGCCCTTGGTGGGCTCCGACCAGAGGCAGACGTTCTTGCATCGCCCACAATGTGTGATTTATTTTTGCTTACGAGTTGTTACTTAGCTAGAGTAGTACACAGGGTCTTCCAGAATTCGTACTACAATTTGTGGGTGTAGCACAATTCGGCGAACAAGTAACTTTTTCCAATGAAACGAGGGAGCGGAAATGCCTCCTTTTAGAGTAAGAGCGAAATTACCAAAAATGGTTGTATCGAGCTTTTTATTCGGACATATCTTTACCAAATCTGCAATTGCAAAAGCCAGAGTGCCAGCCATACTATCGATATATGAATCTTACCCACGTATTTAAAAAAAATGTATCGCTAGCTCAAAATAGGAAAAATATATATTAAAGTTAGTTCTTGATAAATGAAACTCTTTAATTATTATATTTTGGCTTTCACGCTCAATTACTATTCTTTTTTATTAAACCTATATTAGCTACTACGTCCGAACGATTGCACACCTGATAACATCTAATTATTTTGGTACCAAGTCCATGGTGCTACGAGCTGCGGTTGAGAAGTAACACAGGTTTTGTGACATAGACATAAAAATGAATGCATGCACGTACGCTAGCATTTCGACATGCTTTATGAAATGAATCACTTTTAGCAGCACATTAAACCTTTATTTAATTTTACAAAATTACTTGAAAGAGAATCATGCTGTCATTATACACGTTCGGTACCGGTTGCGGAAGCTTCGCTCGACGCGGTGTTCAAATATTCTAGGCATTTTTCTAATGGCTTCAGCAGCGGCATTTCGTCTGTTGCTCAGCTCCTCACGCGAGTCAACTGGGGTCGCGTAAGCGAGTCTCTTCAAATGGCCCTGTCGTGTAGTAGTAAAGTACTGTAGCCATTTAGCGTGCAGCACGCATCTAATACTATCTACGAGATCAAACCTATTTCGTGTATCCGATAAGCGTTCTATTGCAAAGTGCAAGCTTTACCACATCTTTTGTGATGAATCAGTTGACGAATGCCGTCAAAACTGACACGCAATGCATGGACGGTAACGCCAGGACCGCGAACCGGTACGCAGCGTTTTCCAAATAGGCGCATTTCTTATCATGATAAGTTTACGAGATTACATCATCAGCTACGTGAAATTGGATCAATTTACGGTCGTCGCCGCGACGCCGGACGCCCTGGGACGACCAGAACGCCAGATGTGAATAAACTTTAAAAAATCCTTTCGGGACTGACTCTCAGCCAAGACTTAACGTCCATGGGACTGCTTTCTCGCATTGCTTCATAGACGGATCCCTATAAATACAAATGTGCAACGGTGGGGCTCGAACCCGCGCACCTATGTGTCTCCTCCGGTCGCGAGGCGCACGCCACCGGGCTCGACATATGTGAACAAATTTACCATGTAAGAACTACCCCGGCGTTCTTCGGCAAGCATTAGCATCAATACCGTACACAGGGTGACAGACTGACTGGCGAGAGAGCTGCATCCGTACCCGTCTCAGAGGGTTCGAGTTTTGGGGCCCATATATTACTAGCTACTGTACTGATTACTGTCGCTGAATTCTGCAGCAAGAACAAACCAATGTGGAATCTCCGGCACTAAAGCTCTTTACGGACGATGCTTCGTCTACATGAGAGGGGGTGCTCAATGCACATAATTCTCATTGCTGGGTCAGGAAAAAACCCGTACCTGACCCGCCCGCATGCAAACCAGGTTCGCTTCTCTGTGAACGTCTGAGCTGGCATGGTGAATAAACACATTATAGGTCCCCATATATTGTCCGACTGAATAAGTGGAGAAGCGTATGTTTTTGAGCGAAACATTGCCTGGACTTTTGGCGCGTGCTCCACAATATATTCGTTCAAGTGTGTGGTTCTAGCCTGATGGAGCGCCACCACACAACACTGCTGCAGTACGAGCCTACCTAAACGCGATTTTCCCGAATCGGTGGTTTGGCCGGGGCGGACCCAGCCCTTGGCCGGCGCGATCTTTCGATCTTTCAAGTCTCGACTTTTTTGCGACGTTTTCTGTTGACTGTTGTGTCGACCTGTTGACTCGCGTGAGGAGCTGATCGATCGAATAAACGCTGCTGCTGAAGCCTTAAGGGAAATGCCTGGAATATTCAAATCATCATCATATTTATTTCACTCATATTGAGTATGCATATAACATAAACAGATCCAGGTGAACGGAGTCCCAATAAAGTTCGTAAACAACTTTACGTACCTTGGGATCGTGTTCACGACGAGTGGATCGTCGTTCTCTCGACACATAGAGGAGCGATTCAGAAAAACTCTGGTGGCCTCTTCATCGATATCGGACCCGTATCGCCTCTCGTTGGAAACCGCCTCTAAACTCTTCATGCTCAAGCTTGCCCCATGCGCTGCCTATGGAGTCGAGTTGATCTGGGAGCATCTTAGCGAGCGAAACCTCCGAACACTCGACAGAGCCAAATCGACGTTCCTAAAAAGAGTTCTTGGCGTCCACACAAATACGCGAAATCGTATGGTCTATCTTCTGACGGGAGAAAAGCGATTTGTGGAAGAGATCCAACAAAAGTTCAAGCTTGAAGAGACGACGGCATTTGTGAACTTCATGAACAGGAAAAGGGAGGAGATCAGCGACGTGAGCCCACAGTTCTTCACTTCGCCAGCAATGACAGACGACACATAGAAGAATCCGGATCGGGGCAAACAGGCACGTGGTGGTCAAATTCTCGACCCACGGCTATTATCATGTGTCAAATATTGCGAAGGCTTTTGTGATCTGTACCATGCCCAAAGTTGTACATACCCGTAGTCTCTGAATTACCTCGAGAAACTTAAGAGTAAGCTGGGGGGACTTTCTTATTAACCGGAGCACTTATGTACTCCAATTTTAACTAGATAGAGTATTGCACAGATAGTTGGAATAAAAGAAATTGAATAACATAAACACTTATACAGATTACACAATTATACAGTCAGCTGCTCGCGGCATGTCATTCGAGAGAGGCAGTGCAGTGATCTCTTCGCAAGGGCCAGCCAGGCAGACGTATGAACCTTCGTACACACCTGAGAGCACAGTCGACAGACGCACTCGGTGTACTCCTCGTGGAAGCTCGTATTCGAACAAACCAGGTGATGATAGCCATGCACTATGTATCTGGTATAGACGTGGCGATTGCCACATGCAAGACCAGAGGTGAGAGACCCTGAAAATATCCAGGTCTCCGACCTCTCGTCGGACTTGTTCAACTTTATCTTCCCATTCCGAGATAAAGCTCTCAAATGGTACTGTACGCGACGTCTTCAACCTCAATCGAATTATGTCAACAACCGGTGCACAGCCTGACATTAGGTACACAAAGCGGCTCCTTGCCCGCATTGACAGGCAAAGTACTCGCTTCATGTACATTGTGAAACACCTTTCAAGCAAACCAAAGTTTGCTCGAGTGAGGTGTTCCCATATTCTGTCGAGACCATACATCAGCGCCGGAACAATCTTGAGGTAGAAAAGCGCCACTGCCGTCGGTACGGACAGTCGCCGGACATGGCCTATCTCTCCATAAAGAGAAATTAGAATTGTGCGCGCTGTCTCGACGATGTGAGCAGTGAAGGTCGTCCCAGTCTAATGAAGCCGAAGCCCGAGATACCGGAAAGAGTTGGCAAATTCCAAGGATTGGCCGCCGCAACGTATAACGTCTTTAGCAGCCAATCGACCTCCTCTTCTGAATTTCATAGTCTTGGTCTTCTTGGCGTTTATTTCCAGCCCTCTTGAGACAAGGAACACCTCCGCCAGAGAAGTGATGCGCTTGATGTCACCCAGGTCGTGATGAGCGACCACTATGTCATCTGCGTACATCACAACTGTGGCCTCCTGGATCTCTTGTCGAATCGACAAAATCGGCAAGCAGAAGAGTGAAGGAGACGCAGCTCAATGGGTCGCCTTGCGGGGTTCCCACATTTTGCCTTACCTGCAACACTTCCTGCTCACTTGTACCAATAAGGTGTCCTCATGAAAGAAGCTGGAAATTACGCTCAGAAGAGAGCCACCAACCGCTGCGTATAGGAATGACTTACCAGAAGATCTCAAGGTGCTTTGTCGAAAGCCTTGACGCAGTCTATAAAGTTGCATACAAATGGCCTCCGGGCTTTGCCACCGCTCGCGCTATCTCTGACTGAAGCACATGGATTGCATCACGCGTTCCTCGACCTCTTCGAAACCCGAGTTGCTCCGGTGGAATGGTCTGGTCGACAACTTACTCAATCCGTTTTATAATCAACTTGCAGAAGATCTTCTTTAGCTTTCTTTCAGACGCTATACCGCGGTATAAGTTTGGGTCTCGTCTGTCATCACCATGCCTGCCCTTAAATAAAAGAGAAAGTTTGGCGATATGCCAGACTTTCTCTTTTCTTTAAGGGCAACCGAACATGTATGATGTCAAGATACTATATACTTTTACTAGACCCCAAAGTCTAATATAACTTTGAGGTTACTAGTTATAACATTACACTACCCTCCCCTCAAGTGCCACAGGGCCTTTCAGAATTCTGCAGCACGGAAGAATAGCACCGAAGACTTTTTTTTATAGGCGAACAGTTATAGGTTTATGTGTATGTCACTGACAAGCAGAATGTCACATTTGTCAAAGTCACACTTTAGGAGAAAACCCTTATAATAACGTACAAATGACAGCTGAATAAGCATCTTCACTGCACAAATAGCCAACTAGTACCCTTGACTTGTAATCATTTTTCATCAGATAGAATGCATGTTGAACGCCGCTTTATAGACGCGTACTTCGCTGGCAGTTATGCTTCAGTTACAAGCTCAGTGCCGGTCAGCCGGATCCGTAAAATCAGAGCCAGTATCAGGCGGTACCCATTTAGCCCAAAAAGCTGCATTCCCCAGTTTTCATTTTGAATTCATGCCCAAAATTATGTTTTGCTTTACCGATTTTGCCTGTATCGGACATAACGCAGAACGGAGAGCCTCGTCTGTGCTGGTGATACAATGACGCTATTTTCGAAGAATGCCGCGGTCGGTCAATATTTGAGACAGAATGTAGAACCAAGCCCGTGTCACCTATACCTTATGATTAGAAGGCATCACCTTTGTTGTCTCCTATGAATCCTATAGAGCTCGTAGGCATGTTCCACGTTACGATTGGTATGTCTGCTGTAGTCACCATGCAGATCGCAAGGGCAATGCCTAGAGGCCTTTGGGCCTTCTGGCCATCACTCGCGCTGTTGTGGGTTCTCAAACAAGGCCGATCTACGATGCGATACACTACGTAAGATGACGCACTCGGAACCCCTATTACCACCGCTGGAAATTGGCCTCCGCTGAATTCAAAACTTTCTGGGTACCGGGCAGCTGGGCTGCATTCGTCGTTGCATGTCGAACATGCGGCTTTAACTTCGACTCTTGCAACTGGAGTTTCTATCCAAGGAAGGCGTTTAGCAGAGCCAGGTTGGCAACCGTTTTTAGCTCGGATCTCGGGTCTGACGAGCAGCGTAAAGTAATCTCCGTATGCTATGAAATTCGCCAAAAAAGTGCAGGAATCGCACATTAACAATATTACACACCGTGGAGATCTAGAGTTCAGTCCTGGGATTTCCCGGCGCCGAGCTTGTATGTTTAGTTCGAATAGCATGTTCGAAATGCCGGTTCAACGTCTACGAAGTCGAAGTGCGACGCAGGTAAAGAGGACATTTGTGTCGGCTAAGGCGCCCTTTATAACATACACAAAACCGAATGAAAAAGACAGACCGAATGAAAAAGTGGTACAGCATGTTTAACAGGTAATAGGCGTGCTCTTTTGCATTTAGGCGTCAGCTGGATTCAAAACCTTCTGGGCTGCCGGGTAGGTAAGACGACGCAATCTTCAGGTTAAGACACCTAATTGCACGATTTGCTGTACATGGCTTCCACATGAAGATCTGTATTCGAGAGAAGTTCCATGAAATGTCCTCGTTATGCTTGTGCAAACTTTGCGGGAGACAGCGTGACTTATATCACCTTCAACGATGCGATAGAGCAGTTCCGTTGATTCGACTTTTAGAACCGTGATGAATATATGTATATGTGAATGTGTGCTTTCTCTGTACGCGCAATATTGTAAACCAACCATCGGTTAATAAAGCTATTATGTTATGTTAAGACGACGCAGTCGGAACCTTTATTATCGACCGTTTTTGTCGCCTAATTATACGTTTCACTGTACTTTTTTAGATGTAACTGGTAAAATGCGTGATGCGTTTTATAGAAGTAACTTATAAAGAATTTCTGCGATTTTTTTTTATCATAATCCAGGATTTATAATCCTTGAGGAGCGTCTCTACAGGGCTTGACACGTCAGGGGGTTCTTTAGTTGTAAGTTTCGCGACAGTAGCTCTCGCTCAGTGTCGAGAAGGCGCAGCGTTCATAGCAGTGCCTTACATCGTCAGCCTCTTCTGAGTTACACATAGGGCATACGGGGAAGTGAGTTTTACCAATGCGGTATAGGCATTGCTGAAAGCAGTCACCACGACCTGTTAGCAGTTGCGAGAGTGGGAAGGTAAGTTTAGTATAGGTTTATCTAAGTTTAGGCATGTTTACTAAGTAGGTATGTTCCACGGTCACCAGAAGGCA
Source organism: Dermanyssus gallinae (assembly GCA_003439945.1). Classification (NCBI taxonomy): domain Eukaryota; kingdom Metazoa; phylum Arthropoda; class Arachnida; order Mesostigmata; family Dermanyssidae; genus Dermanyssus; species Dermanyssus gallinae. The sequence continues at coordinate 24,295 of QVRM01003372.1, forward strand.
AGACAACAAACATATTGTATGGTGGAGCTTCCCCCTACTGTTCACTAGGTTTTAGAATTCAAGCGCGGTCAGCTATTTTATAGCACGTTTGATATTCCTCATGCAAAATATTTGTATCGCGATCCTGGGTAAACGCGGCAGAGTGATACTCAATTAAAGGCCGCACAGACTTAGCCGATACAACGGTTTTCCTGAGGGTCTAACGTAATCAGATCCTTTTTCGAACTATTATGTAGTCTTGCTCCCCACTCTCCACTTTGTTGCATAGTTTGTTCCAGTGTTCGCCATTGCTCCGCCGTATTTTGCTATGCAGCGTACAGCGGACCCCCATTATACTTTACTTAGATAAGAGGTAGCTTGTCAGCATTGTGCTGACGGCGTTACAATGCTTGCCATGCTTGTGTCAGCATAGTAAACACGGAGGTTGAGGAGCAACCTGGAAGGAGTGGGCTTATTGCCAACGTCTTTACCGAATTTATTGCGCCTTGGATATTGTATCAAAAACGGAGAGATGAGTAAGGTTTTCGGGTCGAGTTGCCTGTATCGTTTACGAAATATTAGCAGAATGACATTTCTTGTATCCTGAAGGATCCGACAATCTGAGATTTTTTTATTATACCTACAAATCTAAAAGAAACATTTAAAGTAGATGACTTGTCCTTCCTCCTATATTGGCATCATGGCAGCTAATAAATTAAATTTCTTATTGAAGCCAAGTGTAATTAATTTAGTCTACCAAACACAATAGTAATGCGTCGTCTTACGGTGCAGATTTCGAGAAGCCCCACAAATGGTGCGCCAGGCTCAAATCGCTTCCAAAACACTTACCGCTCAAGTCCCAAAGCTTTTCTGTCTTCATTCTTATAATGTTTTTTAAATACAACATACATATATATTTAACATATATTCAGTAGAAACTATGTCTCGACGCTTGCAATAGGCCTTAAGGCCCGTGGCACGAAATTTGTTGATAGTTTTTTTTATTATTTTGTGAATATTTTAGCCCCCATATGACCCGTCGCTCATCAGAGGATCGTCAGCCCAATCTGATACTAGAAAAAACTTACTTAAAATTCGTGCGGCGTTTCTGATCTCCAAGGATAGTTACCTGCAGAAAAACAGAGCGCACAATCGAGAGAGGTTGTCATCTGCCCAACGGCAGACAGTACCGTCGCCCTGCTAACTTCTGCGTACGCAGAGACCGGTCTACTCCTGTCCCGAATCCCTGCAGACGGCCCCCAAGAGCTAATGAACAATAGATTGTAGCAAAGGCCCAAAAGGCGTGCGTCAAAAAGAACAGGATGTGAGCTTGTAGCTGGATAGCTCGGCGGCCCAGTGACACTGGAAAATCTGCATGTGATTCGTACGGGCACACTGCGGACCCACCGGGATTATTGCAAGCAACTCAAGCATCTCATTGCACGCGTCAAGGCCAAGTCGTGATGGGACCTCACAAAGGCAGTGCCGGTAACTCAGTCCCTGAGGTCCTCTCTACAGTGTTGTAATAAGAAAGCTCTGTAAGCGCCCCGTCCTCCCCTGGATGCCATCTAGGAGGCCGTTCGGGAATTTGCCGTCGCGAGTCGTGTCGTCTTCGACCTTTGCTTGGTATTCGCGTCTCAGAAGGCTAAGGTTCTTATTTCACACGACAGAAGAGTACGCAATGGTTTTGTCTCAGATTGTCGGGCCACCCGCTGTCCATTGAACAGGAATACTCGGCTTGGAGTAATAGCTGATAGTGGGTTCACGGGCCGCACGTAACGTACGCAATAAAGAAAGTCAGTATTGTGGCGCGAGCCAGGTCCGATTTTTTCCCGCGAGTGGGCGGGGCTTCTGACTAACGATGGAAGCTTCTGTCTCCGACGTTCTTGGCTTGTATGGCGTCGAATCTAGCCAAAATTTTTGCTCGCGCTGGCCCGTCTACTACCGTTGGGTTTTCCCTCTGGGAAGCACAGCAAGCGATATCCTGACGGTGACCTAGACTAGACACGGAACAGGATGCTACTCTGACGCGTACACAGAAGAATAGGAAGGGCTCTTTCGGGGCGAATGCAGAAGTCTGTGGAGCCCCCCGGAGCCTTCTCCCGGACCTCTGGATATGGCACGACTGAAACTGCGAAAAACCTAACGAGGCTATCAGCGACGTGCGTTTTATGTAACACCGTATAGGCAGACTACGCGAGTCACACCGCCGTGACCTACGCTTTGCAGACACGCGGCAATCGGGCGCGTCTTAACGCCGCGGCGTTCCTTGAAACGGTTATCGACCATATATACTCGTATGCATGCGTCGGCTGGAGGCGATAACGAAACTGATCGGAGTGAGGCCCCTGCCCGGCGGAATAAGGGAATACGTAGTAATAGATAATAATTATCTATCTTAATTGCCCTCGTGCTTCTCCTCGCATATATAGAAAAGTTCTGGCCGGTGTCTTGCTCAGCGGCGTCTGCATATTCGTCGTCAGCGGTGGCAGGTACTACGCTTTTCGACGATCTGGCTATTCCACCTGTAGCAACCGGAGCGATGGGCTATCGCAGGATGTGGGCGGGCGGGGGCTGAATCCTCGGCTGGTTTCCTCTAGTAGTGCAGAGACTTCCTCCAGTGTGCAGATACCTCCACTGCCGAGCATTCGATGTGATGAGGTACTTTTATTTTTAGCGCATTCAGTAGGCGGGTATAATCTAGCGTGGGAAAGCATTGCCGTTATGTTGAGTGAAGAGCTAGGAGAAGCTTAAAGTAACGAAGAAGGCTACGTAGAGACGTGATCCCTCTTCGAAACATGACGGCTACTGTACTTTTTCCAGTTAATGCCCCATCTCGTCCATATAATCAATTAGTCTCCTCCGATCCCAGCTTAACCTTAAATAGATTTCCGCTATATATCGCAATGTCATTCTATCTCTCTCTATATTACTAAAATGCTTCAGCTCTATTTTTCTGGCCTACTCTTGTCCGACCTCCGATTGAAATCCTTCGCTGGAGTCATCGGCGTCTTTTTCGGCACCACTTCAACGCTAGGCATGATACGTTCTGTCATAATTTCAGTGGACTCTACACGCGTGGATTTTCAATAAGCTTCTATAATTTTAACACCCATGGAGTTACAAGGGTTTTTTCGCTAGTATTTGTTGGTTAAGTAAAAAAAGATTAGCATTAATAGATATTTTCGAATACTAATATATAGCACGTATTGAAGATAATTGTGATAGTAAAATGATATTGCTCAAATGTAATTATCTTGAAACAAATAGTGTGGACAGCTGCCATCTTAGACCAAGTCATACTGTTGTTACTCTCTCTCTCTCTCTCGATCTCTCTCTCTCTCCGCGCTCTCTCTCTCTATATATATATATATATTAGAGCAAATAAGGGCGTCATTTGATTGCACATCAGCCTGTCTCTCAAGGCCAAGAAAACAGCTAAACTATCGCGGATCATTGAGGGCATTCAGACACAGCTGAATAATAACCTTTTTTTTACCTAACATACAGTCACTTCACATAAGTCCAATTTCGCCAAGTTTTCAGTGGACTAATAATAAACCCGTCGAACCGGCTCGTAACGTCAACAAATCAGCAACTTTGAAGTATCTATGAGCACAATATTACAGATGTGTTACTCATCTTCACACATAGACAACAATAAATTAATATGGAATCCGTGATTCCAGGAGACTAGTCGCCAGTCATCAAATGCAAACAAACTTTATTACTAAATGAATATGGCTCGTACTCAAACCGAATTCACGATTTCTGACATTGGAGTCAGCCGCTGGCTCCCCCCCTGCATTAATACGCATACATATTTACGTATCTTATTGTCAATATGTTTACTTTACAGCCAAGCCTAGCGCTGCGGCGGCATTGCCCGGCGGCATTATATTTCTGTCGCCGACAGCTTCTGACGGGAAAACTCTTCGAACTCGTCGGTATTTCGTTACCGTCATTCCCGTTTTATGAGCAGCTTCTCCGTGCGATACCGAGCGTGTCGAAGGCCACAGGCTGCACTACGTAGCGAAGTTCCAGCCTTCTGTATTTGGCCAGCTTCCTTTCTTGCGCCGGGCGCATGTGTGTAGATCGAGCTGCACAGACTGCTCTGCTCATATGGAAAGCACTAGAGTGTTCCACACCGTTACGTCGCAGGCGGCCAGCTTACCGCGGCATCACGCACCTGCTATCAGGTCGCAATCCTGAGTCCCTTACTGGACCCTTTCTAGCATCTTTCTAGCAAGGGACGCGGGTTGACTGCAGAAGCCTGGCCGAGACGTCATTTAGCGCGAAATTAGAAAAAATTAAAAAATTAAAAAAAAATAAACCTTTAGAATAGCAAGAGAGCCAGTGCCCTATAGTCTCGACCACCAACTAATTGCACACGGTGCACAAAATGCCCGTTCCTAGCGCCACTGCCTGCATATATGCCTACGGGAACACAAATATGCATTTGTGTTCCCGCAGAGCAATCGGGTGGTTTATTCGCACCCCAGATACGGGCATGGAGTACTTCTATTTGTATATACATACAGTTCATACATGACCGCGAGATTTAGTTACGAGA
>QVRM01003373.1:0-330456 GCA_003439945.1 Dermanyssus gallinae
TTCCAGCGCCGCATTTGAATGCTCATCGCTTTCTTCAAATTCACGATCGAGGTCTTCTTCAGGCAAACTACTGTGAGCAACAATCTGAGCGTCGTAGTCGCTCATCGCCTGATGCCGTTTTTCGACATTTCGTTGCAGGTTGACCAGCTCGGCCTTGTCCCGCTGGTCCGCCGCGATGTCTCTTATTAGTAGCGCCCGTTCGGCGTACAGTTTTAAACGGTTGCGCTCGATTGTCCGGAAGCGCCGTAGACAGGTGAGTGCTCGATCAGTCATGATCAAGTTGTCGTTGTGAGCAAGATTTCACGAGACACACGACACTCGAAACGCGTGAGCAGCGGGCCTGCTCCTGGTCGATTCACTCAAAGTTCAAAACGACGAAAAACACCCGAAAACATGAAAATAGCAAACGATATCCACACAGGATAAACAAAGGACTCGAATCCTGGTCACGGCACCAATGTAGAGAGTTTCGGGGGAGCCTTTGTTTAAGCGAATTAGTGGATTTCTATTTGCTATTTACGGGAGTGAACAAGCCGTTCTTGGCGGTTAAGTACAACGACTGATAAGTCAGTTTATTTGATATATCATACATTCATAGCAGACGGCCGTTAGCGGGAGCAGCGTGTTTGAATCTCTGCCTCCCTCTCCTCACAGAGCATGACGTCAATGATAGAATCTTCTGAGAGAGTACGAGCTCCGCTTCCGCAGTGTAGGTCTAACAGGCTCAGAATATTTGTACTATTCAAAGGTTTTCTGACAGGGTTATTCTAAGGCCTATTGTGCGGCTTGGGGTGGGCCCATCTAGGCGAGCGCTAAAATGACCACAAATTATGAGCGGGACTGCGGCAGGCACCCCGCGCAAGCCGTTAAGGAGCTCCTCCAGCATAGTCAAGAACGACTCCTTCTCGGGAGGATGAACGCTGAAGCTGCTGCGATCCTTATATTCTAGTTGTGAAGAGCGATGACGTTATCTTTGGCGAGTGCAACATAGAGATCCTCGACCTGATGATTGCAGAACATTTATTTTCCTTTGCTGAGCCCTCTAGGACAAGCAGAACCTGTAAAAGGCTCCCAGTGGTGTGTAGCACTGCCGCCGTACCCAGAGGCTGTTGAGATAGCTGTGGGAGCGACGGAAACTGTGCGGACAATTCCATGATGATGCCATGATGTTCTCCCCGGAGGCCACCAGCAGGCCCCTCACCGCTTTGGAGGCGGTAATGCCGAAGAGCCCCCAGAGACCAGAATTGGTCTACGAGTTTTAAAAAGTCCTCGGTCGTACTCGCTGCCCCGATCTTAGTTGAGACGTAGGCTTGCGCCGCCTCAGGATCTGCCGGTACTCACTGAACGCAAACCGCGCTAAGGGCAGAGGACTGAAGACGCTTTTCTGCCCTCACCCCATTTGAATTTGAGGAATGGTATATTTACAACTTATAATCCCGGTACGTGTTTCCTTGCAGCCACCTCGAAAACATCGAAGCTTTCAACTTCGCCATCGACAAGCGTGTGAATTGGTAGGCCAATTGTGCTACGTTCATTATGACTTACATAGGTGTAGTCAACGCGTTGCAGAGGGGCCGCTCCATTATCGGCAAGCCTTCGTTGTAGATCCACATGCCCACAACTTCACGAAGTTTCATTGTCGTGCACATAAACGTCCTAAAAAAAGTTTCTGTGATTCACAGGATCCACAGCGCGAAACAATGTGTGTGTTATCGAGGGGACCGACCGTGAAGCACAGTTGAACACCCCTGGTTACGCATAATCAGTTGTTCTCCCGTTTTAAACAGCAGCGAACACTTTGCAACATTCGAACAACATAATATCAGATAATTTTGCTTTATTTTTAAGTGTATTTACTTTAAACCGAATTTGTGCTTAGTTACGGTGCGTTGGCTTAGCTTAGATTTAGTAACGACTAAAACACCTTTGTCTTTCTTCGACCAATTAGCGATATCTGCACTTCGAGGTGGCGTCATGTATGCCAATTTCAACATTTTTAAATTGCTCCGCTTTTCATAGTCGGACAAATGGGTACAAAAAACAACTTTAGTAAGTCACAGACTTGGCGTGGTGTCTTTTATACAATTCGCTACATTTGTCGCTGTCAAAAATACTTGATACGCTCGGGATCAGGCTAAACGAGCTTAAGTCTAAAGGCGACAAGCGTAGAATGCGATTGATGCCTGTCGGATACAGCCAATTGTTAACAAAAACGGGAAGAGCTTATTCCCCGACCGCTCGACTGCTACAACGCAACATATAGTATATAAAGTCTTACATGACATGTTTCCAATAGACGAAAAATGCGTCGAGCAAAACCACACAAATGCTAGTTTTCAATGTTTTATGCAAGTGCGCAAAAATGACGCAGTTATTGGAATGTAATAAAGCAATGCGCAAAATAAGTATTTGCAATATTTGTGCGTCTGTGTTGTATTTTTGTGTGTATATACGTGGTGACTAGGACCAGTTACTTTAGTCAACTTCGCTCAGTTACTTTGGTCAATTTTGCTCGATGAAATGATCATTTACATTACTAAAATAATATTTAAATGCAATTTGAGACACTTTAGAAAGAAACACTTTTGATTATTCAACATAACCTTTATTGCGTCTTCAGTGTTTTTTGCTTTTCCTGAATACGAAATAACCAATTATCCGCTAAGGTTCTTGGTTCAGATAAGGAAATTGCACCGTGCCGACATGATGAGAACACTCGAAAGGGCGGAAGTCAGCATACAGCAGCAGCAATAAATGCCTGACTAAATGAGCAGAACCTACTAAACGTCTAAACCAGAAACGTCTGTTCTGGAAGCTAATAATTGTTCAGACAGTTACCTTGAATTACTCGAGTTGTGTTGTATTCTAGTGGAGCTATGGTAGAGAAAGTTTTAAATTACCCACGTTAGCAAACCACCCCCAGGCGAAGAGGTGATCAAAGCAAGAGACACAATTGTTAGTTGTCTTTAGCTAGATGCGTTTGCAGTATCGAGCCCGATGGCGTGGTGGCTTAAGTCTGCGCCTTGCAACCGGAGAAGACACATAGGTGCGCGGGTTCGAGCCCACCGTTGCACATTTGAATTTATGGGGGTCCGTCTATGAAGCAATGTGAAAAACAGTTCCGTGGACGTTAAATCTTTGCTGAGGGTCAGCCCGAAAACGTTAATTTTTTTTAGATTCGTTTGCAGTGTTTCATGGTATGCAAATATAATTAAAGCAACTGGCTACCGGCAAATACCAGGCAAGCTCACCTCTTCCGCGTGTTTAATGCAGGTAGTTAAAATGCCCACAGAGGAACTCAAAATAGGTAATAAAATAGACGAGAAAACGCCTTTAGTTTCCGAACAAACAGGTGGAAAGAGGATGGAGTGCAAAGAAGCCTGCGACTCCTCCGGATGCTTGTTCGTATACTAAAAACATGGCCTATATGAAATAAATAACAAGTTCTGGTAGTATTTGTTTCCAAATAAAGTTGACAGGGATGGAAGGTTAAAAGCGTTCGACTCGTTGTTACATCTTCTACAGAGCCTTTTTAGGAATTTTCTCTAAACACGCTTAATCATACTTTGTGTTTTTGTATAAATGTCGGTTCCAGACGGGTACGCAATATAAAAGTTTAGATAATGCAATTAATTTATCATTAACTAGGTCTCGGATATGAGCAGCGAACTTAAGATCCGTTAAGACGTTAAAATACTTAAATCATGCTCAATCTTTTTGCGGTGGGCAGTGCTGATTCGTTGAACGGACAGTCCAGATTTGGAGAGGCTTGTGTCAGAACCTAGATCTTTCGGGACAGAGAGCTCCATCCCATTATCACTCCACCAGCAGTTGATGTCGATAGCGGACAGCCAGCCGTTCTTGTTTTTTCTTGATAGAGGTTAACTGGTAAAATGCATAATGCACACCAAGCTTCATCAACAAGAATTGAACTCACTATCTCTTCGATGTAATGCTAAAGTAATACCGAGCCTGGGGGGTGGGGAGGAATCCGGGTTTAGTGGGTTTGTGAGTCTCACACTAGTCACGCAGGCTGCTAGTGGCGCATGTGCATCATGCATTCCCGAAACCTCCCAGAACAAAAATAAAAAAAATAACTCACTATCTGCGTTAGCACCCGTGTGTCGCCAATTGATTTGTACAGACGAATATTCACGTTTGAATCCTTGACTATAACGTACTAGCATGTTTACAACTACGAATATATATATATATATATATATATATATATATATATATATATATATATATATATATTTATATATATTGCGATGATTTATTAATCATTTACAAAACGTTTGTACACTCGGCAGTGCTCGCCCTTATAAATCACACGAAGTTAAGAATCAGCTGTCCGTGTCCTTGCTTGATGGCTCTTATGGACCGTATATCCTCAAGATTCCTTGCAGTTTTAAGACGGTAAGAACGATAAGATTCCGCTTCGTAACGCCGAGCCTCAAGAGCGTACTCGCAGATTCGAAGTCCCATACACCACTCATAAAGATAGTGATGGATCCGAATCTGCGAGGTTTTTGCGGGTCGGGGAGCGCCGCTCTTAGGCACTCGACGTCATATTTGGTGATCTTGTCCTGCCACGCTTTTGCCAGGTCCCTGTTCGGGCCGCAAACCTCGGCATCTAAAACCCAGACCTCGGTAGGTGTTGTTATTACGAGGTCGGGCTTTAGACCCGGTGCGCCCGGTCGACGGAATACTCGCTCACGAACCACCTCATGAACCCTCTCGCGGAGAAGAGCGCCACGCGATCACAGACGTCGTCATGTCTCTTTATAGTTTGCTTGTGTGTTGTGTCGCACCTCTGAGCGACATGAGCCAACGTCTCAGGCGCATGACACCCGTGCCTACAACGTTCGTTGTAGCCCGGACGTCCCCTAGTCAATCTGGCACGCGTTGGTAGTGCGTTGATCTTGAGCTTTAGTAATTTTAAAAGTCCTTACCGGATAGGTAGGGCATACCCTTTATCCAGTAATGTACAAAACGCGTTTCTCCTGCTTAAAAAAAAGTATATATATATATATATATATATATATATATATATATATATATATCCGTACTTGTAAACATGCTAGTCCGTTGTTTTATAGTCAAGGATCCAAACGTAAATATTCGTCTGTACAAATCAATTGGCGACACACGGGTGCTAACACAGATCGTGAGCTTAATTCTTGTTGATGACGCCCGGTGTGCATTATGCATTTTACCAGTTAACCTCTATATATGTATACATATCTATAGCCAATATAGGCAAAAAACGCAAGATTCGTCGATACTAAAACGCATAAGTCTCGTGCAACATTACGATAGATTTCGAGTTGCCTTCCATTGTCACTGCAACAGTGGCTGATGCCGTCGACTGCGGCGCGGCAAACTCTGACGTTGAGTCCAAGGAAGCCACATGGTGCCAGTCGTGGCTCACTACAAGCTTCACCGCGTTTCATTTGAAACGACCAATTGTGCGAAAAAGCGACGAGCTAATTTCGCGTCTGAGGATGGACCTGTAATTCTCGTCTTTTACTAACAAACCTATGAAAAGGACGTAACAATAGCACCTTCACGATGTCGACGCAAATCTATCTCAACAGCTACAAACCGCTACATTGAAAAAATACGATGTGACAGTATATGTCGCCACACCCAGGAAACCGCCCATTCTTCGGAAACGGTCCATCCTTTGAGCACTGACAGACACCTGTGCCTCGGGAATATACGTAAAAAGGTAACGAGTCCTTTATGCAAAGGCTTCAGAGTCTCGCTTCAATTATTCGTTTAGCCGATGGGCATAGCACCGCTAAGCTGCACATCCGGCGGGTGGTTTATAAAGGTCCAGTTCATAAATGGATCCAAGTCGGAAACCGGTTTGTAGAGGCGTGTAGCTTATTTGCGTGTACAACACTCTCGTTCACAGCTATCGGAAACGTGTAATAAAAGCCAAAGATGCGAGGTAAAATTAGTTACAAAATGAGCGGCCTAGATCGAGTCGGAGGCAATGCGTTTAGAGGCAAGGCAACAGAACACCACCTTGTTTTTTTTTAGTGCTGTGGCCATCATTGCTCGTACTGCTACGCAAATGATTGCCCCTGCCGGCTGTTGGGGCAAAGGCCTCACGACAGCACTCTGTGGAACGCTTAGCAGGACCGTAACCGCCGGTAGCGGATCTACCGCGTGGAGACAATCATAAGAGGTCCCGTCGACGGCTCGCCACACTTCTAGACACGACGTTGTGGACGATGCAACGCATCGCGTAGTAGGTCACAGTCTACGGAGCAGATCCTCTAGCGTACGATAACACAGGTAAACAGAGCCATGTGTATTGCCGGTTACGCCGTCGGCATCACACTTAGTCGAGTCTCTACCAAACGCTTTCGTTGTGAGGTCTGGAACCGAGAGAGCGCGTCAGAACTGTTCTATGGTCGCCGCGCCGCAACTTCCATGATCAACGGACGTTAGCAGTGAATGCGTTCGTAAATGTAGCCTTTGTCTTCTCACTAAGAAGGGGCGATTATTTGACAAATCCGAGCGGAAAGATTTAGTGGCAAAGTTGCCGCTGCCGCTTTGCTTTCTTGTGGTCATTCACCCAGCGAACTCGAAATGTACAAACATGCATTTCATGTGTTTCAATTTAATGGTTTACGAGTGGACACTCGTGTTCGAGCATGTCTCTTGTATTTTTGTTGATTATCAGTTATTGTATCTTTGTTTAATATTTTTATATTCGATTGATGCTGATCGTAAATACGAGTAATTACTACACGCCAGTACCGTCACCGTAGGACAGCTGACATAAGCACACGTGCACGTAATAGCATCTTAAGGTTACAGGCTGTGTCATCACGTGAATAAATGCAGTTAGTCCCAAGTCCAAGCCAAGAATCGAGTACCAACTACAGAAAGTGGTTTTCGTTATCAATAAATATGCGTTTAACTTCATGGAACGGGAGACTCTAGGCGTTCTTGTTGTGGCTCCTTCCACGAAGCGCGAGTTTTTCCCCCTGCTGATGCAGCTCGCAGAGCTTTGATAGAAGGTTTCATTCTCAACTATAGTCAATTGTGTTGCCATCTTCTATAATTCTACTTCTTCGCCGTAGTAGTTAGACATATACTTTAATTATAAATATTTGTCACAAATTGGTAGGCTGATACATTACGATCCGAATAAAACACCTTTTTCAACAGTTGTGACAAAACTGATGTATAGCTTGGTACATCCGAGTATATGATAGCGTGTTACGTAATATAATAATCCGTAGTAAGTACTGTACGAATGCAGTACCATTTCAGTGGTTTTTGTATGAGCCGAACCTATCACTGTCTTGTCTAATAAATCGTTTGCAACTTCGACTAACGTTCATGCACTGAACATATGAAGGATTATTTTGTTTATGATCCTATCGAGCTGTTTAAAAATTCTTAAGGTAAGCCTTGATGCACAAGACCCTTACGATACGCAATAAACGGCATATAATTATACATATATTATATTAACAAACTGCTAAGCAGTATGTTAATGTTAGGAGTATTAGCAATCTTAACAGCCTTAAGATAGCTTTGAAATCTAAAATGCAATCATCATCAAATTTATTTCACTCATATTAAGTATGCATAAAACATAGAGAATTATGGAGTTGTCAGCTGCCCGCGGCCTGTTTTCGAGAGAGGCAGTGCAGTGATCTCCTCGCAAGGGCCAGACAGGCAGACGCATGAAACTTCGTACACGCCGGAGGGCTCAGTGGACAGATGCAGTCGAAGAGACCAGGTGATGATAGCCATGAACTAGGCATCTGGTGTAGACGTGGCGATTGTCACATGCAAGACCAGACCAGAGGTGAGAGGCACTAAAAACATCCCGGACTTCAACCTCTCGTCGGACACGTTCAACTTTAGTTTCCCATTGCGAGGTATGTAAAACTCAATTAATTGCATAAAAGGCTCATTGTAGACGCTATTGTTTGCATGTGTGGGCGTCAGCGTGAAATAAGCAAATCTACTTACCAGTTCTAGAGTGTGTCGAGAGATTGTTTATATTGCGGTCATTTTTGGTCAGGACTGAGAACGCCCCGTTTCGAACGGTGAGTTAGCCGTGCAAGCCATCGTCTATAACGTGCGCCTAGGGCTACTAAGAGATGGCAATTTTCTTTCAGAGAGGCACCGACGTAAGTGATCGCGCTAACGCTTATTTCGCCGCCTATAGCCCTATCACACAAACGTTCCATTTTTTGTTTAGAAATGTTTGGAATGCATAATGCGCATCCGTCGCTGGTGATGCGGACGTTTTCTAAAAAAAACGTTTGTAAGACAGGGTTAACTGAAGCCAACTAGAGCCTTGATTTATAGAATTACAGAAGCGCGTAAGAGTTTTTTCCTTTCGAAGACTAACTAGAACATGCGGTTGCCCATACGGTCATTGCGTCAGGAAAGCTCCCTGCAAGCGCCTGCCGATCATGTGGGGCTTCACCCCACTAGAAGCAAGTCGTACCCCCGTCCCTCGACCGTTCATTCGCATGTCCAACCTTGGACGGTGAGGTCGAGGTCGTCGGCATCCGTATCCAGTTTATCTCGTTCGACTTCTGGAGTCTGACATCTTCGACGTCCGTTGATCGGTGACGATGCTTGTTTTTTTTTCCCGGCTTAGCTCGTTCTATCCAATGCATTGACAAGCGTACGTGTACAGCGTACACAAAGAGGTAGCACTTTCCAAGAACCATATGGCCGTTCCCACCGACGATGATATATTAGGATATGTTCTCGAAATGCGACCTGATCCCCCACACTTAATGAAGAGCACTCGTTCAAAGTACCGGCCTCTTCTCGATTCGTCTCGGTTGCTCTTTCAACGTAGCGGTTTTCAAGGGAAAAGCTCTGCCAAGCTATTCCATGTTGTCTCCGATGGTTGGCCAACTCATTCGTAGCAGAAATACACTGACCACAAAAGGTAGATTCTTAGCCTTTTTGCCGATTTTATTCAAAGCCTTTTCAACTGCCAGGACTGCTCGATTGTGGCAGTGTGATGTAGAGCCAATTGAGTGATAATTCGCTTCTGCAATGGGCTACGGAAATTCTACCTACTCGGTCGCATCGTTTGACACCAACAGACATGAGCAATTGTAACTAAAATTAAAAACACCTTCAAGAACGTTGTTTTTAATTATAGGCTATCCTTTGTCCCTTTCGGGCTTGGAATCGCATTGGCAGGCATACCTTGAATAAGCCACGAGGCATAGTAACTGCCAGAGAACCTTCAAAATGTTGTATGTACCTAGCTTCTTAATGAGGGGTAGGGCAACAATGCAGCACTGGTAGTGGTGTTAGTCGTCGGCATATTAGCCGTACGAATAGTATGAATTGGACTTAATAGTAGTGAAATCTCTCAGCGCGAATCACTTATATAGGACACTCTTCGGTATCGTCTTACCTTTAAGGTTTGTCGGGCGGGGGACGAAGGGTTCTGGGCATAATCGAACCTCTTGTAAAAGTGTTGACTGGAGACGACACAGCTATACTACAGTATATGCATATGCCAAAATTTGATTTTTCCTTTTGAGCTACCTTTAGTTGGACATAAATGGGCCTTCCCTAACCAAGGTGTGTAAGTGCAGGGCAGCGCTAAATGTTGCAAAATCACTGGAAAGTAATTGATTAAAAAACGACTTTGCAGCCAACACTTTAATAACAACACGAGTGACATGTGGGAATGTAAAATGCAAATACGCATACCGAAATACATTCATGGTACTTGTTGTTTTCCCTTTTTTAGCGTATTTTTGGTTAGGTTTTAGAGTCTTTCGACAGTATATGGTGGATATTGTACATTAAGTTGCTAGCAAAGTAAAACATCACTCGGATTGAAAGGATACTTCAACGTAAAGACAGTTTCAGTGTCAGCGGCCCGGGTTTCACACATATGTGCCATTTATGCACAAGCGAGATACGCAGCCAAGACATAATAGATTATTGTTTTCGACAATGTGCACGAGCCTCCTCGCCCCTGACGAGCAAGCGTCGGTTAGCGGACGAGCAAGAATGCCCGGAATACAAAAACACTTAGGCAGACTTCGTTGTCTCACTGTATGAAAAACGAGGTTGGTAGCGAATATCTATCTGCTCGATTCACTTACGTCGCTGTTTCGCGCGTCCCAATAAACTCCAGTGATTCGCTCCACTTCGTAGTCCATTATCTACGTATTTAAAGATGGTCTGGTCAGTCCCGAGACAGCACAACTTTTCATACAATAATAGATCACCTCGTTCGTGTAACCAATGTATTCGCACAGGAGACACACTTTCACGAGGAATACTACTTTTTTTTAAACATTCACGTGATACATTTGACCTGTACGCTCTCAACGGCATTTATATACTTTGTCATATAAAGAGCCTCCTGGCTGCACTTGAGGAATTTGAGTAAGACTAGACTTTTGTACAAATTTACATACTTCGAATTCGAACATTTTTATTTAATGTAAATAGTTTTTTTGGTATATATATATATATATATATATATATATATATATTCTATCAAGCTGGCAAATATTAAATTACGTGTTTGCAAAAATGTTTGCAAAGACCTGCGCTATAATGAAGTAGCAGTACGTTTTTCAAGCTTATCTGTGGAAAATCTCTGTGGTAAAAGACTAAATGGTAAACGGACGGGTAAAGGACGTCAGGTAATTATGGGGGATACACTTAAACTCATGACAGCCGTTTAATGCTGCCGCGGATCATCCTCGCAATGTGCAGTCTCGCGTTGAGGCCAGCATCGCAGCTCACATGCAAATACCCAAGAAATGGAAAGCCATTAGTTGCACCCTACCCTACTTATCATATCTTAGTTTTGCTTCATGCAGGAACATTCGCTTGCAGGCGGTGCAGATTTCTTTAGAATCTTCTAATATTGAATAAATGCTCAGAAGCTGCTCATATACGTCCACACGGTATGTGCGCGTAAGTTCATTCTCCTGTGCAGGATGCATTTAAAAAAAGATTGACTGTGTTTTACTGCCGCCAGTCCGCCTTCTGTGCGAACTGTGTAATCTGTTCATCATTCTACAGCGTAGAATGATGAATTCATCATCGCTCAAATTTTTTTAGCCAAACTTATACTAAAACGTATACGTATGCTATAGAAATAAGTGCGAACAGATGAAACAATTTGTCTTTTTACCTTTGCCGTGGTAGTAACGGGGCAATGAACCGGCAGTGTCGTTAGCTCGTCTGCTATGTATCTTGTTTTGCTCTTTTTCGCTCTTTTTCTATTTCTCGCCTAGCGGTAACTATATAATGTGCCGCTAAGGTTATTAAGGAGTTATCTATCATTACCTGTGCTCTTGCTGGAGCTCTTTATCACGACATCGATTCTGCTCACACGGCTCGTTAGGCCCAGTGGGGTACTTCAATTAGGTACAACTTTAAGCTAGCTCTCTACATCTGATCTGGCTATGTGCGACTTTTTCATCTACCCCGCTATGAAGATGAGTGATAATAAGAAACAATCTATTGAAAGATTAACAATGCTTTGGGAAAACGTGCATAAAACGCGACCTACGGGTGTGCTTCCTTGCGTAAATCCCCGTTCTAAAAATATTGACAATAGTTTAAACCATGTAGCTGTAACTCGATTTAGAGGTTTGCTTTACTGCTTGAAGCGCACGCCTCGAAGAGTACATTAATGTCGATGAGAGTTGCGTCGAAGTATAATGGGATGTTGCCATATCTGTTCACCAAACATCTTTAGCGCTCTATTTGACTGGAGAAATGTTTTCATGCGAACACTGCGACGCTCGATTGTAAACAAGGTTTCAGTGCGACCAGTCGTCGAAAAGAGACAAAAATTGCCTTGTATAAAGCCGCTTCAGAGATTCTTCTATCTGTGTGTGTTTATACAAGATTGCCGAGCTTATTGTACGTATGCGCAATAACAGTAAACCCTATATTAAATGTTCCTTGTTAGAGATAGACAGCGAATACGGCGAGTACGCTAGATAAGGCACGCGGAGTAGTGGGTCGTCAATGAAGCGAGCGTTAAGACTGGCATGATGAGCGTTAAGACTGGCATGATGAGCGTTAAGACTGGCAGAAGCAATCGATGTAAGCCTGAGATCGAAACAGACAGTATGCATAGAGCGAATTATGCTGATATAATAATGGGAAGATGGTAATGCACCATCTCGTTTATTGCTCCGCGTTTTTTTTTTCGTCCGCCCTTGAACCCAGGACCTCCCGAGTGCAAGGCAAAGGCTTTGCCACTAAGCCACTTTTCTCGGTCAGAGGCGGCATAGCGTACGTTTGGTGGACTTTGCGGAAGGAAGCGCATACATGTGGAGTAGCGACATTGCTGAGTCAGAAAGGCCAGCGGCACGGGGCGGCATTATGTATAAGGCGGCACCATCAGCTCGATATCCTATGTTTAACTGTACACCACCGTACGTAAAATGTAAATCCGTATGGGTGAAAGGGCATTGCTGAAAATTGACATTGAGCAACAATATCGAAGCAATGCATACCAGTGAAAGTAGCGATGTATTGGCCACATTACACTCAAAGGAGACAATTGTTGTAAACTTTAAGCGAGCAATATTTATATTCAGCGATAAGTACAACAGCGTTTGCAGTCATTTTAGTTAAGTTGTCTTTCTCCTACGCCTTTTCATTTCACTACTCTTTCCTTTACGCTGACCTAGTTTTTGCCTGTAGATTTTGTAGGGTAACCGTAAATCTTTCGGAGTTTATTCACAGAAAGCCCATCCAGCCTTAGTGTCTATGGTGTGGCCGTTGATGTACGATACGCTAACACGAGGAATGCCAATATTCAATGTAGAGTACAGTCAGTATCTGTTAATATAAATATATAAATAAATATATATATGTATATATATATACAAATATATATATATATATATATATATATATATATATATATACAAATATATAAATATATATATATATATATACAAATATATATATATATATATATATGAAACTTACTCTTATAGTTAGATGGGATGGCGTCACGGTCTCCGCGCCGTCATTGACGTGTTATAATGATGACGTGCTAATAGGCATGTATCGAGTTGCATATCACCCCAAGCCGAGTCCAAGCACTTGGAGGAGAGCCGTGAAGCCGGGCTTTGCTCTAGTCCCGTAGTACTCACGCTGTTTGACTTACTCCCAGAAGAGTCACGGAAGAGACCTCGCGCAAGATAGTTAGGTGTCCACCCCATAGACAATTCATAAACGATGATTTATCGATATTGACGTAGTTTCTCCCATGCATGCCCAATGTGCGCGTAGAACGACGTAAACGTCTACAAGACGGAATTGTGGGCCTACCTGGGTGGGGGCAAAGCGGTTGCGACCACCGATCGCCATGGGTCGGATACCGCAACTACGGGAGGCAGGACTGCATACATTGACGGTGTCCGTTCGAAACAGGACCGTCAAGAAATCGTCATCATCGTGGTAATTCCTTTTTCTCGACATTGGCTACCGAAATAAGCCATATAGGGAAGAGTGAAGGATTCTAGTAAGATCAACAAACGTCTTTGTCTAATTAGCTCTCAATGTCTTGCTCGAATGGAGCGCACAACAACAATCGTCTCTAAGTTTTGGTTTTATCAGTCGATAGGTATTGTCAATTGTTCTCGCTAGCTTAGTACTATCATTATTTCCGGACGCCGTTGGACCGAGTGAGGATAGCGATCACTTACGCACAGCGAACGATGAAAAAATAGTATGTTACAATGGCGTAACAGCCTTAAGTGCTGCGTTAGTGTCGGCATCCGTCTTTCTCTAACTCAGAGACGTTACGGCGCCGTAGCTATACGTTTCGGCTAATTCTGACAAAACACACGCTACTGCGCCTACACCGCCCTTCATCACCTGGTCCGGTATAAATCTCAATTCAGTTGTTTTCGCGCGGGCCTGATCTACAGTGCACTGTTGACGTCCTTGCCGACAAGCTTGTGCTAAAGTTTCACCCGCGGTTTTCCTCTATCTGTGACAGCATTCGACTCTTCCCAATGCCTACGATAGAGAAGATAGAAACGCACAGAGATTCTACTCTCAACTGTCCCGTACGGCGCGTGCATACACACAAATATTACATAGAGGCACAACACACAGAGGGTAAAGCGGACATATGTGGGATACGCGACTAACGTTACTTCTATTAGTGATTGCAAGTCATGGGTTAGATCAACGTTATATAGAAGCGATAGAGAACACTTGTCTTCACTTTGGGTCATTAGAAAATATGTGCACATAGTCCGGGCAATTGTGGCTGTTCCTTTCCTGTCATTACGTTATTGTTGCAATTAGCAAAGACGTCGTTGTCGCTGTGTTTGTTTGTCACTGCTAGGCCAGTAAGTCGAATGTCCTAGTTATCTACCTTTACTGTAGGAAACTGTCAAACTGAACAAATATTTTTTGCAAGTGAACAAATCAAATAATTTGTGTTAAGATTTTTTTTTTTCTTCAGAGCATGCACCACATCGGTAGTGATCGTGATGCAGGAAAGATAGGAAAAATTCCGTGAGCGTGTTCTCGCCTTGAATACGATGTGGGCGACAGGTACACTGCGCTAAGTTCTTACGACAGGTACACGGCAAAACAGCTGCTGAACAACGCATTAGTTGTGCTATATCGCCGCAATCTTTGTACTTAGGTATTATCGACACTAAACGTGTGAATAAATGGAATTTGTGAATATCGCTGCAATATTATCACAAAAAAACAATATCATTTTAGGGTTGAATACTTGACATTTTCTCGTCGCTGACCTTTATGGTTGAATTAGCAACTGTCGTCTAGTGTGCACAATGTATAATAGGGTAAGTGAGTTAGTGCTGCCCGAACTGTACGTTCGTGTTCATAATCGAGTCCACTTCACAACGGGTGTGCTTACGGGTTGCTGAGACTGCCTTCGCTGCTATGTTCCCTATGCTCCCTATTCATGTTGCTGACATCGTTGTTGCTGCCAGGCACTGCTGTTGCCTGCAGTTACCGCTTCACTTGCTCGCCATTGTTTCGGCCGGTGCTATTGTAGCTTCGGGCGTCGGTCGCGGTGTTCTGCTACGCTCGCGCAAATCCTAGCCGGGTGGTGGTGGTGCTGTGGGGTAATGTGACCGCATTTAGGGCCGCGTATAGACGGAAGAAACATTGACAAAGGCGGATGCGTATGCAAGCGTAATACTACTGCTTTTGGAGATGACACCGCTACTAGTCAAAGCGCTCCTCGGACGGAAAGGGCACGCAAAGTCATTCAGAGGAATCAGAGGAATTGTTAATCGTGCCTGCCGAATCACGCTAAGCCTTACGGGTGCTGGAGAGCGGTACTAAAGATGCAATCTTGAGCGCGTATAACGGAGCTGTCAGGAGTTCCTAGAGTCAAAAATGTACGCTCATGTAGTTGATGCATCGCGAAAAATGAGGACTGAAGTAAAAAAAAGTGCGTCTGATTGTGTGCAGTTGTGAGGGGGAATTGCTCTGCCTAGAAAAAATTGCTTGCAGAGTGTGATTGAGCTCGCTGTGATAATAACCGGGACGAAACGAGATTGCACCGGGTGAAGTAGTAACAAAAAAAACATGTTATTTTGTTTGTCACAGTAGCATGCAAGGAAACATCGTATTACATTTTCTCTATAGAATTAGAGTGTACAAACCTAGAATATTTCAAACGATTCAAATTTATTTAGGTCCTTTAGTTGCACATGGATTCAACATTAGATCAAGATGTGGCCTATGTAAGTCAGGATCTGCATATAACAGTGATAATAATAAAAGCATTGCAGTGCCACGAAGCCATTTCTTCTGCTGAATATCACAATGTAAAAGCACGTATAACAACAAAACACGCCAATAAATAATAACTGAACCAATAGAATCCGTGAAGATGAGCAAATATTCTGAACTAGCTGGGAGACGCATTTTCAACCATTCTCATGTCGCCATTGTCTTATTATGTGATGCATTTTTATACCATATTTTATTAATGGAGATCCTAAGATTCGTCAGTGATGGAAATGACTTTTTCAAACATATGCGCATCCAACAGATCACAGGAGATGGACGCGGGCCGCAGTGTTGGAGGCACATGTTGTCTTTGGCAGTCTTTTAATAAAATGCGGCTGCCATTATGGGGCCATGATGTAAGATTAAGAACAATAAAAGTCTAGCAGACGTACACCTGTGTTTCAGACAGAACGCTACTGATAGGTCACCTTAATTATCTTAACCCATATGGAAACAAAACGAACCTGTCAGGCTGCTTTGCCGTTGTCACTTCTAACCTTGCAATTGATTTTTAAGCTGTTAGCGTAAATCCTGTGGTCCAGGGCATTAAAGGCCTGCGGGACTCCCCGTGGACTCTTTTCCGCTTTTCCTGGAACAGGGCTTACTCTTAATTAGTAGTGAGAGACAATTGACACCTTTCCGTACTGACGAGATCAATGTTGAGTGTTGTGACCTCGGGGACAAACGTGAGTCATAGCCGGAACCTTTAGAAACTAAAATACAATGAAGCTTCTTACTATTCGAGAAAAAACGACATTTTTTTGTAACTAACAGCTCTAGGATGTTAACGCTTCTAAGTCGCTTTAGCAGATGCATTTATGTTGAGCTCAGAGACCGGCGGGCAAAAGTTAGAGAGCGTGGTATGCAAGAATCGCTGTCCACAACCTTTCCGCTATGCCAGGCATTCGTCATCCTGTCAGTGTCAAATACATTTAGATTGCCGATCAGAGCCTATTATTTGTACGAGATAAATGCATTTAAGCGCCTGTAAAGGAGGGAGCTAGAAGCGTCTACAGTTCCGTCCCTGCTGAGAGTAAATATTGCCTGTACAGGTAAGTCGGGCTGGTAGCTCGGGGGGGAGCATCTAGGTTCTCCAGAGGTCTCGACGCATCCCTCCAGGACGGGCACGGGTTGTCGAAGTCGCAAGTCGAGGTTCCCCCTCAGGGTTGTCGAAGTAATGCCAATGCAATCTTAGACCTTGAGAGATGGGAAGAATATCGGTTTTAGTGGATGCCAGTCCCACACTAGATGCTGCTAGCTGCCAGCAGCGCAAGTGCATAAAGCATTTCCGAGGTTTTCCAAAAAAAAAGTTGGTGGCTCGCTCTACCTAAGGGTTGGTGGACGTGAGTTTTGATTAATCATGCATGTAAACGGCACCACTTCTTCCTACAGAGAGTACTTAGGGGGGGGGAGTGGAGACGCTAGTGGCATGTACTCAATAGCCTATGATGATTGTGATCTTGTTTTATGTAGTATCGCAAGCCCTTTTAAAACAGTCAGTACGTGAAATGATTCCAAACTGTATGAAACATTAAATAAACTAGTTGTACTCTCGCTCTAAGTGCGATTCCTTTAAAAACATTACAAATTGTTGTGATAATACATACATGTGTGTTACTGTGTCAAAACGTGAATAAACTTGACCTTGCGATAGTCGATATGTTAGTCGTAATGGCCATGGCAACGCCCCGTTTCAAAGGAGTGCGTTAGCCGCCTAAGTCACCACCGCTGCAAAACACACGTGCTCGTCTTAACGACATTATTGACTACTCGATGCATTAACAGCATAGCCTTTAGACCAACGAGAGACGGGCGAACACTTTCGTATGGCCTCACCTTTGCCTTTATCCACACGCACACTGCAAATTCTAGGCTAAATATAAAGCATACTCGCAGAGCCGCAGTAATATAACAACGCAGCACTTAACACGTCGGGCTTCCTAACTTGAACTTCATGACTTGCAAATCGCCCGCAAAGACGACACCGGGCCCACGGACTGGTATACAGACAGATATTGCAAGACTCAGGCGCCTAAACTCAATTAGTCTTGTAGGTAAAGTGCAAGCACAGTATTCACATCTTACTTATTGGCAAATATAATTGATGCGGAAGAATATACTTGGTGGGGAAGGGCAAAGTTTCATACAGGCCGATCTACTTCTTAGATATGCTCGTTAACGGAATCAAGCCACTAATCGAAATATGACTGCTCGCCTTGCCTGCAAAGAACAGACTGTAGTCATTAGCAAAGCATGCATTTCTACGAGTCCTTCTTACATTCTTTCAGTTATACATAAGATGGTTTTCCCAGCAAAAAGCCTTCGTAGCTTCTCAAACAAAGACGAAAAAGATATCTATAGCTGGTTTACGTGACATTAAAAATGCGTCTAATATCCTTTCTATTCGGTACATGTTTGCACGAAAAGATCTTATTTTAGATATGTGGCTTGGTGTCGGGCTACCTTCAGGCCAAGACTGTGCAGCATGAGAGAACAGAATGCTATGGAATATAGGATATGACGACAGCTGTAACAGTCCGGATCAAGACGGCCAAACGAACGAATAAACAACGTTATAGTTGAAATTGCGCAGTTGGTGGAGCATACAGATCTCACCCTGGCCCCAGATAAAAGCGAAGCTATTTTATTCCTCAATCGCAAGCGATGCGGCCCGCTCAGGCTGACACTATCAGGAACGGAGGCCAAATTTGCGAGCTCGATACGCAAACTGAGTGTTCTCCTTGACCGCGACCAAGGCGATTCAGTGTGTACACACAGCAACGGCATAGTCGCCGACACATCGGGGCACAGACTGCAACACTGTAACTCTTCACAAAAGCGTGTCAAAAACGGCGGGCGGCAACAATCTCATTACGGACATGATAGATTTCTTCACTTTTGGGATCCCTGTCGCTCCTGGCCGTAGTACAAATCATGATACTAAAGGAAGAATTAGGGCGTCGACGAAATACATGATCAGAACACGGACGTCCAGGGGGACAAGCACCATAATGCAAATAGTCGTTTCTAGTAGGTTTAACCATATTATTTCATCTTACATTCCACTGTAAAAAGAAGTTTGTAAGCCAACGCAAGGGAATCCTAATATTGTAATAGACGTAGAAAAGCTTCGCCATAGCGGTGGCTCATCTAAACAGTATATTTACTATGATGCGTTAACTTGCTGGATTTAATCCTGAAGGTTCGATCCTTGGATAGCACTTTCGCTGGTCCTCTCGATTTGTCTCATGTTTCCCAAAGTTTTGCTTCAAAATTAGCTAGCAGACCGGTCGCTCCCCGGTCGACAATCTGTCCACCCATTCTCGTATCGATAATCCTTTCTTTGCTCTGCTTTGCCCGTCCATCCGCGTTACTTTCATTTGCTAAGAACGATTTTTTTCTGCGCAATACTTTTGGTGATGACATCACGAAGCTTCGGGTACTACAATCAAGGACAACAACCAGCAATCGAGACATTCAGATCCAGGTCAACAAGAACGTCAATAACAATGTTTCCAAAGGAAACCATCAATAAAGACTACTATATTTAAGCATCGATCGAAGGCGAGTTGGGTCGGTCTTCGGACAGCGCAATCATAGCGCTTATTTTTAGACGACGTAATGGCGTTTGTAGCAGTTTAAATGTAGATTGTCCGAAACCTTCGCGTCCTCTAGTTGTATTATCTTCTATATATATATATATATATATATAGAGAGAGAGAGAGAGAGAAACTATTGTGACGATTTATTAATCACTTATAATACGTTTGCACACTTGACAGTGCTCGTCTATATATATATATATATATATATATATATATATATGGAAAGAAACATCCGATAGTTGAACGATAATTAAATTCGCTTTAAAGAAAACACTGATAGAGTGTTGAAACGATACGTCCTACCTTCAACCCTATAAAGCAGTGAACCGGAAAAAGCGTTCGGATATGAGCAATCCAATACAAACTAATTTTATTTAACCCCACAAATATTTAGACGCCGTGTCGGTTCGAAGGACCGGACATGCTGAAATATCTTGGGTTTTCCCAGCAGTCTTTGTGGCAGCATAGCCGCTGAAGCATGTTCGTCTAGTGATGCATGCCTTGTATGGTTGCTGCGGACTCAGAATGTCGGACTCGGAAACCATGCTGGTTTTCCGAACTTCCGCCTTTTTGTTCTTTAGCTCTATTATTAACCATCCGTTGTTAATGTGCTCAGCTGTTTTCAGATAGGCACAAAAACAAACATTTGGCACTGTATACCGAGCGTCATCTTGCGGCTTACCTGGTCATTCATATTGCGTTTAAATGCCTTTGGGTTCTGCAAGAGTATGTGTATTGTTTTTCTGGGACCGCACATAGACCCGATGCATTTCACACCGCAATTCTGACCTTTTAATTGAGATTAGCTTTAAGTAAGGTCTGTATTATCCTCGAAGAGAGACTACATCTACTGGTGGCAGCCGTGGGGGTCGCATTTCTTACAAATAAATTTGTATCTTTGCCGCAAGCGTTTTTTAACCTTATTACACAGTAAGTTCTAGCGGTCTACCTTGCTATTCTTAATCACCCCAAATAGGGCTCTTCCTGCTTCTCTGCACTCTTTCAATGGACGGGAAAATTCTGGTCAGTGCTGTGCTCTGCGGTGCATACTTATCGCAAGCGGTAAGAGGCCCTTCGCTTTTCAGCGACTTAGCTTCTGGCTATTCCGCCAGTCGTACAAGAGGGCGATTGGCTGTCCTAGAATGTGAACGGAAGCTAGATTCTCAGTAGGCTTCCTTTGAAGTGCATGGGGACATCTCACACGAGCAAACTTTGGTTTGCTTAAAAGAAGTTTCATAATGTACTTAAAGCGAGCACTCTGTTGTCAATGCGAATAAAGAGCCGTTTTCTGTACCCAATTTCAGACTGTGCACTAGTTGTTGACATAGTTTGATTGAGGGTGAAGACACCGTGTACAGTACCATTCAAAAGCTTACTCTCGGAATGGCAAAATTAAGTTGATCAAGTCCGGCGAGAGGTAAGAGCCCTGAGTACTTTCAATCCGTCTCACCCTGGTCTGCTCTTGCATGTGACAATCGCCACATTTATACCAGATACATAGTTCATGGCTATCATCACGTGGTGTTATCAAACACAAACTTTCACGTAATAAAAATAATCAAATGGGGGCAGGTCTGAAGGGTATGGTGGTTATTCATAAGTTTGAACCACCTTTGTGCATAAGTTCATAAGTTTGAAGCTCAATTCAGCTAATTTTGCCAATTCAAGCCGCGACTTGCTTGCAGGAGCGTTGTCATGTTAAAACAGTTGCAAAGCTGGCCGTTTATCAGTAAGTTCTTGCTGCAGGCGGTCCAACAAATCTGTTTAATATTCGTCTCGTTTTACCGCTCCCAATGTAGTCGACTAGAATAATTCGACGTTGATTCCAAAAAACCGTAGCCAATACCTCTCTGGCAAATGCCGTGATTCGCACCCTCTTCAGAGGTTCTTCACCGGGTGCACAACATTACTTTTTAAATTTACAATAAGAATTCACGGAGTTGCGGCATTCACAAATCCAACTCGAGAGTCGGAGAGGGTCACCGATGTTTAATACGTGGAAACAACAAAGACGAGCGCTTGTGTGCAGAGTGGGCAGTTCAACTGCACTATGTTTGCCAGGTAAGTCGCACAAAACGGGTACGTCATTTCATTGCGCTGGGATAAGTATGAAACCCCCCCCCCTTCACAACGGAAGTTGTTGTCGAAGGAAAGTTCGGCGTCTCTTGCGGCCTGATTGAACCAGGTTTTGCACAAAAACATATAAGATCAATGTTGTTGGGTTTTACTATAAGATCGATTGAGTCTACTGCGCCTTCTTTCGCTACTGAGCGTGCGTTCAGATATGTGCAGTTTATTCGTCCTGCATTGGAACCGGCGCTGCGCCGTTTGCGGGGTCTAATGGATAGCCGCCGACTGGGCTGGGGCTATCAGAAGGTGTACCGCCAAACATTTTGATAGCGTTCTCTCGCTAGGGACGATCAAGGAATGACTCTATGATAGCCCTAGACCCCCGGAAATTGGAATATAGCACTATTCTCTCGCGCTCATCTAGAAAGAGAGGACAGAATGACAAGTATATGTTGTACTGTGATCGACGTTTCCATACAGATAGTGACGATTTCGGTTTAGGCGCAGGACACTTATAAATGTCCGAGGCTGTGATACCAGGACCGGTCCTAGAAACAATGACTGTTACTCCTGGCAACAACAGGAAGGAGGTTGTCAGCTGAAGAGGCTGTGCCAGTTATAACAGCCCGAATATTACTCTCTGAGCGCCTGCATTTGATCAAACGCGAGCCCTCTCTACCCTCAGCGTTTGCCATTGCGGGGGCTGCATGAGCGCGGAGGACGCCGTGGCAATCGGTTGTTTGGATCGATTTCTACCAATCACGCAGTCGAACGCGCCCGGTTTTAAAAACGACTGAAGGGGAAGGAAGCCCGATCAGTTTGGCGTGGACTGAAGTGATCAGAGTGCAGCTAACTCGAAACGGATGTCCCTGATTTTGGCTTTACACTTGAACAGTTCCGAACTGACTGATCGAAGCAATCTGAAGACGCTGACTAAGCACTCTGTTAGTGAGATCAGCAATGCGTCGCATGACCGCTGAGTAGTTGCCGCCGGCAGGTGGCTGTTGTTTGCAGAAGGTACACATCACGCGTTTTGGGTGTTCGCAACGTCTTCGCCAAGGCATTTGTGGTGGCCAATTGTGCCAGCGGCCGTCTAACGAGCAGCATACGACAGTGCCGCAGCGATTAGCGGTAGTATCGCTGCAGAGAGTACAATAGATAGCATTTTGGTGACATTATTTTGGTGGCTTGGAAAGCGTCACAAATAGCACACAGTCAGCCAAACGCAAGCGAGTTCACATACGACAGAAATACACCACAACGACTCACAGAAGAGAGAACTGTTTACGTAACTACGGACACGCCAAGTTTACTGCGACGCAATTCACACCTAGAAACGAGCAATGCGACGTAAATTCATTCAAAAGGATCGAATTAAAGGCCGGCCCGTGTAGAGCGGCTCGAAACTACGTCTGTTCGCCACGAAACCAGGCGACAGATTAACCTTGTGGCTAAATGTTTGTAAAAATTCTGCATGTACAAGGACAAACCTGACAACTGTACTTATTGGCTGCGACGCCGATATTTGTTGATTATCAAAAAGGAGGTTATTATTACCCGCTAAAGGTAGTGTTTGAGTTTAATTTAGCCAGCTATAAGCTTATAAGTAACATTTGCAAAGGTTAACTGGTATTTTTTTAGAAAACCCAAGGCGCCACGACAGACACGAGGAAGCGAGCTAACTCGCCGAAAATAGACAGCTTTTACTAGGTTGGCAATATACGGTTTCACGATGTTACTACAGTGTGTAAGCTTTGTGCTACTTAATATTTTAAAACTAAAAGGTCGCTTTAAAAATACAAACGATTAAGCTAAAATGACAACAGATGAGCTTAAAGCTACAAGATCGCTTTACAAATACAGAGGATTAAACTAAAAGGTCAACAGAGGAGTTCAAAGTCACAAGGACGTTTTAAAGTCACACCAAATTCAAACTAAATTATCGCTTTAAAAGTACAACTACATAAACTTAAAGGTCGTTTTGAAACTACAACGATACAAGACTAAAAAGTCGCTTCAAAACTAAAATAGAAACCGGCTGATAGTAATAGTGGCAGACCCTACCATATTATATACAGCCCGGATCCAGTATTCTGCCAGGAGGCCTGAGAAAAAACAGGGTTATACTGTGCAGCACTCAAAGAGCACTAGCAGAATTCGAAGCATGCCCAAACACGGTATATGCTTTGAGAGGGAAGGGCACATGTGAAACGGAAGCTGAAGCATTGCTTCCACATTGTACTAATTGTCTGTTAGATGCTCAAAGAAAGCTAAATGACAATTGCCTCGTACGCTTTGGTGGACACGGAGAGCAAGAACGAATTGCAAAGAGCTAGAGAAAAGGCCAGAGGCCTAGAATGATGCTTGTGCGCAAAGAACACCTTCTGTGGTTCCGATACTATAAGCCTAGTATGTACAGGGCCACCCGTGAGAAGCAAGAACGCGTGGGCTAGAGCGGTGGGCCAACTTTGCGATTTCCGTATTGTCCACAACTAGAAAAAACTGCTTGTATGTGTTCAACTAATCTTTGGTTAATAAACAAAGAAAATATATATGCAGCCTAAACGGGAATGCTATCCTGACCGTTGAACAGTCTTGTTCGAGCTTTTGGTGATAAGATTGTTTGAGTTCTAGCTATTCTATTATACACAGACGATCATGGACAAACACTCAGTGAACAGAAACGCAACTGAAACAATGCCAGTTTTTAGTTGTTGCATTTAGTTGTTTAAGTCAATGCTAAAATGTCTAAGTGTGGCACTAGTTGTAACTAGACGATTGCATAAACAAATGAACACCATCTTTTGCGGGCCTGTGTGGGCAGTTTTTCTCTAGTTAGTAATAGTGATGTCCAACTGTTGTGCTGATTAGGCGGCGGTCTCCGACGAGGCTTCGGCCGGGAGCCGTCTGAATCTCGTGCACAAAGCCAACACGACGGCGTTGCAGCTGTTGCCAAGCGATAAAGCACAGAGAAAAGAAATACGGTCTGAATGTATCCCTGTGTATACCCGTACGCGCAGCACTGTCGGCGACGGAATACAGTAGCCGCCAGGACAGACCCATTGTCCAGTCACCGAAGCGAGACGAGAGGAGCTTCTCGACTTAGAATATGCAAATACCAACGAATTAGGTTTAGCGTACCAGTGAGCGTGGGAGAGAAAAAACGAAAAAAAACAAAGGAAGCATCGGCAAGCTTGTACGCTGATTAAGCTCCGACTCAGTCCTAGAAAAGCGACGGTTGCCTGGTGCCTGAATCGTCGTATGAACAAAACGCAAAGAACAACCATAGATCAATTACGGTTTGCTGCACGTTTTGCTTTTTACAAGATAGACGTTTCCCCCCCCCCCTTCCACCTGGCAATTACTAAGTACTCAAAGAAACTGATCTGTCTACGGACAAGTTTTTACTATTAAAAAGCATAAGCGTAACCGAATAATATTGAACAGGCAAGTTTATTTAAGAGTTGCTAGGCTACGCAAAGGCACGCCTTGGGCTTCGATTTGCCGTGCTTCAAAATGAGCAGAGCCCAATTGGGGTAAGAATGGGAATGAAGCTGTTTTTTTTTCACACTCGTTGCAATGGATCGCTACCGCAATCAGCATAGTTGACTTTTTCTTTGTGTTTAGTTTATTTTACCGAATACTACTATTTCGTTTGTGCACGTCGTTAAGAACGGCCCTACTTCTAAATACGATGACAGTGTTATAACGAATGCCTGCAATCCGGATTCGACTCTTCCAGTCAGATTCCGAGGACGTGCTGTTGTGTACGCAATTACCACAGATGTATAAATAGAATTAAATTTATTGTCAAATTGCTTAACGCCGTATTATTCATGAAAGAACATTGTAGAAAGGACGTCGGAAAGCAGGATACTACGGACGATAAACATACATCATGCGACTGAATGAGTATGGGCTGATTATATATCAGTCAGATGTCGTTATCCGCGAAAATCAAGCGGATGATTTGCTGCCATCTCATCCTCACGTCTTTGAGACACAAAACAGCGGGACATCTTCGATTCTTCGCCGACGACAAAATCTGCACCATTGACCAAAAACATAACCCGAAAAATAACCGGCGGCTTGCAAAGGACCCTGAGGATGTACCAATCGTGCATAGAACCAAAAATCCTGTTAATGTGCACGTCCTAATTGTCGTGTCGAATGCAAAAGACGCGATACCCCCACACTTTTTGACAAAGACGAAACCGTAGCAAAGGAAGTGTATTTACGTGTTCTGCGAGGGATGGTAAAACCATGGGTTGATAGAGTGTCCAATGGAAGAAAATACGAGGTGTGTTCAAAACGTATCGCGACTTTTGAATTTTCGCGGGTTACGTATATTCGAATTTCGATTTTTTGTGGCGTTATGTTGGTACTCATGTCTCTCACTTATGCCGACAAACTCGGCCATTTTGAATGTTCACTTAATTGTTGACAGCTGCTTTGCTTGCACGTGTTTTGGATCGTCTTCGATTTTTACCTATTCAAAAAAATGGATCAAAGAACCTGTATCAAATTTTGTGTGAAAAACGAAATTAAGTGCGCGGATGCATTCCGAATGTTGACTGTGGCATACGGAGAAGCTACCTTGGACCGAAGCAACGTTTATCGGTGGCACAAAATGTTCTCAGAAGGCCGAGAAGATGTGAACGACGAAGAGCGTGCCGGACGCCCGAGCACTTCAACAACAGACGAAAAAATTAATGAAGTGGAGAAAATGGTATTGGCCAATCGTCGAATCACCGTTAGAGAAGTTGCTGAGGACCTAAACATATCGATTGGCTCGTGCCATTCGATTTTTATCAATGATTTGGGCATGAGACGGGTCGCCGCGAAATTCGTACCAAAATTGCTCAATTGCGACCAAAAACAGCATCGCATGAACATTGCTAATGAGATGTTGGACTCTGTCCGCGACGACCCAAATTTGCTCCAGAGGGTCATAACTGGTGACGAATCGTGGGTTTATGGTTATGACGTGGAAACCAAAGCTCAATCATCTCAATGGAAGCTGCCGCACGAACCAAGACCGAAAAAAGCGCGCCAAGTTCGGTCGAATGTGAAAGTTTTGCTGACAGTTTTCTTCGATTGCAGGGGCGTGGTGCATCATGAGTTCTTGCCACAGGGTAGAACGGTCAATAAGGAATATTACCTGCAAGTTATGCGCAATTTGCGCGAAGCAATCCGCCAGAAACGCCCGGATTTGTGGAAGAACAAAAATTGGCTTTTGCACCACGATAACGCCCCTGCTCACACATCGTTGCTTGTGCGCGAGTTTTTGGCCAAAAACAACACACTAATGATGCCGCAGCCACCGTATTCCCCAGATCTGGCCCCCTGTGACTTTTTCTTGTTCCCTAAACTGAAGAGGCCCATGAAAGGACGACGTTACGCTACGCTTGACGAGATAAAGACGGCATCGAAGGAGGAGCTGAACAAGATAAAAAAAAATGGTTTTTTGAAGTGCTTCGAAGATTGGAAAAACCGTTGGCACAAGTGTATAATATCTCATGGGGATTACTTTGAAGGGGACAAAATAGATATTCATGAATAAATGAATAATTTTTGAAAAAACACAAAAGTCGCGATACGTTTTGAACACACTATGTATGTCTTTCAACAAGACGGCGCTCCCTCCTACACCAGCAACCACGTCCAGGATTGGTTGCAGGATGACATGACGGCGTACCAGTGAGCCGAGTTCTGGGACAAGAACGTCGTCATGTTATCCTTAGCCTTTTCAGAACGTTTCAACGTTCAGAAACATATATATATATATATATATATATGTTTCTGAACGTTGATCTAAAATGCATTTAAGCGTATCTGATATTACGATAGTGAATGGTATGGGACTCGCGACGCTGGTATGCCGTCCCACTAAAAATAGGATAATATATATACAGGAGTTCAATAAGTTCTTAGAATGAGCTTTTTAGAATTCGAATTTTGGCACGCTTTCACCGCTAATAGGAAGTGCAACTTTTCGACTGCTAGCACTCAATATATTATGGTGATTGGCCGTTGCGATTTCGTTTGATAGCTTTTCCCGTGCAACGTATCGGCGTGATTTTTAAAAATGGAGAAAAAAGAGTTTCGAGTGGTTATCAAGCATTTTTATTTCAAAGGTTGGAATGCGACCCAAGTAAAAATTGAGTTAGACGAGACGTACAGTGACTCTGCGCCATGTTTTGCCACTGTTTCCAACTGGATTAATGTGCTAAAAAGAGGTCGCAGGAGCACCGAGGATGAACTACGCCCAGGAGGCCAAAAAACGGCAAATAATGAGGAAAACGTAGAGGAAAACGCTCTTGGCACAGATAAGCGAATGAACATTAAAGAAATAGCGGAGGCATTAGGGATTAGTTTAGGCAGTGTGCATTTTATCCTACACGAAAACTTGAAGATGAAAGAGCTTAGAGCGAAATGGCTGCCGCATTTGCTCAACCAAGGCCAAAAAGACGCGGCTGTTTTGGCTTTACAGCGAATTTTGGCCAAGATATCGAACAATCTGTCGGATTTTTGGTGCAGATTCATGACCGTCGATGAAAGCCGGGTTCATCACTACACTCCCGAGACCCAAGAAGCATCTTGCCAATGGTGTGCACCTGATGAAGGACCTCCGAAGAGGGTGCGGACAACGGCATTGACCGGAAAGGTGATGGCTACAGTTTTTTAAGACCAACGTAGAATAATGCTGGTCGACTACCTTGAGAGCTGTAAAACGATCACAGGAGAATATTATGCAAGACTGTTGGACTGCCGTTAGCAAGAACTCATCGTGAAACGGCCCGCTTTGCAGAAGAAGGTTGTCCCGTTTCACCAGGGCAATGCTCCTGCACACAAGTCCCGGCAAGCATCGGCAAAACTGGCCCAACTGAGGTTCGAACTTATTGAACAACCCTCCTATTCTCCAGACCTGGCCCTCTCTGATTATTTCCTCTTCGGACATTTGAAGAATAGTCTCGGTGGAAAGCGTTTTTCCAGCAATGAAGAGGTTAAGGCTGCTGTCAATGCCTATTTTCAGTCTAACGACGCGGAATTCTACTCAAGAGGTATGAAAGCTCTGAAATCTCGGTGGGAAAAGTGTATTGAGCTTCTCGGGGAGTATATCGAATAAGAAAAATTTAAAAACATGATTTGGAAAATTCTCGGTTTTCATTCTAAGAACTTATTGAACTACCTGTATATATGCATATATATATATATATATATATATATATATATATATATATATATATATAGTTTTTTATTAACAATGATTGGTTTACACATATACATTATAGGCGACACAGTTTCATAGTTGAGATAACACAAATGCTTTTTCGTAACGCTATAGGTGATATAGATCACACGGGCGTCTACAAAGTTTACACATGCACACCGGCGAGATCTCATGAAACTTCTCGCGCACACAAATCTTCAGGTGGAAGCCGTGGACGGTAATTCTAGTGACTAGATGTCGGTTCTCATAACTGCACCTTCTCCACGAATCCGACGTCATTGCCTTTGTTTCATGGAACAGCGGCTCGATGTCGGTCATTTTATTTTCTCTATCCAAGACGTGTTCTCCAAAGGCCGTCGTCTTCAATAGGTTGTACATCCTCTGCGCGTCTGCAACGAATAACGGCGACGACGCCAGTACACTAACCTACCCAAGCTAGTGCGGTGGACCTTCAATGCTTTTTTTAGAAAACTGGCTTTGAGTTGATCAAACGCCTTTAAGTTCGACCTCGAGACATGAGGCCAAATCACCTGAACACCGTAGGATGCGGTAGGTACAATCTTCAGGTTAAACAAGCTAACAGCAACCTCCATCGACACACAGTAAAAGGATTGTAGGCCTTTTCAGACTATCTTCAATATGCCTTGAAAAACTTGTGCCACGTGAAGATTACACGACCCCTAGGTAGCGAAAGTAGGAAACGACTTCAATTGTTCCTGAATCCAGTCAATACTCATTGCTTTTGACCAGTTTTCCTCCTCGTCGAAATGTCATCTCTTTAGCCTTGCTCGCATAATCTCCAGTTTGTTCCGGTCGACATAGCGCTGTAGAGTTACAAGCAGATTATTACCCTGAGCAACTCTGGTGGTCTGAGTGATCGGAGTGTGCTCAGCAAGTTTGTCACCGAGTTTAGAAGCACGGTGCACGCAGGTCAATATTGATCTGCCTCTTTTAAATCCGTGTTGTTGCTCAGGGAGTGACCTTATCGCTGTTCTCTTCTACGGAGACTCTGGGAAACAAGGAGGGAAACGCTGGTGACTGCATTTTGAATCGCTTCTATTATGCAAGGAGCGATTCTGTCCACCAGACCCTGTAGTAGATCAGCAGCCATGTTGGCTGAGGGTGCCACCTTCTTTGTAGACTTTGCTCCGGAGTTGACGTCTCGGTTCATGACGCTGGTGTCTCTCACCTTAGTGCCGTTTTTTACAACAGACGACCAACTGCGTTTCGTAAAGCTTTCGGATGCTTGAACGTATGCTACGAGTTCGGTTGTTTCTCAATATCATTACGCGGGACTCGCTTTAGCATCTCTGTACGAATTAACCTAGCGGGGCAAGAGCCCCATGTAGCCTCGTGCTTGCCATTACATAGGCAACACCTAGCCTCAGCTTTGCACTCCCTTCTAAGATGAGCCAGGAAACCACACCTCCTACACTTTGCTTCGGAACCTTACAATCGGTGGCGACGTGATCCATACTGTACCATCTGAAGCATTGCATTGGATCTCGGTACAGCACAACTCCGTGCTGCCCTAGACCCAAGCATACTTCTGACGGGAAATAGTTGCCCGCAAACGTTAAACCAATATGTTCTATCGTGGACATCACATTATTCTTCGGGTTTTTGGTTTTAACTCGAGCCACCTCGGTCAGTCCTGACGACTTGAATGCAGCTAGTATGGCTGCTTATGAGATAGTAGGGTGTACACCAGCTTTTACCCTTCACAGAAGAGCGCGCTCTACTTATCCCGCTACCCGGTCTTTGTAAAGCGGGGCTTTTCAGTTCTTCCCTTGCTATCTCGAGCGTTCGGCGTAACGTGCACTCTGCAATCCCTCAGCCCGGCGGCGACCGGGACGTCCGACGGCGTGGCAGCGACAGCGGCGTGAGCGTGGCAGTGATACTGCCCTAAGGGTGGTGAGTGATCGTGGCTAGCAGGCGCAAGTTTTCGGGCTGACCCTCAGCCAAAATTTAACGTCCACGGAACTGTTTTTCACATTGCCCCATAAATACAATTGTGCAACGGTGGGGCTCAAACCCGCGCACCTATGTGTCTCCTCCGGTTGCGAGGCGCAGACTTTTGCCACCACGCCACCGGGCTCGACAGGTATATATATATATATATATATATATATATATATATATATATTTAGTTGAGTGATTGTTAGATCTAGCGCAGCGGTATTGTTGAGTGTGTACTGTGGGTGAGTTCTGGCGGCGAAACAGCTTAGCGCTAACCGCCGGGACATAGGGTAGAGAGTTAGCTAGGCAATACTACCAAGAGAGGCGGCGCTGCCGCTATTGCTCTCTGTCGTATCGTGTATTATAATAAATTTAAATCAGCGTCAGTGAACTCGCGTATTTTCGACTGCCTTCATTCTACGGTTCGGGTGGCAACATATGGCTGGCAATACAGTTGCAGACTTTATTGAAATTATTCCGCAGCTTGTCTTCATCAGCAGAAAATATTACTGCTTCTTGCCTTGCCGCGCCAACCTTTGGCGTCTGCGGTCATACCCACTACACGTGCCTCCGCTCCACAGGTGGTCCGAGACTTGCTAAGCTTGCTACATCGAAACCATAAAAAGCCAGAAGCTATATTTTCGGCAACTATTTGGATATATACACATCTGAATAACTTGAGACTAGACTGCGAGTCGAAAAAGCTTA
This sequence comes from Dermanyssus gallinae, assembly GCA_003439945.1. NCBI lineage: Eukaryota > Metazoa > Arthropoda > Arachnida > Mesostigmata > Dermanyssidae > Dermanyssus > Dermanyssus gallinae. The sequence continues at coordinate 31,378 of QVRM01003373.1, forward strand.
GTTACTCGCCAACTACGTAACGCAACATCATTACTTTGGTAGGAATATGATAGACATTACATTTACTATTGCCTGAGGATAGTCCTTTGGTCGTAAATTTTTGTCGTGCAAAACTTTACAGTTCTGCACGTGATAGCTTCAACGTGAAACATAACAACATATCGACTGTTTATGACTTTCCTCAATCCGGCGATTTCCCTTTTGCTAGCTTACGGGTGTCATTTAAAGTATGCTGCATTTTATGCCGAACCACTACTTTTATAAATTTCATCCCCATTCAAGACGTTTCCACCCCATATATATATATATATATATATATATATATAGGTAGTTCAACAGGTTCTTAAAATTAGCTTTTCAGAATTCGAATTTTGGCACGCTTTCACCGCTATTGGAAACGGCAACTTTTCGACTGCTAGCAGTCAAAATATTATGGTGATTGGCCGTAGCGATTTTTTTGCTTTTCCCGTGCAACGTATCAACGTGATTTTGCAAAATGGAGAAAAAAGAGTTTCGAGTAGTTATCAAGCATTTTTATTCCAGAAAACTGAGTTAGACGAGGTGTACGGTGACTCTGCGCCATGTTTTGCCACTGTTTCAAACTGGATTAATGAATTAAAAACAGGTCGCAGAAGCACCGAGGATGAACTACGTTCAGGGCGCCCAAAAACGACAACTGATGAGGAAAACGTGGAAAAAGTGCGGAAAATCGTTGCCGCATATAAGCGAGTAAACATTAGGGATATAGCGGAGGCCTTGGGGATCAGTTTGGGTAGTGTGCATTTCATCCTGCACGATAACTTGAAAATGAAAAAGCTCAGAGCATAATGGGTGCCGCATTTGCTCAACCAAGGCCAAAAAGACGCGCGTGTTTCCGCTTCACAGCGAAATTTGGCCAAGATGTCGAAAAATCCGTCGGATTTTTGGCGCAGATTCGTGACCGTCGATGAAAGCTGGGTCCATCACTACACTCCCGAGACCCAAAAAGCATCTCGCCAATGGTGTGTACCTGGTTAATGATCTCCGAAGAGGGTGCGGTCAACGGCATCGGCCGGAATGATGATGGCTATGGTTTTTTGGGACCAACGTAGAATAATTCTGGTCGACTACCTTGAGAGCGGTAAACGATCACGGGAGAATATTATGCAAGACTGTTGAACTGCCTGAAGCAAGAACTGATCGTGAAACGGCCCGCTTTGCAGAAGAAGGTTGTCCTGTTTCACCAGGACAATGCTCCTGCACACAAGTCGCGGCAAGCATCGGCAAAACTGGCCCAACTGAGGTTCGAACTTATTGAACAATCCTTCTATTCTCCAGACCTGGCCCCCTCTGATTATTTCCTCTTCGGACATTTAAAGAATATTCTCGGTGGAAAGCGTTTTTCCAGCAATCAAGAGGTTAAGGCTGCTGTCAATGCCTATGTTCAGTCTAAAGACGCGTAATTCTACTCAAGAGGTAAACATTCTCTGAAATCTCGATGGGAAAAAGTATTGAGCTTCTCGGGAGTATATCAAACAAGAAAAAAATTAAAAACAAGATTTGGAAAATTATTGGTTTTCATTTTAAGAACTTGTTGAACTACTTGTATATATATATATATATATATATATATATATATTTATATATACATATCAATTATGCAATTTTTTGGCAGATATTTGTATTGGATCTATACAAACAGATGTAACATTGGATCATTTACTACAATTTACTTTAGTTTGTTTAGGAAGATTTCGAAAATGCATGGTATAAACCCGGATTAAACCCGGATGCCCCCCACCCCACTTTGCTCAGAGTGAATTCAACACAGATTAAATGTTTTTTCAAATCTCCTCCGTCGGTACTTAGATGAACATTTATTGCACTTTTATGGAATATACATATATAGCATTCTATCAATTTTGGGACTACTTCTTATAAAGCTTATTCTTCCTTTTTAGAGATATAGATAGAAAAGATAGCAGATTTGCTCAGGAAATGCGTTACAGGTGAAATGGCTGAAGAAAATAAGTACGTTCAAATTCAATTGTAACAATGCCTGTCGTTGCAGCGTCTGTCAGAAAGGTGAGCAGAGCCAGCGAATGGGTAGGTGGCTTACAGTACTTTTTTTCTATTACGGGGTCCCTCGTGAGCCAAGAAATGTATACAGCTGCTTTAGTGAAATTGCAATTTAATCCAGTTGAAACCACCACAGTGTCCGGTTGCGAACGGAAATGGAATGTGTATGGAAGAGATGGCACGTTCGGCGGACACAAAAGGCTAGTTCTTCGTGCGTTCGGCCTTTTTGCGCTGCTGCTGCTCGCACGAAACGTCGTTTATGCGTCGTAATCTCTACAGCTGACAGACGACGAATTTTCTAGGAGGTCCTCGATCAGAGTATCCCTGAATAGTGGGGTTGGAGTCCACATACATTTGCCCCACTTCAATCGAGTCGGCGATTGCAATTTGACGCTTTTCAGCGTTGCAGGTCGCGAAACAGCTTAACTGGGGTCTCGGATTCGAGTTTTAAAATATGTCAACTTTGAGTAAAATACGATCCATCATTAAGTGTCCAAGTCATATGGTACGCTATGTGTGTTTAAAGGACCACTTGCTAGCACCCAATTAGGTTCAAGTTAACTGCGCTGCTTTATCGGTATCATATGGAGAATAATACGGAATACTACGGCATTATAATAGTCACATACTACTTAACAACTAGGCTTGGTTTGCTTATCATGTGTGCAAGGCGATATTACGAGCGCTAGTTTAAGACCCGTATGGGCAATCGTTGGCTGTATGAAAACGACATTGTTTTTCTCTAACATACCACTCTTTATTTAGAACAGTATTAGCCTTTGTCCCATCATCTGACTGGCAATAGCCCGTAATTGAGTCGTTGGTTTTTGTTTGAGCATAGACTGTTATTTCTTTGGGAGAACCCATAGAGAGTCACGGCGTTAGACTTCACTCTCTGGACACGCGCATTTTTGCAGCAGAACTAAGCTTAGATACCACCGCTACGAGACACTAATAATAAATATATGGTATTAATGATGCTGTTTTGAAGAATTAAAGAAGGTGTTATACATGGTGAAAGCTTAACGCCCCGCCATTGAATGAACTGCGATTTTGCAGCATAAAACTCCTGAAATATCGAAAGCAGCAGATTATACCGCCCGGGTTGCTGTATAAGGACAAAGGCGGGTCCCGACGTGTAGTGTTCGCTCAGTACTATGGGCTTTATTTGTGTAGAAATTCTTGCTCATGCGACTTCTATCACAAAAATGTACTCGAAGGCGGCGTTTAGCCTTGGAGGGTGTCTGTTACAGGCTTTGCTGGCTCAGTCTCCGCAACCATGGGTGTACTAGTACTATTGACGACTGACAGCCTTTTTTTTAATTATGCGTTTAATATAGACCTTCGCGAGAATGCATACAAGCAAATTATGGCAACTCCATTACACACATATACACACAGAAACATCCATAGATACATGCAAGCAGCACATTGCATCGCCCGTCAATGTACACACAAAAAACGTACAGTAACTGCTGTTTATACATGTATTATTATGCCAATTAAAGTAACCAACGTGTTACCAACGTGTTCGTTTATATATATATATATATATATATATATATATATATATGTTTTCGTTTACGCAGTGGGGTCGATAATCGTAGTCGACATTAAGACATGCAAGGAGAGAATCAAGTAACAAAAAGCGCGAGCTATGCTTTATTTATCTGCGTAAGTGTGTGGGCTACTAGACAAGCCGTAGCTCAGACTAAGAGCTCAGTAATCTGGAAGCAATTCATTACTTCGACGCCGCAAAACGCGTAAAAATAACGCCTTTGTAACGTGTCACTTTTTGAATAGCAGATTTGATGCAAAGCCTGCCCCGGCGTACGCTTTCTGTGCGGGATAAAAATTGCTGTGTAATTTATTTTTGCTTGTTGCTGCTGTCGCTCGTATTCACATTGTCGTCGCCGCCATTCAACATTTTTGTTATTGCTGTCGCAACTTGACTGCTGCTGAAGCCGCATAATAGCAGTGGGCCCGGTCGCGCTAAGTACATCGCGTCTCTGTGATCGGAAAGTGGGTGGCCTTGCGATATATTGTGCACATAGTTAAACAGGTCTTGGATCTGGGCGTGTACTACCGTCAGCAGGTGATCCCGCCTTCACGTGTTGAAGGCGCTTCGGAAGTCAACCTTGGTAAGCGCCGTAGATGTCTTCCCTCGTGAGCTGAGGATGATTTGTATTGAACAGTATTGAATTGTTTATTCACCATGAATTGGTAGTATAGTTCAAAAGTTTACATATCATTTTGTAGGCTAAAAGTATCGTTGACACTTGATTGTAGTGACGATGTTTTGATAAACGAGCAAGTGAGTATGTGGTAACGTCCAATATTGCACTCGCCACAATATTTACATACGCACTTGCTGATTTCACAACAATTTCTACTCATACATATAAGGTGGTGGTAACCATGCCATGTTATTCGGCATATTATAGATCTGTTTTCCTGTGACGACCATTTCCATTTGTTTCTGCGAAAAGCGGGACGCTCGACATAGAGACCCATTACAAATGCCATGTTGCGGGTTTCTCTAGATTCTCTGTAGGCCTTTAAGATTTGTGTACTGAACGGTATCTTGTCCAGTGCTAAATCATCTACTAGTGCGCGTTCGTGGCATAGTAATAGTGTGAGTGCGACCCAATGCGTTCTTTGGCAAGCCCAGTGTGCGTATTATGAAATAAGATTTTATTTTATTTATGTTTTTGAGGTCTGTAATTGTGAAATGGGGGGCAATTGCGTGAAGGTAGTATCTTACTATAGGAGCAATTTTATCCTAAATACATTTACCGCGATTATTCGGTCTATGTCAGTAACGCCTCCTACTAGAATCATAGCCGCCGTGGCCTTGCTACGCATGTCCTCTATATGTCTGTTGAATGACAGCCGGGGGATCACTGTTATTCCTAGGTAACAAAAGTAATTGACGAGTTCAATATTTACACCCCCTATCTTAATGCACCGGTCATCTGCAGCGTACGATCTGCCTTTACTTAATCGTAGTATTTTTGTTTTGGCTATGTTGATTGTCAGTTGGTTTTCTTGGCACCAATCTGAGGCTTCCTGTAGATAAAACTGCAAGTAGACACAAATTTTGTGTCTTTGCAGGCACTACTAAGTCGTTGGCATAAAATGCATGTGACGCTTTTACATTTCTAAGGATGGTTTGTGCCGTATGGATTCCAGCTTTCATGCCATTTCTCTCGTGCGTCAACACGATCTTTGTTGCATTGATAACTTGCCTGGCTTAACTTGGGGCTAAGCGAGGTTAATATATATATATATATATATATATATATATATATGTTTTCGTTTACGCAGTGGGGTCGATAATCGTAGTCGACATTAAGACATGCAAGGAGAGAATCAAGTAACAAAAAGCGCGAGCTATGCTTTATTTATCTGCGTAAGTGTGTGGGCTACTAGACAAGCCGTAGCTCAGACTAAGAGCTCAGTAATCTGGAAGCAATTCATTACTTCGACGCCGCAAAACGCGTAAAAATAACGCCTTTGTAACGTGTGACTTTTTGAATAGCAGATTTGATGCAAAGCCTGCCCCGGCGTACGCTTTCTGTGCGGGATAAAACTTGCTGTGTAATTTATTTTTGCTTGTTGCTGCTGTCGCTCGTATTCACATTGTCGTCGCCGCCATTCAACATTTTTGTTATTGCTGTCGCAACTTGACTGCTGCTGAAGCCGCATAATAGCAGTGGGCCCGGTCGCGCTAAGTACATCACGTCTCTGTGATCGGAAAGTGGGTGGTTTTGTATGTGTCTACTGAGATACTGTGGTCTAATCAGAATAGCTAATAGCAATTGTAGCTCGGTCGTGTCTTGCGTGAGCTCCATCATGTCTGAAGCAATGTTGTAGCTCCTTTTGTCCTGGAAATATCCAACAGCCAAAGCGGAACTTTTATGTTGCTTCACTGCCTTTGAGACTTGAGCTATACAAGCGTACACATCAGCATGCGCAGCAGCACTGCCTGTGCATAAGGATTGAAATCTAAAGAACTGCCGACTTGGCTGTGCACTTGGGCCCCGTATTGCTAAATAATGCTCCCTGATACCTTAAGGAACTCCCGCAGAGATCTCATACGCCTGGCCGCCGTCCGACAGCCTTCTGTCCAATAGGTAGGTCAAAATCATCCGGCGAAGGTATGGCGAGATGTCCTGGTGGCTCATTGCGTCCAAGGCTACCTCCCAGCTCATCAGGTCGAATTCTTGACATGCAGGAGTTTGACTCGACAGCAAAGTCTCTTATTTTTGGGGTCTTCGTTAGATGCTTGGCCGCCTGTTTCAAGACCAGTAGGACACCAAGGGTAAACCTCCCCTTACGGAAACCATATTGGGCGTCTGACAGGGCCCTCTTGAGTTCAATCTTCAACATTAGAAATATAATCACCGGCAGGCAGGGGCTTCTCCCCATCGCCTATCCACGGGTAAACCGGGAACAAGCTATGGACCTAATCCTTAAGAACATTTGTGGGGATTCTCGGAAAAGGCGCCTAGAGCTTGGTCATAACGATACGGTAACTTCTACGTCTCTATCTCCATGTCAACTATCAGCTGCTACCACGCTTGTGCCTTACTCTTTCACGTGAGCTTTTAAAAGTCCTCGCGGACAGCTCTGTAAATTTCCAAGGGTGTGGCTGATTGCTCATGAACGTCCAGCCCCGTCTCCCCTCAGTTCATCTTTCAACTCAACCAGCTGCGTTACCTAGTATACGCCCTGTTTAGTTCTATACATGGCTTTCTCGCTTTTTCTAAAAATACTGACCAATTATTGGAGAATATTCGCTTTGCTAAGGGCTTTGCTAGCGTTGGACTGTCAGCAAGATCACCTAAGTAAACGTTAGACGTCTTGTAAAAGTCATGTAAAAAGCACTTGATGCCTACGGTTTGTGGGTGTATACAAATAGGAGCACCTCCACTTTTTATGCCGATGCCGCAGGTTAGTTCAACGCAAAGAACGGGCTGCTCAATAATCGACGGCCCCGCCGACTGTGTGATATATGAAGGGCCGGTGTCCATCTTTTGTTAGCGGGAATTAAAAATATATTCATGTGGTTCTCAGGCTGTCTTTCAAACTGATTAGTACTATTAAATGACGCAACGGCATGGGGAAGCGCCTGGAGAATAACATTGTTATTTCACTGCTTGCTCGTTTTATCCCTGCTAGATTGCAACGCGGCTCACTTAATGAGTCCATGGCTAGGGTCACCAGCGTTCTTCTAAACTCAGCTCGGATCCCCGTTGCCTGTGCGTAGTTGCTCTTCTGTGTCAAGGATCCCGCAGACCGGAGGGTTACTTTAAGGGGTTACATATATGTAGGCACCGTCGTGTATATATGTAGGGTTTTAGTTGGTATTGCCTTAAGCCTACGGCTCGACTCTTGCAAAACGCGAAGGCTTGCTGGTGAGACTTGCTGTTTGATGGCTTAGTCCCACACTGTCTGATTGTGCGCATGTTAAGGGGACAGCCAATCCCTGTATGTTTTTACTCAGTCGTACGTAAATATATTTTAAGCCTTTAACCTCCTTAAAAAAATCGCCCAGAGTCATCAAATATTCGGCCCGCCCCGCGTTGGTATGATAAAGACTGCTTTGCGCTGAGATGTCCTAAAAGCACTCCAGCAATCATTGTGTTAGCCAGCTACGGCGATTATTTCACTTAATCACACGAAAACTTTATGGAAAGTCTTACGACTTCAACGAGCGATCATTTGCGAACCAACAAGCGCACCTCATATTGTGAAGCCCAACGAAAGCATCCCCTTATCACACAACAACTTTGCGAATTTACAAGCAGTTCAATTCCATCTGAAACACTCCTGAGGCACTTCCAGGCGACCTTCACACACGCAGATACGGTACCTGTCGAGCCTCCTATTTTATACAAGTTCAAAGCCTGCGAGATATTCTTTGCTGAGGCTCTTGAGAAACCGTTTAGTCAAGACAAGGCCAATACTAGATTGCCGTCGACGAAATCACAGGGCATATAGGCCAGATAATGTAAGGAATGAACAGTTTCTGCAGGGGCATCTCCTCGTGCCCATATTACAGACATTTTTCAACAGATGTCTCCCTAAGGGCACTCTGCCAGCCAAGTGCTACCAATGCCAAAAAATGTGCAACGTCCTAAAACTTCTCGTAAACATACTTACGAGGTGCCCTACGGATTTCCTGACAATACTGGCGTTTCTTCCTAATGAACAGCATGGCTTCAGGGCTGTGCATTCTACTATGTTAGTCTATAAAGTACTTTGTAAACCGACCACAATATTAATCAAACAAAAAAACGTACTCTTGTCGCGGTTATTTCGTACCCCGTTATATTAACTTGAAAAAGCTCGGGCAGACTGAAGCTAAACCACAAATCCTCACTTACTCAGCGCTAACCGGATCATCCTTGACGGTGGCATATTCGAGCATGATACGTTCGATCAGACGACTGCGTATCCGCGGGGTGACAATTTCAGCCCATTATTATTTAAAATATACATATATACATAATAGCTTTATTAACCGATGGTTGGTTTACAATATTGCGCGTACAGAGAAAGCACACATTACATATATTTATCACGGTTCTAATATATAATTGCGCGTACAGAGAAAGCACACAATACATATATTCATCACGGTTCTAAAAGTCGAGTTAACGGAACTGTTCTATCGCCTATGGAACTTCTCTCGAATACAGAGTTCATGTGGAAGCCATGTACAGCAAATCGTGCAATTAGGTGTCTATTCTCATAGTTGCAGCGCTTCAATGAAGTACACGTCATTGCCTGGGTTTCATAAAAGAGCGGGCCAATGTCTGCCATCTTATTCTTCCATTCAGACATGTACTCGTTGATAGCTGCCGTTTTCGGTAACACGTGCATTTTTTGTTAATTCTCAACAAATAGCGGAGTCGACGCCAGTAAATAGACTAATCTGTTGAGACTAGTGCGGTGGACTCTTAGCGCCTTTTTTAGAAAAGCGCCCTTGATTTGGTCAAGCGCCTTAAAGTTTAACTTCGTCAGATGCGGCCATATCACCTGTATACCGTAAGAAGCAGTAGGCGCAATCTTCAGGTTAAAGAGATGAACGACAACGTCCATTGATAGTTTATGAGGGTCTCGGATGCTATGAAAGGACTGTAGTCCTTTCCGAGTTCGTTCATCAATGTGCCTCGAGAAGTTCGTACCTCGAGACCCAGATAACCCCTAACTCGAGATAACCCCTAGGTATGAGAAGTTCGAGACAAATTCTATAGATTTTGAACCTAACCGTAGTTCGTCGATTCCAGCCAATTTCCCTCCACGTCTAAACTTCATTGCCTTTGTTTTATCTAAATTTATTTCCAACTGGTTTCGATGAACGTAATGCTGCAAGGTCGCAAGGGATTGTTGCAAATGGAATCGACTGCGAGAATATAGCACCAAGTCGTCTGCATACATAAGGACGTCTACCTGCGAGTGCCGACTCCGTATCTCTTCAGGAAGGTCTCTCACCAGCACCGAAAACAGCAGGGAGCTAAGATTATCATCTTGGGCAACACCAGTGGTCTGTAAGATCGCCATGTGTTTAGCGCCTCCGTCATCTATTATAACTTGTCCTTCCTGTAAAATACCTTTAATGAGCTCCAATATATTCAATGAGATCCCGCAAAAAGCCAGCTTGTCAAGTATAATTGTTCGTGCGGCCGTATCAAAGGCCGCTTTAAAATCTACAAATACAGCAAATAGATACGCCCCTTTAGTTCGAAGTGCCCGTTGTATCGAATTTAGAAGTACAGCCCATGCTGTCATTGTTGACCGGCCCCTTCTGAAGCCATGTTGTTGCTCCAGCAGCTTTCTGTTAATCTCAAGAAAATGTTCTAATCGACAGGCTAGGATAGCCGATATAAGTTTGTTGATTGCGCTCTTCTTTGCGATACCTCGGTAAGACGACGGTGCCAACGGATCTCCTTTTCCTTTAGGGATAATGCTAAGAAGACTGGTTTTCCATTCCGAGGGTAGTTGGACCGTTTTCATCACCTCGTTAAAAAGTCGGGTGAAACAAGGCGCAAGGTGAATCGCTTGCTTGAGATGCTCATTTGTGACCAAATCGAGCCCCGGGGCCTTCCCGGACGGTGCTTTCATTATTGAGTCGATAACTTCAGAATTGCTAAAAGGCCGCGACAGGGCTTGACGGGCGTCAGTGACGCGCTCGTCCCACACTCACATTATCACAGGAGCGCAGGTCGGAACGGTAACGGCACTAGCAAACATTTGCCGGAAATGAGCATTTAGTATATCATGTGGGATAGGACACGCAGTAACGCGCCTGTCTGTCTGCAGCCACTTATGAGGTCGTTGTTGCGCTTCTAGGAGCAGCTTGTATTGTTTTCGTTCTTCATATTCTTTTTTTAAAGACGTTATACGTTGCGGCGGCCAATCCTTAGAATTCGTCAACTCTTTCCGGTATCTGGGGCTTCGGCTTACTTCGGCTACATTATACTGGGACGACCTTCACTGCTCACATCGTCGAAACAGTGCGCACAGCTCTAATCTCTCTTTATGGAGAGGTAGGCGACGTCCGGCGACTGTCGGTCCCGACGGCAGTGGCACTTTTCTACCTCAAGATTGTTCCAACGCTGATGTATGGTCTTGACAGAATATGGGAACACCTCACCCGGGCAAACTTTGGTTTGCTTGAAAGGTGTTTCACAATGTACATGAAGCGGGTACTTTGCCTGTCAATGCGGGCAAGGAGCCGCTTTGTGTACCTTATGTCTGGCTGTGCACTGGTTGTTGGGATAATTCGATTGAGATTGAAGACGCCGCGTACAGTACCATTCGAGAACTTTATCTCAGAATGGAAAAATAAAGTTGAACAAGCCCGACGAGAGGTTGGAGACCTGGATATTTTCAGTGCCTCTCACCTCTGGTCTGGTCTTGCATGTGACAATCGCCATGTCTATACCAGATATATAGTTCATGGCTATCATCACCTGGTCTGTTCGAATACGAGCTTCCACGAGGAGTACACGGAGTGCATCTGTCGACTGTGCTCTCAGGCGTGTACGAAGTTTCATGCGTCTGCCTGCCTGGCCCTTGCGAAGAGATCGCTGCACTGCCTCTCTCGAATAACATGCCGCGAGCAGCTGACTATATAATTGTATAATCTATATAATTATCTATGTTATATGCATACTCAATATGAGTGAAATAAATAAGATGATGATATTCTTTTATGGCGTTTTCTACAACTCGTTTATAGTCACTACTTAATCTAGTATAAAAATAAGTCATCTCCGGGCGGATTGCTAAAATGTATGCTTGAATCATATAATGTTTGCGAGAAGCGCACTCCTGATTGTACCATGGAGCTTGCTTTCTGTTTGTTTGCTTGCTTTCCGTTTGTTGCTTTAGCCGAGCGCTACCAGTAATGGCACTTCGAATGCTGGTGGCATAGGATTGCACGTTGATCACTGTTGGCACTGGGAATATGTTTCGCGAGGTAACCGTCAAATAGCTGAGATTCAGATTACGAGTTAGACAAGGCCGCTTGTGATCTGTAGATTGAGGTTCAATTGATATTTCCATTGCGACGGGTAGGTGCTACCTTACACCGAATGCCAGAGTCTTCTCCTGGACCCCCCTGTACTTGACGTGACATGGGTTAGCATTTGTGGCGAAAATGTCAATCGTAGATTGTACGTGAGGCGCGACGAATGTCGAATCTTCAGCTGTAGATATAACCCACATACTGCGAGATGCCAACGCGTTGAGTAGTGATACTGTTCTTATACATCTTGGTTTGTCAAGCCGACAGTTGAGATCACCGCATACTACAGTCACTTTGTGTAAGTCCACCATGTCAAGGCATAGTACTAACTTCTCCAGCAGTGTTGAAATAGCTGCTGAAGGACTTGAATATATTGCAATGACGTTAATGGCGGTTCCTGTTAGGACTACGCAGTTATCCTCTTTGTAGCACGTGTTTGCGCCAGCGAGCTTGCTGTTAAACAACACTGCAACTCCCCCACTTGTTCTGCCCGGTCCCTCTGTTTGTACACCTAGGCATTCCGCTATACACCAACTTGGAACGACTGTAGGTTTGGTGGCCCATGTCTCAGTAAGGACCCACACGTCATACTGCTCAGCTAAAGAAAGAAGTGGGTAATTTGATTTAATGCCTTCACAGTTCCATTGAAAGAATTTAAGTAGCGATCTCTTGTCTTGAGTATGTTGCGGTTGGTTTTGTACTAGTACGTTTGTTACTGCTGAGCAAGCCGGTCACGAGCCTCCAGGAGGCATGTCGCGCCTGCTCGTCTTTACACCTTGGTTACATGATAGCGCCCAAAGTGCATCGCGCAAGGAGGCTTCAATAGAGTGTCGCAAGGTTTTTCAAGGAAAGTAGCTCCAGTGGCTTTGCTCAAGTCACCACCCATCTCTCCTGCGGTTGCCCTACAAAGCAGAGAGGGAAACAACTTTTCAAATACACTTGTTACCGCTGTTTGAACCGCTTTGATGATACAGGGGACAACCCTGTCTAGTAAACCTTGTACAAGATCTGCAGCTATTTCCATTGAAGGCAACGCTTTTTCGCTTATTTCCACAGGTTTCAACTTTGACTGTCCAACTTCTCGAGTGTTCATTGCGTCGTTGTTCACCTTCGTACCATTATTTACCACAGATGACCAGCTGCGCTTCGAAAAGTTATCAGACGGTTGAACGTATTCTACGGGGGCGCAAAGTGGTAGAGTTGGAGCCTCAGGTTGCCTCTGAATAACATTCCGAAAGCCCCGATTCAACATTTCTATACGGCTCAATCGTACGGGGCACGAACCCCACGTGGCTTCATGCTCGCCGCTGCATAGGCAACATCTGGCCTGAGCCTTGCAATCTCTCCTAAGATGTTCTAGCGAGCCACATCTTCTACATTTTGGCTTCGGAACCTTGCAATCTGCGGCAAAGTGATCTATGCTGTAGCATCTACAACACTGCATTGGATCGCAGTATAACACAACCCCATGCTTCTTTAGGCCCAAGCGTATTTCCGATGGGATTGCCAGTAAATGTTAAGATTACGTGTTCAGTTGCTGATACAACGTTGGTCATCGGATTTTTGGTTTTAACTCGAGCTACCTCGGTTACTCCTAATGATTTTAGTGCAGATAGCATGCTAGCTTCTGAGATTGACGGGTGCACACCGGATATTTTGCCTTTGACAGAAGAGCGCCCTCCACTTATTCTGGCAGATACTTTAACACCCGCTAGCTCTTGCAGTGACAGCAAGGTGCCCCTATCCTCCTCAGCATCAACAACAATGACAAGCTCTCCAGTTTTCGTAAAGCGGGGTTCTTCGATTTTCCCCTTGACATGGCCCACAATATAGTCACAGACCTTGTTGAAATTATTCTGTAGCTCTTCGCCGCCGGCAGAAAATATCACTGCCACTTGCCTGGTCACAACCACCTTTGGGGCCTGCGATCTTTTATGACAATGCACGGTAATAAACCCTGTATCATCAGGTTCACAATACACGGCAATCTTTCACTCGCACATCCTTGATGGGGCTCGATGCAGGGCGCTTTTCTCGTCTTCCAGCAACGCGAGTTGCGCGATCGTCTGTCTCCATGATTCCAGCGATGGATTCATTTGGCCGGCGATCTGTTGACACTGATGCCGGCAAATCCGGCGCGTCACTATCATGGCGCTTACGCGGTGGAGTGCGTTTCAACGGCATTTTTTAAACATCAAAAAAAAAGTAGGATTTTAACCCGGTTCGTCAAGTGCGTAGATAGCGGCGTTGCCACTTAAACTACGACACCTGTGTGACCGGGCACGATCCCTTCTTAACTAGCCCACCCGTTAAGGAATGTATATAAACAACTGACACTGGCGGTGACGTTGTTAATTCGAAACGCCACGAAAAGATTAATCAGCTGGAATGAGTGATGATGACGATGAAGATGCGCTAGTGACGATAATGCTTAAGATGGTACTTGATGGTGAGGTATTGTAGTACTGGGTGTTGATAGTGATGGTGGCTGTGGTGGTGATGATGCCGACTATGAGTAACAACTAACTAGTGAACGGTGCACTAATGATGAGAGCGCTGAAGGCGGTAGTTGGGTTGTAGATGGTAGAGAATACACACTGATGATGCTGATGCTGATGATTGAAAGTCCGATTATGAATGTGAAAGCGCCGGTTTCCAGGTAGTATAAGATTGTCTAGAGAGACTTAACCTGCACACTATTCGTTACGGCATAGATTCACTTTAGAAACACTTACTAACCACTGAAATAGCAACAATTTTACGCACTGTTACGAAAACACGTCAGAGCAGCTTGAACAGCTGACGACAACTTTATTTTATTATGAATTTAAAATATTTATCAGCGATATGTCACGCATCGTGAAAGAGTGGCACCCAAATGGTCAAGGCCCTGCTCTACGCAGTTAACCTGGTTATATTTAGTAACCCCCGCACTGGTCTGCAAAATGCGCTTCGCACACCTGATGCCTTTTTCTCGCAAAATAATTTCGTAGATAATGTGCCAGAAGCCACCTCGAACCCAGGGTAAGCCCAGTTCAACAATGTGCCCCGAACAAACGCTGCATTTCCTCGTTGAATGTCGAGCGACAGCCTCTGACGCAAGAATTCGGATACTCTCGAGTCTTCCGTCAAATGATTAAGGCCTACGCGCCGAATCAGCTTGAGGGCCTGCAGCTCCCATAGTCTCGAACGCCAAAGGTCAAAATGTGTGCGGATAATCAACGCTGGAGTATATTAGCCCCATTGATTGCTCAAATATTGTCTTGCATTACAGGAAGGATTGGGAGCCAGTGGTTGTATGGTGGTATAATGGGTTCTCTTGATGAAGTTTTTAAATGCCCCCAGATGTAGCTGTGCCGTCAATTCATTAACCAGAGGAAGCCATACTGTATTATTTTTTTCAATTGAACAGTATTAGTTGCCTTTAGATATCAGATAACACATCAGCCCTGTGCTACCACGCCTTGCTGTGCACTCTCCCGACGAAACCCAACGTTGCATCATCATCGGATGACTTACTAGCCTTACGAGTCAACGAAATCTAGGACTTGCCTTTATTTAAAATCCCCTTATATACGTATTGCCTCAGGCGTGTTGCGGCATACGTTTTAGCAAAACCCTATCGAATGTTCAATCGCTATTTTCACCACAACACAGGGCCCGTTACGATTTCTTCGATCCGTTAACAACCCGTTACCAACCACACATATCTTTGCTTCCAAATATAAAGCAATGCTCGCTAGCGTCTGTTCTTACCGTACAGGTAGTTCCGTACAGCAAGTATTGTAGTTGATGATTAACTTCTGATAGTAAACGCTAGTAATGCACATATACGTGTATATAGACAAAAATAACATGGACGAACGTTGTTCCATAGAGAATATGTTAAATCAGCGATTATTTGCGATAAAAACGAGAGCAAAACGGACAGTAATTTCCATTATCTCGATCGTTCTCGCGTCTATCTATAAACATGACAAAATTTGCCAATTCTCCTCAAAGTCGAGGAGCAGCCTACTACGACTTGAACACTAGAATCAGCTTAGTGAAATCTGGGGGAAGAGTGTTCCCACGTTTTCCAAGTGCGCTGACAAACGATTTGAGCCCGTAGGGGTTAGTGACATGCGCACCATTGCACTAACATACCTAATCGAGAAGGACACAGCAACGGTACAGCAATCGATCAGCGTAAAGAGGACGGCGATCGTCAGGTGATTATCTTTTTTCAGCTGTGTAGGTATGTTTCCCCAGCCAGTCTGTAAGGTGGGTACAGTCACGAGATTAGGTCGGCGGCAAATACGTGACCTGAAGGACAGAATACTTCAGACGAGGGCTTTAAGCCTTTCGCGCAGGTAACCCCGACAGCAGCGATTGACATTCTCTCATGCAAACGTGCTAAATTCGGTTTGAGATTTAGGAAGCGAACCCAGAAGAAGCGGAGAGAGAGCTAAGTTAGTAATCGCGGCAAAAGGCGATAAGCCTACAGGCAAGCCTGCATGCCTGAAACAGCACGTCGACTCATACAGGCACCAGCATCTCTGCCGCTCACTGTAAACGAAGGGTTAATTAGCAGATCTTGTCTTTTGCCTTTGGACGGCCTGCTCGTCGGCGAAATGCGACGAAACACTCTACGCTCATGGCCTTTGGCTACTTGCGTGGTAACCTTGTACGCAAGTGGCGGCACGTTTTACTGTGGCGTGGAATGTGGCCGTGTTTCACGGACGAAGTGAGCCGTATCCACATGATCTGTAATGCGCCATAAGTACAGAGTTTCTGTAGGCCGAACGGAGGGTACGGAAGCCCACTTGGAATTCGGGAATTCGTGGCGCATAACGGGCACTATTGCACAATTTTCAAAAATCTAGCAACTCTTATTGCAGGTATACTTAGAAACGTTTTGACAGACCTCTACGCCTAGAGAAAGGGAGCGGAGAACTCACGGCGCGTCAATTTCCAAAGACACTGTACTGACTATGGGCAGCTATTGTGCACCCGATGTGGAAAGTGGAAGCTCGTGCCGTGCTTTTGTTGTGCTTCAAGCCCCGTGGCATGATGCATTCGCGTGCGTCTTGCGACACATACGTGCATGTATGAGACACATAGGTTCACAGGTTCGATCGCCGTCGTAGCACATTTGTAGGTGTAGAATCCGTCCGGACGGAGCTGGCTGATAGTCAGCCCGAAAAAGTTTACAGAGGTTTCATTGTATTTCATGTGGAATGTACAAAGCCTTGTGTACACATTTTACGTAACGCCATCAACACGGGTGAACCGAATGAGGGGAGCGCCAGGCCACCAGAAAGAGAGTTACTCGTGTATTATAGCAATAATCCTTTATCTGTTACATAAGTGTGTGTCACTGTCGCATCTATAGCTAACAAGACTATCGTCGGTCGAGAATAGTGACAAAGATAGCTCATGTGTATATCTGCGGAATGTTTACTTATTCTGCGAGTAATCGCTTAACCTCGCTACAACGAGGGGTTCGTCGTCGGCTCCCCCCCCCCCGCAAGATGACCAATTTAATGCCGACGTAAATGGGAAACATCGAACTCAGATAGGAGACGAAGGACAGGGCTCACGACGGTAGCGATATTAGAATCGACGATGATGATGATGATGACGACTATTCTAGTAATGATAGTTATGCTGATAAGATTACACTAGACTGCCTAGGGGTAAAAGACGGATGAGGAAGAAGAACTAACGCGGACCGCTTTTGTATGTAACGTAGGTTATGATGGCGTAGAAACAACGTGAGAACTAATAGAGAACGGCGCCATGACAGACGGCCATGCAGATGAGAATGAGAACAGAGCAGAAATAATTGCATCAACGCTAGTTAGTAAAACAACGACTGGCCAGCGAAGTGCCCTTTGACGAAGTCAGGCTAGCAAATAACAAAAAGAAAGCTACAGGCAAATGATGAACCAATGAGCTTTGAGTGCGGCACGACGGCGACGCCCAATTTGCCAAAGGACAGTCGTACCAAATGTTACAGCGATGTAGGCGGGCAAATCTATATATCTACATATTTATTTGCCGGCATGGGCTAGGAGTAGGACCTACGGTTTGAGAAGTTCTATAAAAAATCAGAACATAATAACTGATGCTAAATCAAGTGAAAACGTACACAGGCTACATATGGTCACCTCGTTCTCGCCACCATTTTTCATTCACCCTATCGAGCACTGCCAGATACATATTGTAAATTAGGCGCTAATGTCTCACGCTGTGCTAATTTAAAACGCTTTGAAAACCGACATCAGGGTCAAAAAAGGCGGCTTACGTTAATCATACTCTATTAATCAAAGCATAGCACTCGCCTATCACGTTAAATTTTTCTGTCAGAGGTCGTTTGCTGAAAACATCGCAAGTATATATATATATATATATATATATGTTTTTTATACGCACTGGCGTACATGTACGCATTGGCACGACAAGCATATAATTGCGGTCTACCCGCGCTGTACGGCTGGATTCTGCTCCGTCGAGACCCATATCCACTAAATACACCTTCCTCCTTAAGCTTCACACTCTGTCAGCCCGGATCTTTATTTAATAGTGCTACGGACTGACAGGAGCGGTGGCAGGTGTTAATCGGATCAAACGGCCGTGGTCATCCCCGGGTGCCCAACCTCATCAGACACGCTTTGCCCATTAGCCTGTCACCCAGTCTTCTGTAAGCAGTGTCGTCTTCCTGCTGTCTGAAGAGTCGCTGAAGCCGTTCTGTTTCAAGATTAGCCTCGTCTCTCAGTATCTCTTTGCCCGAGCCGCAAATGTAGCTTGCGAATCCTTGCATGCCCCCTCGGAGTTCCTCCTTGACCCCTGCGTCTGTCAGCCTATCCTTAGTCGCCTGCAGTGCCTCACAGGCGGCTAGAGTGTAAAAGGCGTCGACGCGGCTCCCGTCCTGCAGTGGAGGCGGGACGCCGAAGACGCCTTTTGTATCCTATGCAGATACGTCGGGACATTGCCCTATCCTCTCAGAAATTGCGTCACGTAGTACGTGAGCTCTCCTCCAGGACGTCCATTTCTTGCTTGACGGGATAATATGCTTGATAGACACCCCTGATTCGCCACTTAGGATCCCACCTCACTTGGATTGTCCCATGGTTGTTTGCGCTCATCTGCTTTTAGGTCCCACGGGACAGTGCCTGCCAGCACTAGCGCAGTCGGCGTACTAACCGTGCTGTATGCCCGCGTAATCATCAATGCAGAGGCTGGAACATCAACAGAACAATGGACTCTGCGACTGACATAATAAGTCTTCTCTTTGCTTCCGGTCATGCCTTGGTCTACGTGGACTCCGAGGTAGCTTGCTGTTTTTACAATCTTTATCTCGATGTCGTCGAACAATTGCCGAATGCGTGGGCATCATCATTAATTTCCCTGCCAATGAGAAGAATGGCTTCGCTTTTCGCTGGGGCTAGCGTTAGGCCGTTAGCTTCTATCCAGAAGGAAATCTCGGTTTCGGCGCTTCATTTGCCCGAAGCTCTAACTCAGCCACGGCCCTGATCCTTACTATAACCGCGAGATCATCAGCGCATGCAATGAGTTCGGAGGGAGGGTTTTGAGCCCGTGCACTCCATCGTATGGCAGGTTCCAGAGCAGCGGCCCTAGTATGGACCCCTGTGTAACCCCCCCCCTTCATGGCGTACTCCTTGCCCTCGCACAGCACTGCACGGCAATTCAGATAAATTGAGATTAGCCTAATTAGATAAGGTGGGACCTTCTTTCGCCTGAGCGCGTTAATTATGGTTTTCCACGGAAGACCCTTAAAAGCGTTCTTGACGTTCAGCAAGACAATCGAGAACAGATCTTCTGTGTCTCGGTCTTTACTGTGGTCGAACAAATTGCTTCGGCTCGCGATCCCATCTTGTGTATAGCCGTCAGAATGGATTTGCGTTTTCTGAACCCGTATTTGGCCTCCAAAAGAAGACCGTTTTCTTCTGTGAAGTCCCTTGGCCTTTTTTCGATTACGGCCTCTACTTCCTTTGCTAGGGTGTTGATGAGGCAGATAGGTGTGTATGAGTTACCTCTATCGGAAATTGGCCCTCGCTGATAATGCGTTAACGACGTTGGCAACCGTGAGAGGAAATTCCTTAAATAGCAGTTTGATGGCTGCTGCTAAACTGCCGTTCGGGCCAAGAGTTTTTCCCACTTTGATTATTTTCGCCGCTGCCAGAATTTCGGAGATTATGACTACTAGTATGTCTTCTAAGGACACCTCGAGTGCCTCAACAGCAACTCTGTAGGAGTCTGAAAGAGATGGAAAGAGTTGCCGTAATAAATCATCCCTGTCCTCGGTCGACATCTCGTTCCTGTTACTGCTCTTTTGCTTTCCTTTAACTATTATGTGTGATTTACCCCAGGAGTCATTCTCGACTTCTTCAAGAACGCTTCACCAGCTCTTCCCTTGCCCTTGTTGATTGCCCTTTTAAGATGTGACCTGCATCTTTTGTACTCTAAAAGTACAGCTGTAAGCACCTCAAGAAGTTCAGCTCTAGCTGCGGTTTTTTTCGGATGGCATAACGCTTTGAAGCACTCAGCCCGAGCGTCGGCAATATCCGTGTTTCACCAGTATTAAGGCCTAGGCAAGGCAAACCTTTTGAGAAGTTTCTGGTCCGGCTTACAGCATGTGTATCATAAGGCTCACAGCTTTTCTGGGGTTCTAGGTGGCTTTTTTGTTTCGACAGTTTGCCTAATGTTATCGGCCGACTTCTTGCTGCCCATAAATTTTATCTTTAGTGGTCTGACGAATGGTTGCGGTAGACGTCCTATTTCTGGAGTTAGTGCTTCGACCTTGTACTCAATGCAGTAGTAGTCGTTCATGTTCTATTTCTTCGAGTACTTTCCAATCTTTGATTCTATCCATGAGGTCAGTCTGGCAGATCCACGTGGAATGTACTAGTGTGTCTATGGAAGGTTGGCGTATCTCCGTTGTTTACCGCGCCCAGATTGTGTGTAGTTAGCCATTATTTTACCACTTGCCCTCTCCGATTAGTGCTTCTTGGGCCCCATGTTGTTGACGTGGCGTTAAAGTCTCCCGTGATGTATGTGGGCACAGTCTTAGCGTTCCGTGCCGACTTGTAGATGTCGTCTAGTAGCTGCGACCATTCTTGCAAACTCCCGTTAGGGCTACTTTAGCAATATTAGAAGCGCCCGATATCCCTATATTCTCTATCTAATTTAAAAACGCAGGTGTCTATTTTGTCCTTGCGTACTCAGCCATTGTTAATATATATATATATATATATATATATATATTTTTTTTTTTTTTTTTTATTATATATATACGTTTTTTGCACCATAATGTTTCAACTACTATAACCACACCGAAATGTTGAACTCACATTGTAGTCTTTACACACATGTGCACGTCGCGGAACTCTCCATGCAAACGCATTATTTACCACTTCGACATCAGCAACTTTCGGTAGAGTAATTGACACACCACTACGACGATTATTTCGACGTACTGCAAAAAAGGTCGTAAAGTAAATTCTCCGGATTAGTTGTTTAAAAGTCTCACGTTAACTTGCATCTGGTACTCGCTCACACTTGGGAGTACGAGACTCTTACGTCTTACATTGCAACGCCATGCGACTCTTTTGACAAATTTATCCTGCACTCGCTCAAGCAGATCTACATATTTTCTATAGAAAGGTGCCTACAGGTGTGAGCGGTATGTCTACTTTGGGACGACAAGCGTATTATACAGTTTTACAACTGAGTCATGCCCGATAAACGCTCTAAGAATGAGGTTGCACAGGTGAGACGCAGATTTAAAAGACGCATGAAAATATAAATTATAATATCGCATCAACTTACATCGGATCCAAGTAATAAGTTGTATACAAACGAATTTAGAGCTGAATGTGCATAACTAGTTTATCGTGCTTTACTACTATAAATGCTTATATTTATTATATGATTGTGCACCATGTTAAACGAAAACGGACGTGAACAGATATCATTATGGAAGGCTATACATATATATATATATATATATATATATATATATATATATATATGTTTCTACTTATTCTCAAGGCAATCAGCCATGTCCTTGCCGTTGAGCATGGGCACTTTGATGAATAACGACCCAACCCATTACTCCACCCGGGGTGGGATTAACTACATACACAGTTGCTATACGTACAGAATAAAAAACGACCCAATTATCTTTTCTCCACTCCTATTGGCTACCGTCGTTGTCCACGGAGAGCAAGAGAGCCCAGAGATCTCACATTGGACCACGAAGAGCAGTAATATTGCCTAAGGCTACATTTTCTAGGGAATATATCAACATCCTCAATATCATTCTCTCAGTTTACCGGCGTGTAAGTGTGCCTTTGCAAATCGTTGCCAATTAGATCGTAAAAAAAGTTCTATATGATTACTTCAATAGAACGATACGCGCAGAAATGCACTAACGCAAATGTTTATCACAGACATGACCCGCTCTTTTATGAAAGCCAGGCAATGACGTGTAGATCGTGAACGCGCTGCAATTATGAGAATAGACACCTACTCGCACGATTTGCTGTACATGGCTTCCACATGAAAGTCTGTATTTGAAAGAAATTTCACAACATTTCCTCGGTTTTCGGGCTTCAACTTTGCGGGCAACAGTGCGACTTACGTCACTTCCAACAATGCGATAGAGCTGTTTCGTTAACACGACTTTGAAACCGTGATGAATATATGTATATGTAAATGTGTGCGTTCTCAAGCTTTTACTATCAAGCTGTATCGGCCACTTCCCATACCAAATAAATAGAGTGTTGTTACATTCTGCAAGAAACTAGAGTTGTCTTATATGTCTGATATATCTTAATGTCCTCTAACGTGCTGAACCTTTGGGAATGTTTGCTAGGTCCTAAATTTGCTTTGCCATCCCAGTGCTAATTAGTATCAGTGTCTTTATGTCTACCGGCCTGAATGAACATTCTTCTTCACATATGTGTACACGTCTATTCGAATTTTTTGCACTCCGTCTCTTGACGTTAAAGCTATGGTATATATATATATATATATATATATATATATATATATATAGTGATGATATAGTCGCACAGCAGCAGAAGCTAGGACTGGCCACCCCCGTAGAAAAAAAAACGGTCGACCGGTGCGTCAGGTACAGGAATGATGTATAATGAATATAAATGTACCATTGACGACATGTGCTATAATAAATAAAATGAGCCAATTATTATTAAAAACACCGACCCAGAAAGTACGGGTGAGCGATGTATATATACGCCTGACCAACAAACAGTAAAAAGAGCCTCGCCGAGGAGCCCGTTGTATGTGACGTTTCGCAAGGCGACACTCGTGGTAACTTCATGTCAGTGGGCAAAGCGACAGGAGCATCCACGCAGCCCGAATCGAGCGAATCATCGCCGGTCAAGTTAGCTGGGGTAGATCTGGTGACCCAGCCGAGTAACTCAAGACAACCCAACACTAGAGAATGCGACGAGGTCAGCTCACCGGAAAACAACGTTAAGATAATAAACGCATGCGAATAAACAAACTAAACGACTCTATACACCCATATCCCGCGGAAGCCGAGCAATTATGACATCGTAGCTCCGTTTTTAGAGCACTTCGACAGTCTCATCACACATAAGCAGAAACGGAGCAAGACGAAACAATATGAATAATGCAATGGAACTGCAAAGGTCCTGCGTAGCCTCTAATTTTGTTGGACCAATAAGAACCTGCGTTATAGATATGCTTGCAACAAACCTGACAGAAGTAAGCACTACGTTCCTTGGGGAGGCAATATGAGCTTAGCAAAGGGGCAGTAATCATGCGTTGCGCTCCAATGGGTATGGAACTCAATAAGTGTGCCAGTGAGGGCGATGTCATTAGAAGAACTTCCGTGTAAAAAAATTAAGACAAGATCGAATATGGCAAATGTGTTTTGAAATATTCCTGTACCAACTGAATCCAGATTTTAAAGCATACAATTAATATCTTGCAAAGTGGCTTCAATCATGTACAGAGAAAGTGAAAATTAGGAAAAGCACATTGTGGTGGAGTTACGATGTCCGCTACCACTGCATGGGGCAGTCACGTAACGACCGACAGAGCCAGGCCCCTTCCCAAATAGATGGTCGAGGCTAACCTATTAGAGTTGCAGCGAAGCCTACGCATAATGTAAGAATACTGCAAAAACAACGGTCTTAAGATTAATGCCGAGAAAACCAAGGCCATCAAATTCAGACCCGGAGAACTGCTTGCTCGTTCGAATCGCTTGAGAACTAGTACTGGTGCAGTCATGTTCGTTATCACCTTCTGCTACGTTGGAAGTAACTTTTCAACGAGAGCCACAATCTTCGAACATTGCATTGCTAAACGGGTAAGGAAAAATCTAGTTTCGGTGTCGACAATTAAAATGCCTCAACAGTAAAATCCAAAGCTTTCGCTAGATTGGCCAAGGTAGCCAATATCTACCCATGGCGGATCGTTGGGTTATTGCATAGCGCGAAAAACCGGCTAGTGTATTTCATGACTACTATTGTCTCAATTTTTTCAATAAAATGTCTTCTTAGAAGTGACAGTGAAATTACAACTATTTGCTATAACTATGTGGTTGGTCGGACATTTCTTAACAGAATGTACGATTGAAAGAGAAACAGCCCGAATTCGATAAAGAAACGCG
This sequence comes from Dermanyssus gallinae, assembly GCA_003439945.1. NCBI lineage: Eukaryota > Metazoa > Arthropoda > Arachnida > Mesostigmata > Dermanyssidae > Dermanyssus > Dermanyssus gallinae. The sequence continues at coordinate 55,650 of QVRM01003373.1, forward strand.
ATGACTATCTTAGCGTGTTAAGAAAAACGTTCGCTTTGTCTAATGCCCAATATGCGAGTACATAATATTCATTGCTGATACTGAACAACTCGTTCGCTTGCAATCAAACTTTAACGAAATCTGCGACCGCTTCAAGTCGTACTAAACTGAGTTTGGACACTCTATATATATATATATATATATATAGGGCCACAAAAAAGTTTTTTCGGTTTTGTCCGTAGAGAATCATTAAAAACCGAAAAACTTTTTTGTAGATCCAACATATATAAATATATATATATATATATATTATTGATTAATGTGTATTGAGATATACATTTGAGACGTAAGAACATGCGCACAGCCCGCTCGGGGCATAACTCAAGGCGTTAGGTCCAGGCTTGGGCTGGTCCACCTAGCCAGGGTGCCTCTCACCGAAGCGGCATTCCTTCCCTGAACATCCAATGACAGACGTTGCAGTAAATATTCGCCCGCCCTCTTGTCTTCTGTAGCCAGCACCAATCTTCTCCCGACATCGTTGAGCAGTTTCTTCTTGAGCACCGCAGGCCCCCCAATGTCTCGAACGCAAGGGGTGAGAACAAGTGTGGGTAAGCAATACGTGAATACTTTCTGCACTTGGCTGTTTCCGCTAGGACTACCGCGTGTCCAGGGCGGGCTTTGCGGGATTTGTTACTCATCGCTCTAGCAGGTTTCGATATATCATCGACGGCTGTGGGTGCATCGGTGCGAATGTTCGCGATATCCAGGCTAGCGGGAGGTACAAATAGCCGGGCGGGGGCATTTGGGCTCATGATTGCGTTTTACATTCACTTGCAATTGCCTTGGATAGTTATATCACTAAATGTATGTATACATATATGTCACCAATGTGTGTATGTATGTCTCCTTGAATATATATATATATATATATATATATGTCACCGATGGGTGTATGTTTGTCACCTGTATATGTCACCAATGTTTTGTATATGTATGTCACCTTCTGTATATATGTCACCAGTGCCCTGTATATGTATGTCACCAAGACAAAGTAATTGTTTACAAACAGTCGTACTGGCGCCAAATGTAGGCGCGTGCAGGCACGCGGAACCAGCCGGTCGGCAAAGCGGCTCCACCGTCTAAACTGACGGAACGAGAGCCGTGTTATGACGTAGCTGTTATGGCACACTAGCAATAAAAAGTACACTACACAGGATGACCGATGAACTGAACGGTTAACAAGTGGAACACTTTTCAGTCTTGGATGAAGCGCAAGGTGAAGGCGATCCGACTAGGCCACTGCCAAGTCAGGCCGTGGCATACGAGCCAGGTAACGCTCCACTATTCGTAAGCCATCGAAAACACGTCTGCACACCTCGACGTTCGTACGCCGAAAAAAAAACACTCGAAAACGTCAGCCGTGCACCCTTCGGAAACGTCTACCACTGTCAACGTATCGCGCTGAGCTGCACTAGCATCTGCCAGCCCTTCGTCAGAAGAAGGAAGGACAGACTGGTGTGACTGCAAACTAACAATAGCTGTTTCTTGCCATCGCCTAAATGCGTACATGTCTTTGCCCGCATCCCACTCGTAGCAACGGAACCCCATAGGGGCTCGATGTGGGACATGGCAGGAGGCGACCTAGCTGGCACTGCAGCTTCGTCTTCTAGTTGTTATTCTGCAGCTTCTATGTATCTGTAAAATCATTGCGATACTCACGGAAGTCCTAAGGAAACTCCATAGAGTTAAATGATGCAGTTACCTTCGAGGACGGGCAGCCTAGGAGAACGGAGCAAATTGCCTAAGCTGAAGATAGCAGCAACCCGAGTGAACTATTTGGGGTCGGCAGAATCACAGGGCTAAACTAAAGACTCAAGGATTTCCAAGCTTGACATATACATTTCTACGTACAGTGCTCATTCAGACACACAATACCTTTGGACCCTTTAAGGGAAATTCATTAGAATCCCAGTATAAAATCCTTGCTCAGCAGCTTCCTACTAGCTACCTAGAGAAGTTAAACAAACATACACCTACAAAGCTTTTGGGCGACAATCTACAATACGTTGAGAATGAGAAAGATGGTCAGATTTCAGATGTCTGCCGTTGATGCCAGAGAAGACGTCGTGTTACAGGATAACATAGTGTAGTGTCCACCACCCCCATGACCGGGCGGCGACCGTTACGAGTTCGCCATTCTCTCTGTCAAACAACACACGTCTTCTGCCTGGCTCGAACAAACGACTACTAACTCATTTATTCTCATGCCTCCTTACATACTCACAGATTGCCCGCGAATTTAGTGACTTCCCGCGTCTTCGCTAGTAGGGTGGCAGCATCTTCTAATTGGCGCCATGTATTTAGCTTGCTTCGGCATTGCCGCTAACCGACGCTGTCTATGCTCGCGCTGCTTAACGGACAGTGCTATCCTACACATAGTTATATACAGGATATGTTATAGGATGAAATTGTTATAATCAGCCATATCAGAGTATACGTAAGCTTTATTTCAAACACGTATGCTACTTGTTAACGCAGTGACCGAACATTATAAGAAAAACCGTGATGACTTTGAGCTAAAAGTGTACCTCAAAAGCAAATTGCCACGAAGATTGTCTTTTATTACAAGTTGTATCCACTTAATGCTTCCATTTAAACAGTGACCGAACATTATAAGAAAAACCGTGATGACTTTAAGATAAAAATGTACCTCAAAAGTAAAGTGCCACGAGGATTGTATTTTGTTACTTAATGCTTCCATCTAACAGAAAAAAAATTTCTACTAAAGTAGCTCTATGGATGTCCAAGTTTTTATGTTGTTATTTATTAAGTCCATCAAATCATTGAATATACGTTCATTTGCATTGAACAACCGTGAAGTAAAAATAGTGTCGTTATATACAGGGTCTTCTCACTGTATGAGTGATGGAACTCCCAAAAAATTGGGCAAACTATGTGAGGCCAAACTTACATAGTTTGGCCAATTTTTTGGGAGTTGGAAACATCGTTAAAACGATGCATCGAGATAACTAATTCCAAGGCAGGTTCGCCTTCGCTACCTATTTTCCACGATTTGCCTTTCACCAGAGAACGCTTTCTTTCGACGGGATCGAGAACCACCTTTGAAACGATCCCTCCTGGCAGTTTCCTAGACCACCTTTAAGAGCATATAGCCTTTAAAAGGGCACAGGACTGGAGGGCCACGCCCTACTTGATGTAAGCATGTGTGCTTTCTTAATCGATTTCCCCTCACGGTGGTCGCACGCGTGTCCCTGGCCTCTTGGAGAGCCACACAACGCAGAACTGTGCGTTTGACATCGTTCGTCTCACCCAATCTGCATAACGCGCAGGTGTCGACATTTGCCTTGTTATTGCGCTTGGGTCTGGCCGTGCCCGGTTAGTTTTGTGTCATACCAACGGACAGCTCACCATGGTTGCAGTCATACTACGTCTTCGAATTAGAGTTTAGGAAAGCTGAACTAGAGACCTCTGGTCCAGTTTCCCGCTATTTTAGAGGAACCTCCGCAGAGATCTCATCCTTCTGGCCGCCGGACGACAGTTTTCTTTTCGATAGGTAGAATGAAATCATCCGGCGAAGGTATAGCGAGATGTCCCTGGTTCCTCATCGCGTCTACGGCTACCTCCAAGCTCATTGATTTGAAGGCATTCTTGACACCGAGGAGGATGAGCACAACAAAGTCCTTTGTTCTATTATACGAAATCGCGTTTTATTGGCGGAGATCTGCGGAAAAACTCGACTGAACTCACCGAATAGTGCTAATAGACAAGCGCGATATTCGAAATCTACATTATGAGTCGGATAGGAGGCCATTTGCGTCAGCAAAGCCTTGAAGGCGTGCCTCCACGATAGTCACTAACCACTTTGACCAGGACCTAAACAAGCAGATTGGGGGGGGGGGGAGTAGCAGGTAGGGATCGCAAACAGACGTAACAGCTCCGTTACCGCAGCGGTCACGGGTTTTGGATATTTCTTCATCAGTAGCTTGCCTGCAGGAATGAGAATGCCGTCCGGGTCCGGCGCCTTTCCCGGCTTAAGACGATCCAGTGCTTTGCATACCTCTTGCAGTTACTTCCGGAGGATATCTTCAGTTACTATCCTCTTGCAGTTACTATCCGGATATATATATATATATATATATATACATAAGAGCCTTACGAGACTCAGCCATACAAATATATGTTCGACTAAGGCAGCCAATGCAAGTGCAATAATTCTGCCAAACAGTCACGGTTTAAGAGAGTGCAGCACAGGCTGCTCATGTCAGTGACCGATTCAACCGCTCTCTGCGAATCGCCGGTCTGGCTCGATACCTCTTTAAAAATAAAACAAAAAATATAAAAATAATCCTAGTTAATAATAAGAATGCCAGCAGAAGCCTTTCCCTAGAATACAAAGGTGGAAAATAATTGAAGATCGTGGCACAACGGCCCGAGCTGCAGTGAGAGAATAGAAAGCAGTGGACACGTGACAGTCCAATTGGGACTCTATTACTTACAAAGCACCGGGAACACGTACTCGGACGAAAAATAAAAACTAAACTATTTTCTTACGCAGATCCTTACGGGACATGGCTACTTTCCGAGCTTTTTATTTTTATTTCCAGAGGAACGAAGGAAGATACATCAATCCTTAGACGGAGGTGAGTCATCCTATTGACAAATGAATCATACCTATATATATATATATATATATATATATATATATATATATATATATATATATATAAATATGATTAGTTTGTCGATGGCTGGGGCTCTCGCAATCGCAGATTCTGTGAATATATGTGAGGATAAAAAAACTTGAGACAACCACTTTTGGTAATTTTGTTTGCACATCAAAGGGATGACATTTTTGCCGTTTGCTCGATTGGAATAAAATTATTTTTCGCCGTGTTGTACTAGACCCCGACTATATATATATATATATATATATATATATATATATATATATATATTTATATCCGAAGGACGAGTCGGACACGACTGAAGGATGGAATATCACCCGTAAATCATACGCAGAAAATAAAGCACGCCACGCGATCGATCAGCAACAATCATAGAAGCATAGAATTACTATAGCGTAGTGCTCTAGAAACATTAAAACATACTAAAATAGAATCGCCCGAAGTCTCGATGACTGACCGACCCATTTATTTGCGCTTACCGTTAGGGCTAGATTTAGTAGGGAGTCAAAGCAGTCGTGTCGCGGCATCGTATAAATCAGAACATACACCTACAGCCTGGCGACTAAAAACGATTTCGCAGATTTTTGCATATACACAGCAGTTGTTTTTTTGGATACCGTTAGACGTTGGCTGAATTGATGTTTGTATGCCGTGATATGTAGGCTATGTCGTACAAGTCTTCGCACCGTCCTGTAGCTCAGGCTTACGTCACAAGCGAGCTGATGTTGAGACATCGTCGCGTTTCTAGCCACTTATTTGCATACTCAATCGACAAGTTGTGGTGTTGTAACGGATCTCGGTCGACTTGTTCGGGGACGGTCGCCGAGGTGTCTCAAGTCCTGGTATCTCTGCACAGTCCTATATACACCGGTTCGACTAATGTCAAAGCACCGAGCTATCTCAGCCACGGATATACCACGACTGTGCATGAAAATATTCCTTCCGTCTTTTCGCGATCAAGAGTTGCCTGCACCATGGTTTCGTTCGGCGGTGCTCATGCTAAACGAATTCGAATCCGGCGTGAGTTGTTTTCGTCGTAGATGAATGGCCTTACGATCGCCACCCCCCATAATCGAAGGCAGAAGCGCGCACACGGCTATAGGATTTAACAACTCTTGTTATATATATACTCGTATATATATATATATATATATATATATATATATATATATATATATATGAACAAGACAAAACAATTGGCGTACAGACAGCACCGAGGAGGCTGCTCATTTGTCAAGACCTCGTTGTGACGTTCAGCTGAATGTCACAACTTTGGTCGGCTATAACGCACTTCTCTTGCTCCCAAATTGTTCCCTAGTTACATTCAGAAAATATGGTGCATTTATGCGATGGCCACAAAGGCCGAAATCAGGAAAGGGAAAGCAACAACGTATGAAAACCAGATTAGCACAATTAGCAACAAGGCACGCGCAGCTGCCAAACCGCCAAATGGTGATAAACAAAACAACATTTTCATGACTATTGCAAAGTGGTGCGAAAGCGTATATATATATATATATATATATATATACAGGGTCATTCATATTGTTGTGCACGCATTTCTAGGTTTGATAGAACTCGGCAAGAAAATAAGTTTTCCCTATGGAGGGAAGACGTGGAAACGTCTTGTTTAGGAGAGAGAGTGAAGTTTATAAATGTAGTTTTTCTGCCTTTTTTTTCCTACATAGTTGTGCGAAATCTCTGTTTGCGGGAGAACCAGTCAACGCATGAAGGAACCGATTACACCGGCGTGTTCGGAGGGAAATTCTGCACAACGCTTCACTAGCTTGCGTAGCAAAGAGCCAGATTAAGGAAAGTCATGAAAAGTCGATATTTTACGTTAACGCCTTTTCATGAAAAATCGTAAAATTTTTCCATTGCGACCAAAAATGTACGTTCGAAAGACCACTCTCACGCAATAGCAAATTTATTGCCCATAATTTTCGCATCAAGGTGATGGTGCTGCGTTACGTAGTTGTCAAGTCACTAAGCTTTTTCGATAGCCATATCGAAAGCGAAGGCATGCATATTTCCATAGGGCGTATGAGAAAGTTAGGTATATATTTTGAGGTTTGGTAGAACTCAACAAGAGAATAAATTTTCCTAGTGGAAGGAGGGAGCGGAAACGTCTTGGCAATTTTTTACGGTTCTGAACGTGAAAACTTGCACGTAAAACATAACAACTATGACTGTCGAAAAAGCTTAGTGACTTGACAACTACGTAACGCAGCACCATCACCTTGATACGAAAATTATGGGCACTAAATTTGCTACTGCGTGAGAGTGGTCTTTCGGACGTACATTTTTGGCCGCAATGGAAAATTTTCACGATTTTTTATGAAAAGGCGTTAACGTAAAATATCGACTTTTTATGACTTTCCCTAATCTGAGTATTAGCTTTTTGCTACGCAAGCTAGTGAAGTGTCTTCCGTGGTGCAGAATTTTCCTCCGAACACGCCGGTGTAATCGGTTTCTTCATGCGTTGACTGGTCCTCCCGCAAACAGAGATTTCGCACAACTATGTAGAAAAAAAAAGGCAGAAAAACTACATTTATAAACTTCACTCTCTCTCCTAAACAAGACGTTTCCACGTCTTCCCTCCATAGGGAAAACTTAGTTTTTTGCCGAGTTCTATCAAATCTCGAAATGCGTGCACAACAATATGAATGACCCTGTATATATATATATATATATATATATATATATATATATATATATATATATCCTTAAGCGTATGATAATTGCAGTAAAATTCAGAAGGAAGTTCGAAAGGGAGGCGAACGAGTGTGGTGGAGTGATCAAATAAATAGGACAATATTAGATAGAAAAGAAACATAGAAAGGTAGCGGGAAGGGACGCAGAAGAGTATAGTAACGCTTCCTTGGTCCGTTGATCATAAGAGTTCAGGTATACAATATAGATAGACAATATAGAGGTATACAATTGAGATGCATGGCAACGAGTTAATATTGCGGTGATCGATATGAGCATTGTCAGTGCTCATTACAAAATGTGACAGGTAATTGCTACCGATTCCAAACTGACTGGTTAACGCCCCGGACTTAGTCAACCAGGTGAACCGGTTGAAATGCCTGCTGCCTTGGCTTAACAGGCATAATGAGGAGAGTAGCTCTACACGAAGCAGACCTTCTTGGCAGAGAATCGTGTTTATGTTCTACTGCTTATCGCAGCGGCAGGTAGCCTAGTGTTGGTCTAACTACCCAACATTTAGCCTTTCGTATTCGTTATTAAAAACTAAGAAAATTATCCATCCTCCCGGATGCTTAGCTACAACAAAATAAGTGGGCGACGTTACAGGCTGTCACGATGTAAGTGAAACACTGGAAATCATCGCGAGGATGCCCCTACTTTATATACTAAATATTTATGTTTATTCACTCAGGTTAAGTAGCAAGTCAACTACAATACAGCACTTTGTTATAGCCTGTTGCCTTATTTCACACTCGTGTGATGAAACAAAATTTTAATTAAGACAGACATGATACAGGTTGTTGATCAAACGTGGGGAAAAACAAACGCTCGGAAGTTTTTTACAAGAACAAAAACACTTCTGACGTATTCAATCGGGAGCAAACTCTCCCTAGCATCGTGTCAGAGAAATTGGGCATTCACAGTAAATTATTTTTATTGATCGAAATAAGCTAAGTACCAGAGTGAACTCCGGTTGAACCTAGGAAATCAGGTCTAGGCCTTTTTTTGCTTCTTTACTACGTGCGTGAACTCTCTACTTTGCTGTGTGCGTTGTTATTCTGAAGACGAAAACACACATGAATGATGCAAACAATGTATGCAGCTAAATGTCAGCTAACTTGGTGTTCCAATATGTCTATCGAGCTTGTTCCCAAATGTACTATGAATAGAAGAATCTCCAGTTGCAGCCGTTGACATACATGTGTCCGCAACAATCTATAATTTGAGACAGATCTGCCTAGTTAGGAGAAAGGCTCAAGCGCTCAGCCAATAAGAAGCTTGTGGTATTTAGTGACACTGGGGTTGCAAGACGCATGATTCTCTGTTTGTCGCTTCTCAATGGACCTTACACCTTAAGTCTAGCCATTTCGCCTGTGCACATGAGCCTATAAGAACTTGATTGATAGCTTCTACCTCACAGACAACACCCGAAATAGTCGGGGACCCTTAACCACGGGTCAGGTGATAAATTGACACGAGGCCTAATAGAGCAAACCGCCGAGAATGGGGGAACGTGACGAAGAGAAATCGACGAAGAAACGCGACGTTGGTCTGCCTAGCGCCTAGGCCAGATAATGAAGAGCAAAATAACAGTGCGAAAAAGTCGGCAAGTCGTCGGTGACCGATGCAACAAGAGGGGCACAAAAACAGTGAGAGTGAAATTACTAGCAGCATCTGTTATACCGATGTGACTGGCCGGATATTACTAGGGAGAATGTGCGATATATAGCTGTCCGTATGCGATGCTGGTCAGTCAGTGTCTTTTTCAGCATGGCGACATTTCGCAGGGGCTCGGGTCCATAATATTCTAGCGTAGCGGATGTAACGCGATCGTTCAAAACAGCGATTCCGATTCTTTACTACAGCTAGGGCTTACCGAACACGTGAGGTTGCAAACACAAAACAAAACGCGCGAGATGCCTTAGAGCGGTCTTGGGTACGAGCACGTAAGCTCAGATGCTTACGTGCTGCATTCGCGCAGAACAGTCGAAGTGACAGGGAGGAAAATTTTAAAGCAAACTCTCTAGAGACAAACTGAAAAGCTGTTTATGTTTATCCTTCTAATGAGTCCATTGCTAATAACTTGGATCCCATGTTTGCCGTTGTTCGGCGCGGCTATAAATTTAATTGGGAAGAAATTGCCTTCCGCGACAGCGCCGTCAGTGCTCATAGAACATCGATGTACCGAGATGCTGTATATAGCGAGTGCGCAAGCCGTAATCAAGTACGTGGCGCCAAAAACGTCTGCGTAGTTTTGAAGACACAGCCTGAGCTCATTGTTTTTTCCTATGCATCGCTTTACACCACGCCTCTGCTTATCTCCGAAAGCACTGAGTTGCGCATATTTTCTTATTTTGTCTTTCATTTTTGGTCACTACTCCTTCCTACTATATATATATATATATATATATATATATGTATATCGACTAGAAATGGCGGATCGAAAATGTCTGACATATATACAAAATATGTATTTAAACCTCCAAGTGCTTTTGTTTTCTTCAACATAGATCCCGGCCGCTACAATGCCCTCTTTTGGAATCTTTACGTTGCTCCTGCGAATTTTTCTTTATCTCCTCTTTAGTCTCGAATCGTTGTCCCTTCACTTTATTATCAGTGGGAATAGCCAAATATGTACGGATCCAGATCCGGTTAATAGGGAAGTTGCAACAATTGAATTTTCATGAACTAATCCGAAATCAGTGACAATTTGTGTGCCGATGGGCTGTCGTGAAGACCGATCTAAGAGTTGTTTGCCCAGCGTTCAGGACTATTGCGTTGGACGTTCATGCGCATTATTCTTAAAATTGCACAGTAGTATTCCTTATTCACTCTAGAACTACTTTGTCTGAATTTCTTCGATAGACTCTCTCCATTAGGTAGCACCACCGAGAGGATTGGGCTTTGGTCTTGATGTAGTAACCAAATCGCCATGACTCGTCTCCTGTTATCAGTCTCCGAAGCAATTCATTATCTAATTCTGCTACCGCCTGAAGGTCTAATTCGGATATTTCCCGACAGGCGTTAATTTGCTGGAACTTTAACATTTTTAGAGTTAACTTCGCCGTTAGTCTTGTGACGGATAAAATTCCCGTCTGTTACAACTGGTTCGTAAGGCATCTCCAATTACTCAGCCATTTCTCAGATAATAACTCGCAGGTTGTTGAGTATGATAGCACTAACTTTTTGAACGCTTCTCTTCTGTTATTGACGTCTAGGGCCTTTCGGATCGGGAGTCATCTTCGGTCTTCATATCTGTCTCGAGATCAACGGTACCATGTACATACAGTGTCTCAGGAAACTGTTTGATCACCATAAACAGTTTGTATAATTACCACTATTTTTGAACGTATTATTTAAATAGAAAGCTTTATGCAACTTCGGTGCTCTTGAAAAATCGTTCACATCGCTTTTTCACTTTTTTGAACCCAACTTTAACAATAAACGCCGACATTTAGCCTTAATAATTTTGGTTACATTTTCAAAACGTAAACTTCTAGATTGAAGATTTATAGCGTGTACCCTTTAATGTGATAAAAAACGTTATTTGTCTTTTTCGTAAGCGTATCCCAGGTGTATTCTAAGGCAATATGCACTGCAAACAGATGGCAGATTAATATATATATATATATATATATATATATATATATATATATATATATATATATATATATATATACAGGGTGTTGCAGGAACATTTAAAGCGCGATATACAGAATTATAGAGCTCGTTAAAGCAAATATTTTTTCCAATGGAACATGGTCTCTGAGAAGTCTTGTTTCGGAGTGAGAGTGAAATTACTACAATTTGTGACACTAGTGTTTTTGCCCGACATAGGAGCACAAAATGTGCTGTTGCGAGACAACCAGTCTTTCTAGACAGAAACTAACCATACCATCGTAAAATTCTGCTCCATCTGAAGAATATGCAAGGCCGGTCGGAAGATGCGACACGGTCGTTTAAAAGAGAATTCGTCAAAAATGAAGGTCTTTATTAACTTTTACGCCAAATACTTCAGAATCATAACCCTACGACCACCCACGTGTTCAAAGCTAACATATTCAGCAAATGCGCATTTCATGACGATCATTTTGGTACCAAACATATGTCAACGAGCTGTGGTTGCGAAGTAATTACGATTTTTCGGAGGGCATGTCCAGGTTAAGTGCATGAAAAATGACGCGCTGCGGCTGTCGCGCGACACGTCGGCGGTAGTGAACGTCCCCACCGTCATTTTACATGCATTTAATCTGGACATGCCCTCCGAAAAATCATAATTACTCCGTAACCACAGCTCGCATTGCCATAAGTTTGGTACCAAAATGATCGCCATGAATTGCGCATTGGCTGAATATGTCCGTTTTGAGCGCTGTAATTAGTTGTAGGGTTATGATTCTAAAGTATTTGGCGTGAACGCTAATAAACAACTTTATTTTTGGCGAATTCTCTTCTAAGCGACCATGTCGCGTCTTCTGACCTGCCTTGCATATTCTTCAGATGGAGCAGACTTTTATCACGAACACGATGGTGTGCTTAGTTTCTGTATAGGAAGACTGGTTGTCTCGCAACAGCACATTTTGTGCTCCTATGTCGGGCAAAAACACCAGTGTCACAAATTGTAGTAATTTCACTCTCACTCCGAAACAAGACTTCTCAGAGACCATGTTCCATTGGAAAAAATATTTGCTTTAACGAGCTCTACAATTCTGTATATCGCGCTTCAAATATTCCTGCAACACCCTGTATATATATATATATATATATATATATATATATATATATATATATATATATATATATATATATATTTATTTATGCATATGCCACTTCTTTGTGGTACACATTCCGTTGATATCCGGGCGTATCCCAGGTGTATTCGAAGGCAATGTGCACCACAAACGAATGGCAGATATATATATATATATATATATATATATATATATATATATTGTGGTACACATTCCGTTAAAATACAGACAGGGAGACGCCAACAGAAAAAATAAACTAATACTTAACATCTAAATAAAAATGTAAAAGTGAAAGATTTGGTACGTATAGCAGCGGAAACCTTCGGAAAATTGGAAAACAAAATCGGACGATTACCAATTCAGGGAGAACTATTCAAGCAGATCGAGCAGACGCTAATGATTCATGTGATTCTTTCTTCGGCAGATATCTCGTTTTGCGCTATCAACGTTTGGTCGCTGCAGATCGATGCGGCTTCATTAGGCAGCATAGGCGTTCTTGTCATTTGATCTGTTCGATTTCGATTGCGGAAGGGTCGCGTTGCAGTGCCAAACTCAACTTTCGCGGTCATTGAGGACCTAATTCCTGTGAAATTATTTCAAGTACTAGAACCTGCCGATACGTACCTCGTCTTTTTACTGGCCGACGAAGGCACTCAGTTTCATATCTCTACCCTGAGTTTTAACGTGCTTTTCAATGCAGCACAATTTGCCTCTAAGGCTTTAAAAAAGAAGAAGAAGAATGATACCTACATCCAGCTTTCAAACAAGCATGTAGGTACGTCCAATATATTTTTCGTCGAAAATGTTTAGTACAGTTAGACCTCGTTATGACTTGTTTTGGTGTCTACTACTGACCTAAAGTGTTGCATAACACAACATCACGTTTTCATGCGAAATCATTTTACCAGATGTAATAACGCGCTATACCTCTCTATTTTCAGCCGTTCGCAACAGAGGCAATTCTCAATTGTGCGGCGAACCCTAGAGTCGATTCTTGTAATATACGGAATTTTTAAAATAAGTTGTTGTCTACCATAACGATCGCACCGCGTTGGACTTTTTGTTTTTCATAAGGGTTTTTCCGGTCCCTAATTAGGGCACTCGGTAGGTTAGCGACCGATGGGTCGCTTCGTAATAAATGCTCTATTTGCTATACTTTCAGTCTGGTAATTCATAATTAGCACGTAAGAACGTCTCCGTATTAGATGAGGATTTTGCCCCATTTGTGATTGCCGCAGTTGTTAAATAGATATGGTGTAAACTAGTGGTGAAGGTTAGCAAGCCAGTTTGTTGTTTATCAAAAATCAATGTCCACAGAAGTTTGTTGTGTCTATGCACGTGCATTTTTCAGAAGAAGACGAGCAGAAGAAGTAACATCTTGGCGTTAAGGTACCATTTTGTGCAAGAGTGACAATTGTGCCAAGGCCATTTTCTGTACAATATATGCCTACTTTGGAAAGCACATTTCTTGGTGACATGCGCTTTTGTCCATTGCGTGAGTGCTTGACATCTGCCCTGCTAGCTGCCTTCTTCTGTATCCGTGTGTCCCGTCTCCCCACCGTCCAGGAGGGAGAGTCGAAAGTTGAAAGCGGTTTACCAGATTCTCGACGAACGGCGTCGTTCTTGACAGACTATAAGTTAGCCTGTTTTATGCGTTCCTAAGGAGGCCCAAAACTCTCTTAAAGAACACTGCCTTCGCCGTATCGAGAGCACTGAGCTGCTGACCGGATAGATGTTCCCAGATTAATGTGAGATCATATGATGTCACCAAGGCCACTTATAAAATAAATAAACTCTGCAAAAAATTCTGCAGAAGCACCACCTAAGCTAAGCCTATCAGTTCTCTTCAGGGGTCCCCCTGATCTGAACTTTACACATTTTTTCTTTGATCCGTTATTCCTTAAACCATTGTGCTTGCTGGATGTATCCAGCAGCCTCAGAGACCTTTTCAGATCCATGAACACTCTACTATATGCCACTCGGCATAAAGAGTTATGCAAATACAGGGGTAGTGTTAATCGATAAGAATGATTGCTTTCAGCATAGCGCCAGTGTACGCAAATATCGTAAGCCCACGCTTGCGGCGTGGCAAATACAGCGCACAGTGGTTGGTGCTTGACGGTGAACGAGCGTTGCACGTCATCTAAAAGCTCCTGGAATGCGGTCACTGTCAAATATCTGGCGCAAAATCCATACTGTTCCGTAGGGATGATTCCTCTTGCCTCGTGAAGAAGAGATAGGCGTACCAGGACGCATGGCAAAATCTTGTAGATGGAGATAGCAAGTAACGGCCTGAGGTAATGGTGTTACTTTGATTTGCGGTGTCCTGACTATCCGGTCGAGCTGATAAGTGCGGACCCCATGCAACAGATAACGTACGGACGCGACTAAAGTCATGAAGACCGAATCGAGCCAGACCCTGAATTGTCGCCAGGTGAAGGTAGTTCTCAACTTGTTTTGCCTATTAAACCAAGGCAGCAGGCGTTCCAAACGGTACCGGGTTGACTAGGGCACGGGGCATTAACCGATCGGCTCGGTTTAAGTGTGAAGACACCGTTCCCGTCGATTGTTAGCCTTGACAGCCGTCGAATGAGCTACGACAATATGACCATATGCATTAGTTGCCATATAATCTATATCGTATGCCTTGCCTCCCATTGCCAATTGGCATAGAGAATGTTACTATTGGAAGTTTACACATCTGAGAAACTTTCTATTGCGCGTAAAGGCACTTATAGCACGCGTAACTCGCGCTTCATGTGCAGCAACGCTGGAAAGAGAGTCATAGTTACTTCCAAAGTTCTGAGATGCTTTTTCAGATCGAAGGAAGGTCACGGATCTTCTTCAAGGAAGCGTCAAGCAAAGCAACACGTTCGGTAATCCCCGACAATGCCGACCGCGATGCGTTCTAACTGCCGTTGAACGGAGACTACAATATCAATATAATACAGTAATTGAAATACTTAACATTACAAAAGACGTCTCTACTTTACGCCGCTATTTCGTCTTAACCATATTTAACGTGCCAATACTGCCCCTTTTTAGACTTTCTTTGACAAGGGCATGTAAGACAGCAGGGCCATGCACAACCAGACTTAACAAGCGATGAAAAAGTACAAATTCTTTGAACCTGAGAGGGTTTCGACTCTACGCATGGCAACGTCTCAGTTTTTAGAGTTAAGCGGTTTCAATGGATAGAGCATCACACAAATATAGCATTAATATAATTAACAATACTAAAAGGTGATGCAATAAAAATAAACAAAATAATTTATTTAACAACTACCCACAAATTGACAGATCCTGTAAAAGCTAGCTACTCTCTTTCAACAAACTCTTCTTGCTTCTAGGTGTCACAGATTAGACAGAGAACTTAGTGTTGTTGTCTTTCTGCTCATTGGAGGAAAACATCTGTTTAATTGATCATTGAGATTATGAGTTAAGCTGTTATGTTCACTTTGAAAGCGCACGCTGTATTTTTCACCTCGTGTTTAATCAAGGCTGACCTTGACAGATAAGTGGTTTACGCCAAGGAATGCAGACGTGTGTATACGAAGCTCCAAGGGATCACGTTTGCCTGTGTAAATGCAGGAAGGAAAACCCAGAGAGTGGCACACCGTGGTGATGCGTGAAGTTCGTTGATCATTTCGGTGTGTTGTGCGTGCTCATGCGATGGAGAGGGTAAATAGCCAGGCCGCAGTGAAGTTTAGTTAAGTCCGTGTCACCGGGGCGAAGCATAACGAAACCACCCACGCACCGGACGGAAGTCTCCGAGCGGTCCGCCGCGCATTCAAATTTAAATTCTAACGACTGCTAAAGTGAATTAACGCAGTGTTTAGGTGATTGAGGAAATCTCAGTATTGCAACTGATGCTGGATTATCGCCGGGTGGGACAGGGTCAACAATGCCCAACCCAATGGAATCAACGATGAATCTCCTAGGCTACACATGCAGTGTCGGCATAAGATACGTACCGGCTAGTTCATTGTAGGTATGTAAATGTGGAGGAGTAGATAAAGTGAAACCTGCATCTCTGAACATGGTGCTCGGACTGCATACGACATACAACAGGACAGACAAAATGAATCGTCATTTGGTCACCAGGTTTGCCGTGCACGGCTTCCACCATTTGACGTGCATGCCGCAAGGTTATCACTAACCTGAACAAACCTGTGTCTGCACATACTGTCGAAACGTGTGTGATAGATATCATGTGGGAAATTAGAATCAAATTTGGTCATTGACCCAACTTACAGAATTGGACGTTTTATCATCCTGACGATGTTGGCATATGAACATATGTATTTTATAAGTAGAAATCTAAATTAACATATGCGTATACGCACCAAATGTCAGCTTATAGGACATAACTAGGTACAATGACACGATAAAGTGTGAAATAAATTGAATTTAATTGTGGAGGAGTGTTAGAAAAGAGGGAGGTTACTAAGCGCAGCCCTCTATATGCAGGTTGCGCCGCCTGTGAAGTGAAACCGCGACTGACAGCGGAGATGGAGCCGGCGGAGAGCGCAAAACATGGTGCGATACGGCTCAAGCTATTTGCGGGATTGGCGGCAAAGCAATATTTCAGAGGCTAAAGAGAATCGAGGCGAGACAGAGACCAAAGTTGAGATGAAGGAGAAGTGCGCAGTAATCATTCAGAACTGGCCGTAATGCAAAACAATCAAGCAAAAAGTTAACGACAAACAAACGAAAATTGAATGAAATATTGGATGAACTAAGAGAAAGGCTGGCCGCCGCTGACGATACAACGTCCTTGGTAGCGGCAAATGTCAAACAAGTGGGAAAATTGATCCGGGGAAAGAGGAGAGACGCGCTGTTGAATAGAAGAAAGTGGTGTTAGACTGAAGTCACAGTGGCGAAGAGTAAGGCGAAACACAGGACGAAGATGACGGTACGACGGAGGCAAACGGCGTAAGCAGACGATAGCAATAGAGCAACAGCAACAAGATCGCCAGAGGGGTGCGCGGATACGGCCACGAATGTACGAAAAAATAGAAAGAGGCTACTTGATCAGCGAAAGGAAGGAGAAGATAAACAGGCGGTCGAGGAAGAGCACAAGTGACGGCAGCAATCAGAGCAGCGACAACAACCTATAGCGGTAACCACAAGAAGAGAGCAAACATCGAGGCTAAGTTCAACCGATTGGCCAGGGGATGCGGCGTTCATTAAATCTGTGGGAAAACGGGTGGTAAATGTTGGAGATTCAAACGTAGGCAGAATAGAGGAATATGTGAATCGGGAGGATACTTACACAAGGTGGTATTTTACTTCTTTCTTTTTACGTTAACGCGATTTACAGCGCTTGGCACAGGAAGCAATTTCCCATGTCGCACTACCACCGCTTGCTTTATTTGCACCAAGTGCATTCATTAATACTGTCTCGAGCGAAGAACTCAAGCCACACCGGGTTTGCAAACAGTAGTCACGTGTCAGTATATGCCCCTACAAGACCTTTTACTTCTTACGGGTATTTTACTTCTATGAGGGGCCGAGATATATTGTGACAGCAACCAAGCAAGGTATTGAAATGTTAAATAATGTGGAACACATACTGGTGTTTGGTGGGGGACTGGTAGATGTTTTTCAGACCCGGGATAAGGAAGATGCTGTGAATAAGATCGGCACATAGGTACAAAGCTTAATAAAATTGTGCAAACAGCGAAACGTGATGTTGACAGTGTGTTCTCTTTCAACTGTGTTGGATGTTAAAGAAGGACGGGACTATAGTGGTACGCGCAGGATAGTTAACAGGAAAATAATACAGTTGGTCAGGGCAGAGATTCACGAGTACTTGTAAAGACAATCCAAAGGCCATGGTCTCCGATAGAGTGCACTACGGGGAGGTAGGTGCTGTACTAGCAGCACGGCCAATGGCAAGGAGGCGTGCAATTGGCACAATGTTAGGCCGATTATAATTAAAATAGTCGATGCGCAGATGGAATATAGAGGAACAAAGCACTGGAAGGGGGGACGCAGACGTCAAATCAACGAACTTGGGGCAGCGCACCAGAAAAGCGAGCCCCGAATGGAAAATTTTCATACACGTGGGGTGGGCATTTAAACGATGGGGAAACGGTAGGGTGCAGACGCAGGCACACAGAACGGGACAATAGATGCAGGGGCGAATATGAGAGGAGAGGGCAAGATGGATGCAGAGAAGGTGGGGCAACAGGAGGGACTACAGGTACAGGGGAATCGGGACAATGAGAACTACTTTCCAAGGTAGAAGGAGCACATGGGAGCAGTAGACATCAGAGGACATTGGAGATTATCAGATGGTTGGCTTTCAGTCGCATGGAGAGGCGGAGGTAAAGGTTGATATAAGACGCAAAAAGCAGGGCAAAAGGAAAGCGTAGGACCATAGTGTCGCCATGTTAAATATGAGAGGTAGAGGACAAAGAGAAAAGTAGAAAGAACTAGAAATAAATTCCGTCGACATCATGATAGTAACAGCAACGCATTTGTGTGGGCTGGAAGTGCTGCCAAATTTAAAATGATACAATTGGTGTGGTACAAATCGGAGATGCTTTTTCGTGCAAAGAAGTTAACAATGCCAAAATGAAGGACCTGGTAGTTATAAAGACACACCTGGAAGGGACAATATGGGCAGTTATGGGGGTATACAGAACAGTAAATAACACGAAAAAAAAGATAAGCAGCTATTTAGAAGAGTACATAGGGTAATTGGAGAATATCACGATTAGGAAGAAGCAATATGTATGGAAGATTGGAATGCTCATATCGAAAAGCTGGATGGAAAGGAACAAAGAGCGGACAGGAGACTGATATATAAGCATAGGGTACAATCGGCACAACAAGAGGGTGGTGTAATCAAATAAATAGGGCAATATTGGAGCGGAAAAATAGAGTACGCAGCATAAAAAGTAATCGAAAGGGGCGCAGACAAACCAGACAGGTATTGAACCAATTACAAGGAAGCAAAGGATAGAGCTTAACGGTTAATATAAAATTCAATTAAAATGCAGACAAGAGGGAATTTAACAAAATTTTGGGGACTTCCAAGGACAATCAGCAAAACAGTTTCGAGACTATGTTAACAGAAAGACAAGGATGGCAAATAAGAAGCGGGATAGAACACACACAATAGAGGATATGGACACCGCATGCGTAAAAAGTATAGAATAAACAAGAAAAAGAAGGACTCGGAGATTACGACCATAGCAGATGAGACCGAAGGCGTGGTCATGAAATTGGATTAAAAACGGCGTGTGGTCTTGACGGGATTTTAGTAGGAAATATCCCGGCGTTGGAAAGTGAGTACGTGTATTATCTAACGAAGCAATTTAGTAATATATTTAGAGAGAACAGACTCCCAGAAGACTGCGCAAGGGATGCATTTTTATTTTTCAAGAACAAGTTAGATAATGACACTTTACAAAATTGGCGACTAATCACAATTACACCTATAACGTATCGAATATTTAGTAGAGTACAAAGTATGCTAGAGACAAAAGGGAAAATAGGAGAATGGCAGTGCGGATTTATAAACGAATGATCATGTTTTTTTATTAAGTCAGGTTGCGGAAGCATCAAGATTGCGTGGACAAAAGTGTGTAACGGGGTTTATTGATCTTACAAAAACATATATTATATGTTACAGAACAAAGTTGAATGCATGAAGGGAAGCAGCGAAGAAATTGGACATGGTGTTTAATGAAAAAAAAGCGCAATGCAGTAAGGTGTAAGGGTCTCTGGGGGTTTAATAAATATATAGTAACAAGGCACATATGGAAGGTCATGTACGTACCAGGATTGACTTAAGCTAATGCCTCGTTGGTCCACAGCACGAGCTTGGGAAAAAATTGGAAAAATACAATGAACAATAATAATATTTGCATTGGGTTGCCAAAATGTGTTTATACAAAGGGAGGTGCAAAGTAAGCTAAGATTTAGTATTAGGATTAAAAATGTCACAAATAAAAGATGGGTTAAACAGATAGAGCTGGTGAAGACTGCACTAATGATCAAAACGAAGTGGGAGCGCAGAGTAGAGTTTGCAGCAGGGAAGATTGGGTGCAATAGTCAGCAATGGGCAAGAGTGAGGGTATTGTAGAAAATAGTAAAATTGAGGGAAAAAATCATATACAGCCAAATGGAAATTGGAGATTGGTTATAGCTTGAGTTTGGCAGGTATATCTGGAAACAAACAGCGGTAAAAGGGCGGGGTAGAATGGGTATACGGTAATTCAAGAGCGAGTGGGCCATTGGCACTTGCCAGGTTAGGAACGTTGGATACAAGGATACAGCGAGTTAAATATAGGGAGGGGGAAAGTACAGAATGTCGAGCTTGTGGAGTTAGGGAATGAGTCGATCGAAAATATTGTAAAAAAATGTGCAACCTTGGGGGGTGGAGAGATATAGACCTGTCGGCGGTTCCAGTTTTAGGACTAAATGTTAGAAAAGACCAGGTCGATAATACAAAAAAAAAGGTTATCCCAATGGGAGGCAAATCCTCAGTAGATATTGGGGGATACATTGATGACATAGATACATAGGTAATATATAGAGGCTGCAGCGCTAAGCGCCCCTCATATAAAAGGGTGACATGTGTATTTAGGTATACATGTCAAGCGAATAAATGCTATTTGTTGCCACACTTGCTCTCAGCGACACGAACCAGAATAATGATCAAAACGGCATCCAGGACACAACAACAACAGCAACAAAAAGACAAGACTGCAATCTAAAGAACGACTCAGCGACTGAGATACTTGATATACACGCCAACGTGAATATTGTCGGTGTGCCGTGCGTGCCTTTCATTGATGAGGGCGTTGCTGGTGTTGCTCCGGCCGCGGTAAGACAGCAGCGGGTACGCGACAATAGGACAACGTTCTCTGGATGACACCATAATCAGTACAGCTCCGAACGGGATCACGGCATCCGGCGGCATCCATAAAAGCGGCTTCAACGGCTAACGTTAATGAACCGAACGTACGGTCGATGAGGCGGCGCACGTCTCCCGCAGAAGCACACGCTAATGAAAATAGAGAGGCCATCAGACACATAAGACGAAAGAACGAGGGATATAGTATATATATATATATATATATATATATATATATATATATATATATATATATATATATAATGGCAATAATAAACAGAGAAGACAAAAATAGTAAACGTCTATTTGTAGCAAGAAAGATGGCACGCAGAGCGGCAGGAAAAAAACTAAAGTATACAGGCGACTAGCCATCGTGCTAGCAACAGTGATCAAGTCAATAAAGGATGTAAAACATCTAGATCACCTGGCCCGAAGGTAACTGGCGAAACCTGTCGTGTATATCTCTAGTAGAAGATGGTATATCATTTAATTGTTCGGGCCTTACAGCCTCCATAATGCTCACATCAACGTACGTGGCTTAGCGTAAAACTTAATGACCGGCATATATTACATGTATTCATCATGGAAACCCTAATGTGTAGATGTTTTTATGCGTGTAGATCGGTCGTTTGCGCATAGCGATTCAATGCAATATTGTACGGCTTCAAACATTGGCACCAATTAATGTCTAGCTATGGTAGACATAATGTATGCTCAGACGTGTGCAAAAGCAGAGCTGTCGGAAACATATTGTATTGCGTGCTAGTTGTGAATAACTGGTATACGATTTATATAGATTAACCGATTATTCATTGTTATTTACGTTTGCTAGAGACTAGAGGGTTATCAAGCTGAAGACCTGCAACAGCTAAAACCTACAACTAAGTATAATCTTGTTTTGTTCAAATCTTTTAGTGTTAGGATAATAGCAGCATTTTGGTTTATGCTCGATTGCTATCGTAGGTCGTGAAAGTCATCCAACCCTCAACTACAAAGTCCTTGATGCTTTTTTTGTCAACATGTGGAAAATTCGTTTTACAGTTCTTTTACTGTCTGACCTTTACTGTCTAACTTTTTCACATTATCACGTCATCGCTTCATATATATCCATCGGAATGTCGTGTCGCATGTCGCAAACACCCCGTTAAAAGGAGCACACATAGGCAGTAAGCTTATTAGAGACGTTGACGATCTATGGTGGGTCCGCTGTTTGTTCGGTTTCTGCCATACGATTGATGGCTTTCAGTGACTCCAGGTGCTATTTATATTGTGCCTACCTGCGTATAGTTGTGACAGCGGTTTGCTCACGACCCATTCCCTGTAGTTAAAACCTTGTGTCACTAGCTTCATTGCAGCATCTCCTAGCGGTTGGTCTTTTTATAAGAACTTTAATTTCTCCCTGACTTTGTTTATCACTTTCAGATATGTCGATAGCCAACCTGCATGTGTGTCCCTGAAGCGCTGATACTCAGCCCGGGTTCATGGTTTGCCAGTCGTAATCCGTGAGAATGTGTAGTACAGTTTCCAATTGCGCGGCTCGAACTTAACTGGACAGCCGTTTGTCAAATAGTCCACGTAATTTATTGAGTTTTCAGCTGGCCGTACTTAGAGCAGCCAGATTTATATATAACAGAGTATGTCGTGGCTGGTAGCCTTGCTAGCTCTGCGGCAAAGGGGGCGTTTTTTTGGACTATCTTCCTGAAAATCTTACACTAAAATGCAGCTCTCATGTATACGCTCAAGAGAAAAAGAGAAAGAAAGACATAGACGTGTTCAAAACTGCGGAAAGTAGAAAATAGCTAAACGCCTGCACTGTCGCCACAGTGTTGTTGGTACAGATGAAGATATGTCATCAAATAAGAAGATTTTTAGAGAAGAAAAATCATTTAATTGAGATTTTTTGGCGTTTCTGCGATCATGCATTTAGAAGCCGAGCCCACCCCACAATATCTCAGAAGCGCACTATCGCATAACATCGCTGCTATTGCTGCCTGTACTCGTGTGTGCCTATACCTAGTATGCCCGCCACGCCTTAGCGCCACCTGGCGCGGCAGCTGTACATAGCATGATGGGTAACAGCCAAGACAAACGTAATAGAACTCTGGGCCGGCACGCACCTCCATCTGGTTCCGGGCTTACAACAACTTACTTGCACGTCGAGTTGCGAGCAACAAGAAAATCGCTCTGCGTTTTGCAAACATTCTACGGCTGACGATTCGAGCGCACCCGATGCACCTCGCCGCCCTGTATTTGCATCGTCCACCTTCCACCTTCATGGTCTGCACCAGGCCGCATGTCGCTTTCGTTTGAACTGACGCCGTCGCCGACATGCGTTGTTCTTGTCGCCGTTGTATCCCTTGTAGTACATAACGAATTCGCAGTAATAATAATAATAATATGATATGATATGACGTTTATTCATTCTTAATTGTAGTTTCTTATTTGTGTTACAACTTCATATAGCCACAGGCTAGTGCGAAGCATATGTACAAGTTACAGTAAGATTTTATACATTATCACCGTAGTATCTCGTGTTATTGCAATTATTTATCTATAGATTGTGTACATGATTACATAAATATGGTTTAATCAGACGCAAGTAAGGTAAAATAGTGCGTTCTAGCAGTGTTTTTGAATTGACTAAGCGGTATTAGTGTCCTAATGTCACTAGGTAACTTGTTCCACAAGGTAACACCTGAATTACATAGTGCAAACCTTGATTGCGTACTTGTGGCCGGGGAGACAATAAGCAAGTGAGATGCCGAGCCTCGGGTGTTTTGGGTCCTTGCAGATTCGATAAGGCCAACCAGGTTGGGATGATGGCCAAGAAGAATACGCTTTATTTCGACAACTATGGTAAATTTAATAAGATGTGGTAACGGGAGCACCGAGAGTTGCTTATATTGTTCTATCGTTATTGAGACGCGATGTGGGAGGCCTAAGACAAGACGAAGTGCTCTTTTCTAAAGCAAATTAAGCGGAGTTATATTAGATGCATAAAAAAGACCGTACACCTCCAGACCGTATGTTAGGTGGCTCTGTACATACGCGTGGTGCATTGCCGTAAGGCATTGGCGGGGAAGGATTTTGCGTGTGCGGTATATGGCGGCTACGCCACTGACATTTTTTTCCTGACATGTTTCGCATGCGCCTGGAACGTCAGATGTTCGTCAAGAACAATGCCCAGGAACTTCGCTTCAACTAGTATATTAAGCCTGCGGTCGCATCCAAAAGCTTCAGGATTGATTGTCGATTAACCTCTTGGAGTTTTAAATTGAACAATTCCTGTTTTTGACCATTTAATATAGAGGCCGTTATTTCTGAACCATAGAGATAGCCTTTCAATATCCTCACGAATCATTGTTTCAACTTGTTGGGGAGAGTCGCCCACGAATAGAGCCGTTGTGTCGTCAGCAAACAAGGCTAGTTTTGCGTGGTTAGGAATACTAAAAATATCGTTAACAAAAATATTAAATAATAGCGGACCACTGATACTCCCTTGAGCCACTCCAATCGATATATTTTCTATATGAGAAGAAGATTGTCCAATTTGGACAACTTGGCGTCTTTCACAGATGAATGAGCGCATCCACTTTATAAAATTTTCACTAGCCCAATAAGAAGAGAGTTTTTTTAAAAGAATGTCTAAATCAACTGTATCAAACGCCTTTCTAAGGTCAATAAATACCGCTGCTACAGTCTTCTCTGATTTTAAATGTTTCCGTATGTCCTCGACAAAATCCATGACAGGCACAACCGTCGACATCTTAGGTCGAAAACCGAACTGCCTACAATGTAGGACGTTGTGTCCTTCGATAAAATCTGTAAATTGTTCAAAAATGCATTTTTCAAAGACCTTCGATATTGGCGCGGGAATGCTGATAGGTCTATAGTTGTATAGGCGATCCCCGCCTTTGAACAATGGAACCACACGGTATAGCTTTAGGACATTGGGGTATACTCCTGTTCTGATGGAAAGATTGATAATATACTCAAGAGGCGATGCGAGTGCGTCCGCAGCCCTACGAAGAACCAGTGATGGAATCTGTTCGGGGGCGGTGGAGCATATTTTAACATTTTGTAAAAGGTGGTGAATTCTGTGAACGTTGACTGGCTGCAGAGAGAATTGTTCGGCAGGCGTCGAGAAGTTATCCGGAATGGCATAGCTCGATGAGCACTCGTTGTAACAGGTCACACATGTTGCGTAGTAGTGGTTGAATATGTTAGCTAGCGAAGTTTCATCGGTGACGAGTTCCCCGTTTACAAGAAGTTTGGTACATTTTTTATCCTGAACACCTCCAAGTACAGGTTGGATTGCCTCCCAAGGACCCCTCCGGTTATTAATTCTGTCTGTAACTATGTTGCAGTTCGCTTTCATTCTACATTTGCGTGAGAATCTTGTCACCCTGTTCCTGAGTATACGATAAGTTTTGCATTTGCCGTTGTGTGTGGGGTCAGCTCTGTGTATTGCGTACGCCTGTTCCTTCTCTTTAATAAGGGCATATAATTCCGGTGTCACCCAATTTTTTCGAATTACGTTTCTTGACTTAGTATTCTTGATCTCAGTACTATTACGCTTCACCGCCGACATAACTCTTACTCTAAACAATTCAAATGCCTCGTAAATAATAATATTAAAAAATAATAATAATAATAATTTTTTTTTTTATAGAGGTAACTGGTAAAATGCGTTATGCACACCGGGCGACGTTGTTAAAGCCTCGGTAGTGTGGGACTCGCACCCACTAAAATCCAGTCGTCCTCTTTGCCCCTTGACGGGGGGTGGCCGCAGTACTGTCTTCTCGAGATTACTTCGCCTGGCCACTCTTCTTGCCATTTAGGCTGCTCGGCTTTGTGCGGCGGTTATTTTCGCCTCAGAGATACCTTGTGCGAATCTTCTTACTAGAATCCAGGATTTGTGATCTTTGAGGAGCGCCTCTACAAGGGCCTGGCATGTCAGGGGGTTCTGCAGTCCTAGGTTCCGGGACAATAGCTCTCGCTCAGTGTCGAAGAAGGAGCACCGCTCATAGCAGTGCCTAACATCATCCGGCTCCCCCGAGTTGCACATGCGGCATACAGGGGAGTCAGTTTTACCGATGCGGTGTAGGTACTGCTGAAAACAGGCACCATGGCCTGTTAACAGTTGCGCGAGTGGGTAGGTAAGCGAGCCGTGTTTGAGGCTGTACCATTTTTTAAGATCAGGAAGTATTGATCTTGTCCAATATCCAGGATGGCCCGGCTGGATTGCTTCCCATTGCTGGCTCCATTCGCTTAGTGTGTCGGTTCTGCTGACTAGTGTGCCCTCCGTCAGAACGTTGGTTACAGGGCTTCTTGAGGCCAATTCTTTTACTCTCAAGTCCCAGGGAATTTGTCTGGAGAGTACCTGTACGGCTGCTGTGGAGGCCGTGCGACTTGCTCGTGTTAGGTTAAGCGCCATAGGTCTTTGGGTCTTGTTGAGAAGGCGACGTGTTGTAGCTCTTGTAGTAGTGCGCTTCCATAAGGGTGCGGCGTATAGCATGATGCTGTCTATTACTAATGCTAAGAGTCGGCGCCGAGAGTCGCTTGCCCCTCTGGTCCGTGGGAGGATTTTCCGTAACTCTGCTGAGGCTTTGGCTGCTTTTTTAGCTGCATAGCGCACATGAGGTGTTCCTGTGAGAGCTCTATCCAGGATCACGCCCAGGTACTTGACCACGGGCGTGGGTGTTATTGGATGGCCTTCCAGGTGTAAATTTAGGTTGCGGGGAGGACGCTTCAGACCGTTTAGAAGGATTGCTTCCGTTTTTTGTGAAGCCAGTTCGAGGCCAAGCGTGCGGAGGTGTTGTCGGATATCCGCCAAGGCTCCGTTGGCTGTACCTTCGAGCAAATCCTCGTCACTGGCGGTAACGATCAGTGCCAGATCGTCTGCGTAGGCGATAGAAAAAACTCCCGGGGGATGCGGCAGTCTTAGTACTCCATCATAGGTTATGTTCCACAGGGTTGGTCCCAGTATAGATCCTTGGGGAACCCCGGCAGTGACGGCGTAGTCCACTCCATCGTATGTAGATGCTCGGTCCTTTAGATACGACGCTAGGATACGTCGTAGGTAGGGAGACACGCCTTGATTTCCAAGTGCTTGGTTTATGGCGTCCCACGAGAGCGTATTAAACGCGTTTTTGACATCAATAAGGACGGCAAGGCAGTGCGCCCGGTTTGCGATAGGTGAATTTCTTTGTGTTTCAGCTATGTTTAGAACTTTGCTGATAGCCGAGTGTGTGGAGTGCCCGGCGCGGAAACCATGCTGGTTTTCTGACAGCGCCTTCTTGTCTTCTAATTCTGTAGCTAGTCGCCCGTTGATAATATGCTCAGCTGCCTTGGATAGGCAGGAGAGCATGCTTATAGGGCGGTATGCTGAGGGGTCTCCTTGTGGCTTCCCGGGTTTCGGGATAAGGGTAAGGCGTGCCGTTTTCCAAGGCTTTGGGTATTCTCCGCTGGTGAGAATTGTGTCCATCATGCGTTTGAATACCTTTGGATGGTTCTTTAGGAGTACGCGTACTGCTTGAGGGGGGGCAGCATCTGGGCCCGGCGCTTTCCCTGGTCGTATGCGTTCAGCCACTATTCTGATCTCTTGAATTGAGATTGGCTCGAAGAAAAAATCTGAGGTTTCTTCAAAGACTACCGACTCCGGTAATGGTCTTTGTGGAAAGAGCGCATTTACAATCGGTCGCGCCACTTCTACAGGTAAAGGCGGCTGTGCGTGGCGCATTTTTTTTCGCACAATCATGTATCCTTTGCCCCAAGGGTTCCCCTCGACCTCCTCACCCAGAGAGATCCAGTGGTCTTTTTTACTAACCTTAATGGCTTTATGTAAGGCTCTTCGTGCTTCTTTGTACTTTTCCCATAGGTAGAAGAGTTCTCGTCGGTGCCTTGCTCTGCGGCGCGTGCATACTCGCCGTATGCGGTGGCAGGCCCTTCGCTTTTCGGCAATCCGATTATTCCACCAGTAGCACGGTGGTCGATTGGCTATCTTAGGGTGTGGGCGGGAGCTGGACTCTCGGCAGGCTTCCTCTAGTAGTGTAGAGATTTCTGCTGCCGAGCATTCAGTGAGGTTATGTACTTTTCTTCTTAGTGCTTTCTGAAGGCGGGTATAATTTAGCCTGGGAAAACGTTGCGGTTTTGTAGGACGATGAAGCTGGGAAGAAGTTAGATTGACAGAGAAGGTTACGTAGAGATGGTCGGATAGAGTTTCTGCTTCCTCGTGAATCCTCCAGTCGGTTACTCGGTGCGATAGTCTCTCTGATGCAAATGTCAGGTCTAATGTTGATTTGTGCCTGCCATTATCAAAGGTGTATCCCTGGGTGTTCATGAGTTGTAGATCCGCCCGGGTTGCCCATTCTAGCAGGATCTCTCCCTTCCTTGATGAGGACCTGCTTCCCCACAGACTGTGGGCCGCATTGAAGTCCCCTCCCACAATCGCCTTTCGGTGACCGCGAGCGCTTATGCTGAGGTCCAGTTCTTCAAGGAAGTCCTCGTATTCCTGTAGGGTGGAGTTCGGAGAGATATAGACTGAGTAGATCGCGAAGTCGTAAGTGGTAATAAAGGAGAAGTGGGTCCCCTGTCCCACAATAATAATAATAATAATAATAATAATAATAATAATAATAATAATAATAATAATATTATTATTATTATTATTATTATTATTATTATTATTATTTTAGGATTCAGCTGACTTCTGTGCAACTGTTCAGCGCGATATCTACTGGCCAACGCCAGAAACAGTAACTAATATGTCAGTCAGAAAATTGTGTCGATTTTATAAGGAAAATATAGAAATGTATTTTGTGTATAAAATATCCCGATATCACTTCAGTCAATGATATGCACGCCACTTTTACTGTTCATCCAACGCTCTCATAATGATAGAATGCAAATGTTTCAGATCTCTCAATTTGAGGGAATCAAGTTAGCTAAATAATACCATTTATCCGTTTTCGCAAGAAGATCGCGGGCGTTCAGGTTCATCATGTCGTTTTCGATGAACCTAGCCACGTACGTATCTCAATAAATTTTTCGTAGCGACGACTGGTTGGGTGCGATTAAACAAATTCGTGCGATGCGTTTGCCATGTGTGCAATGTCATCGACCGTAAATGTCTTATTACATCTCATCCGTATCCGTCGTGAAGACCAACCCGTCCGTAGCTGATCTGTCGCGTCGATTTCTCCACTACAAAATACCAATCGACAAGAGATCGACACATTTTCTTAGAATACAATGGCAATACATTTTAAAAGCCTAAAACTGGCTGTTTACTATACCTCTTCGTGGTTAGTAACTAAAAAGAGCTTACTCTAATTTAAGCAAAGCGTCAAACAGTACCTCATCAGTGACTGGTCAGGCATACGCAATTTGGCGTCTACAAGGTATTCAGATCTAGCACGGCATTTTGTAACGTTTCCCCAAACATTAAAGTTCTCACATGTCACATCACAGTTTCATGAGCGGTCACCCACTCCAGTGTTGCTAGTCACCTAGAGAGTAAGCAAATCAGAAGGCAATGTACTTTTTTATGAAATCTGTCATCATGTTACTTTCTCGTCCGGCTAGAAAACGGTATACTATATATATATATATATATATATATATATATATATATATATATATATATATATATGATGATTGTTTGCTTAAAACATTTATCACTTCCGGTGCTAGTATGCCGCGATGTAGAGGCGTGGTCTAGGCGTCTAGAGGGTTAATCATAGTTGTCATCTATCCGGTTATCCCTATAATTGATAAAATTTTCTTTGAGCGATGCTCATTGATAATAGATGCGAAACTATCCCACTGAGTGTCAGCGGCTGTGCTAGCGTAAGGACTATTGGGGAAGCCCTAGATATCTAAATATGTCCGGCCCGGCGTGCATTAACGATGTGCTTCACGGTGACTCCAAGCTTGTAGGGGACGGCAGATAGCCTAGAATTAGACAAAATATTCTAAAACATGCTTTTAGTTTAAGTCAATGTTAATATACCGCAATAATTTTGTTCGATGCTTTAAAGTATAATGATGTAAATCTAAGATGAAGTTTGCAGTTGCTGCAATTACTATGATGGTTGCTTATGCATAATAAGAAGCTTTGTGCACGCACAGAGATCGAGCACGATTCATTACGTTTCAGTCCAATTTAAGCCGGTTTTTGTTAGTGGTTGAAATCTAATCCGCTAGTACAAGCCGCCATAGCAAGTTGAAGAGGAAAATAAAAGGCAAAACACTATTGATATTACCAGTAATTTATGTTTTGCTTTTCCTTTGTCTATGAACAAACTCTATGAAGAAACTGTCGTTCAAGCATATAGGTACCATCATTCTGTTGGCATAAAACAAGGTTTAACTATTAAGTATCTACCGTAGTACGGAGTAGCAAGAAAAGTATATATATATATATATATATACATAATCACTTTTTTTTGTGCGCGGTCAGAATTGGCAAACAACGTTCGATTGAGCGGCCCAAAAACGTCGGACGTTGACAAAGCGAGGTTACAAGCCGCCGTTTCCTCGCCGGGTGCAAGGGTATGGCTGCACGCTCTCCCTAAACCTCAGCGTGGCCCACTTTTGGGCGACAAATCTACATGAATATTAGTCGGGTTGAGGTTGGGAGCAGAGCTAGTCCCCCGGTGTAAATGCGGTAAGAGGCCTTGAACGAGACATTTAACAGAGGTCTCGTTCAGACGAGGAGGCAGGCTACCCGCATGTTTTAGAGCTTTCTCAGATTTAATCAGAAACGATGGAAAGAGGCCTGATCGCATATACTCTGACCCCGTTCGAACGGGGCCAAATGCTAGTGAAGGTTGCGACCGTAGCCAACTCCTTAGCCCTTCAATGACCGCCACGGGCACAGCTCGCCCCAGACACGCGGTAGCCCTAGCGAAAGCAACGAAGTGCAGAAAATATTCTAGCCTCGATTAGCCTTACTCGCTCTCATCCCTTGCATTCGAGACATTAGGGGGCCTGGACTGCCTTCGAAGAAACTGCCCAGCGATGTCGGGAGAAAACTGGCACTTGCTACAGGAGTCAAAGGAGCGGGCGAGTCTTTACTGCAACGTCTAAGTGCAATGGGGAATGCCGCCTTGGTAATAGGAACACTGCCTAGGTGGACTAGCCCAATTTGAAACCAACGCCATGAATTTACACATTTGCCGGGAATCAATATATATATATATAAATATATATATATATATATATATATATATAGGATTGTATTCTTTGTGAATTGTTTTATGATATGAATGAACGACAAATAAATATGTCAGGTTTATATATATATATATATATATGTATATATATATTGTGAGTTTAAGAAGACACATTCATAGAGAGCAAAAAGAGGTATGCGCTAAAATGAAACTGTACGCAGGTGAGCGCGGTGCTAACTGAAAACTATAACACAGAAGATGGACAGCCTTTTGACCCACGCCCGCCTTTGCCCTTCATAAAAAACCCATTAAGATAAAAAAAAAAAAAAGTTCCATACTGGTTCAACAACAAGCTTACACAAACATTTACGCGTATATGCGGAAAAGGAGACGCATTTATTTTGAAAATAAAGATGTGATACTCGTGCATATTGCTATCAATTCTGAACACATAATACATAGTATACTTACGGTATCCAAGTGACATGGAAACACCTTAGCACTTCGCAGTTATGGCAGGTAGATACGGTGAAGCCAGCTTTCTTGAAGCGAGTACATGGCCTTCCGTCGAATTCGCGCAACAGACAAGTATACATGCTCGCTGGTTCAATATAATTTATTGATGAACTCGTACCCTGCTTTAATTTGCCGCAGACAGTCGCATTCAAAACGTTTCGGCCGGAGTATTTTCAAAAAATGTCTCTAATTTTCAGAGCGTTTTATCTTTAACCAGCTTTGACTAACCAGGCCTGGAAAGACTCTTTCCGGCCATGTCGTCACCTCACTACTCGCTACAGTGTTCACGGATTTCATCATCTACTACGCCGGTCTGCTAGGTTTCATAAACCCAAAGAGGACTGCAAATGCCGTCGTTGTGGCGGTCCATGTCCCCACTATCACCTACCCGATTGTACGGAATCCGTGTCGCTTTCTTAGCTTCAGCGAGAATATTTAAAAACCATTTTTACCATGTTTGTCATATATATTATATTCGTATTTACATACCCAAACAGGGTGCATTTTAAATAAATGAAGATTAACACAGAGTATATAAAGTCCAGACGGTCTCAGTAGTGGTTCGGAATGCACCGCAAATTAGAATGAGTCATTACTATTTGTTGGACTGAAACCTAGTTGGGTAGCATTATTTAATATACATTTATTGTCAATCTGGTTTAACATTGTTATACTGGTACATTCAGGTGCAAGAAAGAAGCCATACGTCCAATATTAACTCTGTATGGCCCGGTTAAAGGTAGACACAAAGTAATGACGTATAAAAGACTCCTGCCACTATAAAAACGCCAATGCAATCATGTTTGTAACCCCTCTTTTAAGAAGTTGTTACTGTCATGCTGAGGGGAGCCACGAACGGCCAGAGGCTGAGAGGTTTTAGCCCGGGTGAAAACTCTTATTTGAGCCATAAGAAGCGAGGTATTATCAGTGCACCGACTAGTGTCATTTCATTAACTATAATGTTTGTTACCTCTTTATAAAGTTTATGGAGCTAACATTTTTAATGAAAGAATTCGCCTTCATTAAAAATGCATGCATAAAACTTCGGAATGGGGGTTGCCAGGGACGCGGCAACTAGGATAGACATAGGCATATAGTACGCAGAAAGAAAACTCTGTTTGCGCTTTTAAAACCGCGACAATGAAAATGTAATATTCATTCTAACAAAGCAAAGCAATCCAATGAAGCAATGCATATAAAAGCGTGGATAGCATTTCTCTTTGAGTTGGCTTACCATAGCTATAAAAGTCAAAATACAATTGCCTCGGGTCAGAACACACTGTATATTTGGTATATACAATATAAACGAGGTATATCGTTACGAAGCCCCACAAGGTCGTTTATGTGCGGCTTCAGCGCAACACAATATATTCACCGGGTCTCTTCTAATCAAACAAATCGTTAGAATAAGCATTTTTTTCTTCGAATGGATACATTAGGTATTTGTGTTATGAATACCATAGGCGGCTGCTTTCCCTGCCCTCAATGTCGGATTTGCACAGAGTCCCATGATGTCAACAGAGGGGGGACGCTAGAGGCTGGTGTACGGTCATTCGAGTACAACCTTACCAAAACTGCTAATAGATGTTCCTGAATGTATTTGCACGAGGATGTGGTTCCAGCACGCAATGACGGCCAGTCACGTCGGTACAACAAAAAATGAGGAATTTCACAGTCACTCTTAAACAAGATTCTACCTTCTACCAGTCCCCGTACCAACAAAAAAAAATGCTTATTTTGACGAGTACTACAATCTTCTCAATTACCCACCTGTAATAAAAAACACTATGGATATATATATATATATATATATATATATATATATAGACTATTCTTTGAAAGACTGTTCTTTGGATTGAAGTATCAATAGTAAAGTAAATTGGAAAATGCCAGTGTTTTTTTCTTTCATGTAATTATGCTATTCTCATTCGTTTCCGTTACTGTACATGGATCAGGCCAACACCACCGCAGCTAGGGCAGGTTGTTGGGACACACCGTTAAAGTAACCATCGTATAATTGAGAGATTCCCTCAAACCTATGGAGCACTACAAAACAACTGATATTGGGTCTCGTCACCCTAGCACGCTAAATCGGCTCCAAAGCTGACCGCTTAGGATTATGTGTGGAATACAACATCTTGCGAGTGCCCTCTTGCCGCGTCTATGCAAGCAAAGTTGTTCTTTTTAGCATAATTTTTGAAGATATTTTGACTCATTTAGCGGCCGATTTTGGCAATAACTTCGGAGTCTTTTAGCTTAGAGTTTGACGCGGGGGCATTCTTGTAGACGCAGTCTTTTACACAACTAGTTAATGTCTTCTTTTGAAGAGATTATACGGCCCAAAATGTTGTGCGGAGCAGCTTGAACGTTGTGCATGTTGTGTTACTTGTAGACCTATCTTGTTGAAACCACATGTCATCCACATCCAATCCGTACGATTCCGGCTAAAAAAGCTCTCTATCATGTTCCAGTATCGCTCGCTGTTGATTGTTACAGTCTTTCCACAGTTGTTTTCGAAAAAGTAAGGGACGATAACACCACCGCTCCAAAATCCGTGCCAAACATTGACTTGCTGTGGATACTGTGCTGATTTGAGAACCATTCTTGGATTTCCGGGTTCCCAACTGCGAAAGTTGTGCCTAATAACATATCAATTAAGATAAAAATTAACTGCATTGGAAGAAAAGAGTTTGTCGTAAAAAGCATCCTCCTGCTTCTAGGTGGTTTCTTGCCTTAAATAGAACATGTGGCCTCGATTTTCTTAACCCAATTCGATACCGTTGTGGTCGTTAGGCGCAAGTTTCTTCAGTATTGGGTGCGCGCCTTCCTGGCCACTGCCGCCAGTCAGCACCCATCTTTGTCAAGGTTTTTTTTTTATAGAAACACACATTGCTTGATACTCTATGCCTGTCAAACTCCACACAAGCGATTACGTTTTCAAGTTGGCAAAACACATGGCGAGGGAGCCAAAACATCAGCGCACCGCTGCCTATTCTGTAGGGCTTAACATTAACATTTCAATGTGATACTTAAGGTCAACACTGTCCTACATGTTAGCTACAGTGCCCAAATATTTAGCGACATCTGCGGGGGAAGCTGCAAAGTCATGGGCACATAAAGTCAGTTGCATTGTAGTTATGTATGTTTGGTCTGGCTTGGCAAAGATATAGCAAAAGAGAGAGATACTTACACTCCAGCCGCCCGCGAAGGTTACGCGCGGACATAATGCGGGAGTGCCCGCCAGCCCGAATAGACAGGCCAGCGGATCCCCCACCCTCCCCCCTATCGAGGTTCGGAATAGAGGTACCACACTACTCCGCCCTACCGATTAGACGCGATCACCTCGCGATTCCGCGTTACATCCCAGAATATACACTACTATTGGGAGCTTGTACCATCTAACCAACTTTCAAGTGGGCGCGTCAGTAGTCCACGTCGGAAAGAAAGTCATAGTTACTCCCGCAATCGATAAGGAATCAATAAGGAAGCAAAATCTAGCTAAGTTCTTCTATCTTCACCGCTAGAAGGATCCGCCTCATTATGGGCCTTTTCACTCAAGCTTAACAAAATAGTATGAAGCACAACAATGACAACGAACGTAGACAAAAATATTATAACATAATTTGATCCAACATGAATGGCAGTTATGGTAACCAGGATACCGTAGGTCGTACAAGGCGTATTGCCTGACACTCATTGCCGACCGAGGCCCCCCACTTAAAATAGCGGACCGCAACCTATCAGCCACCTTACTACTTATCCGCAGGTAGACATGCGGGATGATAGAGAGAGATAGAGCTTAATAGAGGATAACGGCAAGGACGCCTTTCCCACGGCTTCGAAGTAATGCCAAAATAGTACCGAGAAGGTGGGGAGGAATCCAGGTTTAGAGAGTATGTGAGTCCGACACTAGTCACGCAGGCTGTTAGTGACGCATGTGCGTCATGCATTCCCGAAACCTCCCAGATAAAAACACCTTACTATCTTTTTTGTTTCGTCTATTCGTATACGCGCCCCTTACTCAATTCCGTCTTTCGTCTGGCAGTGATCACCACTGTTAGGTCATCTGCATACGTCACCGTTTCTACACTCTTCGGCATCTCTTCCTGTAGTACGCACATCACCGTTGTCAGAACAGTTTCTTATACTAGTACTACTCCATACTGAAAACGAGGCTCAAACTGGCCCGAGTACAACATATTATGATATGAGGCGTTTTTCTCTTTTTGTATTTTTTAACAACGCATGTGCACTAATTTGTCCTCAAAGCCTTCGTTAGCCATCATTCGTAACACAACCAAACGAAAGAGCATAGGTAAGTGAAATCAAGGGTTAAAGTGTTTTTTTTTCTCTTTTTTTTGGAGGTTTCGGGAATGCTAAATGCACATGTGAAACTAGCAGCCTGCGTGACTAGTATGGGGCTCACAAATCCACTAAACCCGGATTCCTCCGCAACCTCCTAGACTCAGTAATATTTGGCATTACTTCGAAAACTGTTTTTCTGCGCGAACCCAGGCGAACCTGCCCAAATGCGGATGAAATGACGCATATAGTCTCTAATGGAATCGTGCTTGATTGTAAGGGCGACGCCGAGGTAGATATCTTCCAATGACAAGATGTTTCGTAATTATGCACTGCCCTTACATATATATATATATATATATATATATATATATATATAGAATCTGCCTGCATCTCGTGATCAAGCTCGCATATATGATACCCTTTTCGTAACCCAACAATGGGTCTTGATAGTACAGTATTTATTACTATATGCCATTTATGTATATAACTTTGCTATGTTAGCACTTTGGAATAGACAATTGATTGAGTGGTTATTATTATATATACTGTTTTATTCATATCTAACGCAAGTATTTATTTTATTATCATTCAGTTATAACAATTGTGAGGTATGAATTATTATAATTATTATCGGAAACTTTTAACGCTTTCATATTTTGAGTTAAGCAAGTCAACGTTTTAAACAGTTTGATACACGAATACAGGCGACATGCAGAAGTTTGCCTATTACGATTACGTACTATTACGCCGGGTTAGGTTTATTACCACGTTAGGACTTTGTTTGAGTGCAGTGTTTTGCCTTGTGTATCGACGCTTGTCGCTGTACAGGCATGCCGAGGTTGTCAGGATAAACCACCTGATTCACATTTGGATATAACACGGCCGAGGTCAGTGGCCGAGTCAGCGCCGCCGTGTTGAGACCAACACGACCCTGGCAGACTTTGCTACGGCATAGGTCGCATCGCTCTTTCCCGAAGGTGGAATGGAGTGCGCCGCCACCGGCAACGACGACGGTAGTGATGTGTTATGCCATGATCGTGTTGGCTGCATACGGCGCAGGCAATCGGGTGTCGCAGGGACGATCACGCGGGCTTGTGCACTCCCAAGTGTGCACCAAGTTGGCTCCGCAAAAAGAAAAGGCCACCGCCTCACGCGAGCTCAACAAGTTCTGGTGTGACATCGAAGCCGGGACCATAGTTTTGCGCAAGGTTACCCCTTGGCTGTTCAGTCAACCGTCGAATCAGACACTTCACCATTTTCTGAAGGCTCAGTGCTCACAATTTTCATGGAGATATACGCCGTGGGCTGCAAAGTAGGCTTACTGGGAATATCCAGGTAATTGCGGTCCAGGCGAAAGACACAAAGAGTGTATTTACGCTGCTTAAATTGTCAACCCTGGGAAAGTGTCCAGGCAAGGATTTGCTTAAATGCAAAGCACCTGACCGACAAATGCCTGTAGAAAAAGCTCTGTAAGAATCGCGATGGCTCTGATCATATTGCTGATCAATGTCGTAACTCTCAAGGTGTGTGAACTGCCAGGCACCTCACCGGGTGGGTTTCGCTCTACGACCGCGGTTGGCTTTTCTGCACAAGAAAAGGTGGATTATGCTGGAGGGGCGCGTACTCCAGCAAGATAAAGCGAATCATCTTGAGGCGGTTATCGATGAAGCAGTGCGTTGTCTCCGGCGTCCGTCCAAAGGAGCCCATCATGAGGTGCGGGCCTTGCCTACGTTACCGTGTTCAGGGGTATTTCATTGGCAGCGGGGATTGACCCTCAGGTCGTTCTATCTATTGAAGCCCAGATCGATACTGAAAGTTCAGATAAAGAGGCGCGTCTACAAGTCACCCAAGCGTAGGACTCACCCCGCCGCCTAAAAAAGCCTCAAGGACCTGTAAGTCCCGCCCGACGGTTGTTTGCACTGCCGGTCCACAACCAATTAGCAGATACACGAAGTGGTTTCGCGCCGTTCGCGGTAACCAAAGAACACGCTTCATATATATTATGAAGCATTTTTCCAGCTAAATTCAATTTGCTGCTAAACGACTGATATTGTGTGTGTGACGAGAAGTCGAAGATACGATCAAACCAAATGCCTATAGTCTATATATATATATATATATATATATAGATAGATATATATATAGTCAGGCATGCATGATGAATGCTTTTCACATAGCGCTTTTCACTCCAAATGTGTCAAAGCGTATATATATATATATATATATATATATATATACGGATTTATTATTTGCTAGATATGCATACCTAAAAATAGGTATTACCCTTTTATATGAAGAACGCTTAGAGCAGCAACATAAACCGTCATGTTGAGATATCTAGGGTTACTCCAACAGTCCTTGTGAAGGCGTGGTCGCGAACTCTCAGCGGTATGGTCTCTCATCTAGTCTCAATGAGCATCACTAAAAAAAAATTCTCAGGAGGATCCAAGCGGGCTGGACCCAAGAGTGGGCCAGAATCTTACTGTACGCTGATGATGTGGTCATCTTTGTGGCAGCCTTTTCAGGGTGAAACAAGCCATGGATCGACTACTTACATTCATAGAGGAGAATGGCTTGAAGTTTAACTGGGGAAATACAGTAGCTATGAAATTTCGAAGGGGCGGTCGTATGGCCAGGGGTGACGTGCTCCAAATCAGGGAAACAGAAATTAAATTTGTAATCAAATTTACATACCTAGGCATAACCTTACGAACAAGCGGTAGCAGTTTTGATCACACATCCAGGAGAGACTCAGGAAAGCCACCATCGCAGCTGCGGTAATTAAATGTCCACATATGCTTTCAGTTCATGCAGCAATTGCTCTTTTCGGGATACATATAGCACCCATAGCCACATACGGCATTTAACTAATATGGGATAAGTTGAGTGTAGGCGAATTGCGTTTAATTGATGGGGTAAGGTTTTTTCTTTTTAAAGAGGGTTTTTGCGCTATCGAATACATGCAAGAATAGAATTGTTCACGTGTTGTAGGGTGGCCCGCTGCTGACGGAAGACCTACAAAAACGAGGTAATCTGAAGAAAACGTGCGCCTTTGAAGTTTGTATGCGGAACTAGCAAACCAAAATTAGTGAGGTGAACATAGGTATTTATGGAACAGCAGCAATGACAAGCACTAAATGGCTGGGTAGCGGGGTAAAAGATCGACATCTAACTACGGCCTTTGCAGCTCACGGATTTCATCACGTTCTGTGCAACGTGGAGGGTTTTCATGAACCACAGGATGCATGTCAATGCAAACAATGCTGGAGCAAATGTGATCGATACCACGCCGCGGTATGCCCGGCGGTTAGGTCTATAGCAGAACTAGCAAAACGCTAGA
This sequence comes from Dermanyssus gallinae, assembly GCA_003439945.1. Classification (NCBI taxonomy): domain Eukaryota; kingdom Metazoa; phylum Arthropoda; class Arachnida; order Mesostigmata; family Dermanyssidae; genus Dermanyssus; species Dermanyssus gallinae. The sequence continues at coordinate 95,006 of QVRM01003373.1, forward strand.
TTGTTGGTGCCTCGAAACATTTTGATGTAACATAAACACATTTACCCAGTTTGGGTGATAATAAAACAAATAATATATATATATATATATATCGTTCTTTATTTTTATCTCTCTCTATATTGTATATGAAGCAAGTGCTTTGTTCCTTGAGCGCCCCTTCTTCACGCGAGCCAGAAGCCGCTTTGTGTATCGCAAGTCAGGCTGTTTACCACCTATTAAGGCAAACCGAATAAAGCTGAAGGTGCAGCACCCTAAGAATTGTTTTATTTCGGAGTGGGAAGCTAAAATCCAATAAATCAGTGCAGTGCACCTTTGATCTGGTCCCGCATGTGCCAATCGTTTCGTATACAACATGTACATAGTGCATGGTTGCCACGACATGGTGTGCTCAAACGCCAGTTTTCCCGAGGAGCCTCTTGCATGTGTTGCCAAGAGCAAAACACAATATCGAAATTGAACATTCTGTGGGCAAATAGAACTCAGAATTCTAATAAATAGTGATATCGCTATAAATTTTTTTAAGTTAATGAAATAGTATACATAGGCCGCTCTTCACCAAGTGTGCAAATATTCGGTTATCAATTACTTGGAATGCACTAACGAACACTGCTCTAATGGGGCAATTCTACTTTCAATAGTGCCTCTAAGGCGGTCAAGTATGCGCCAGTAGACAGCTTCGGAAGCGCCCATAATGCATCTCATATTTTTTAGCCTTATACACGGCCATCTGTCATAACCGACCGAGTGTGGCGACCAGCATAAACATATGCGGAGTGACAAACGGAACAACCGGCATATATATATATAAGTTTATCCGACTCATTAGCACCCTCAATGGTCAGTGGCGGGGCGGTCTCGGCAGGCTACGCTGGCAGTCTAGCCGAGACAAGGAAGCTTGCCAAATACGCTTCCATCGGGTACCCACATGAGTTTCAGCCGCTAGCATTTGAAACCCTGGGCGGCCCAGGCAACATCACCCGCAAACTTCTCCACAGAGTCGGTGAGCAGTTAAACCTGGCAACTGGTGATAAGCGATGTGCAGGTTTCTTGAGACAACGTCTCGATCTCGACGTTCAACGCGGGAATGCTGCGTCCGTTCGGGGCACACTGCTAATGTGGTCTCAGCCCATTCTTTACGAGATTGAGTAACATTTACGGCGCACACGTTCTCGAGAGAGAATTGTCGCTCCATTGGCATCAGTATATGTATACAAAGTTAGACACATATTGCGAGACCGAGGCGTCACATCGTGACACCTTGTGAAACATGAATGAACTGTCTACCAGTTTTATGGTGAAATAAACACTGAATTGTATAAATTTATATATATATATATATGTATATATATATATATATATATATAGAGAGAGAGAGAGAGAGAGGGGGAAGGGAGAGAGAGCATTAGAGGTGACAAAGAAGGAAGAAACGGGTACAGGAAACTGATATTGTCTTTGGGACGAAAAGTTGAAGATACAAATACACAAAATGCCCAGAGTGCACGTATATATATATATATATATATATATACACGTATATACACATATATATAGTCACGTGCATATATATATATATATATAAGCTCGACTGGTAGCGCTCCTCACAAGCTCTAGTGTAGTTAGTTAATCACATTTCCCTGTAACTATACAATTAGATAATAAATATACCTCATATAAGTCCTAATATATATATATATATATATATATATATATAGTCAGACATTCATGATGCACACTTGCCGCTCTCCACTCCACATACGTAGAAGAAGCGTTCTTAAATCTACTCTCATACATTCGAAATGTATCTCCAAACACAAGAAGGACTCCGACAAGAAATGGGTCCAAGCAGAATAGAGCTTGCGTATCGGACGAAGCAAATAATCGGTTTACAACGCGGCGGCACTCACGTGGCACACGACAAAGCGGATGAGCACAGGGCGGGTCTGAGTGAGACAGCCGCAGAACGCAAAATCTCAACCAACGGCCGCCATCCAGATGCGGGACGCACTTTGTTGCACGACTGGTAGTTGCACGAACACATCCAGTCGCGATGCACAGCCATATCTAGTTGTTGTGTTACTTGCCATACGGCAGCTGCATTTATTTCTTCTTCACGTTCATACGTTTCGTCCTTTTCTTCTGCTCTTCGTATGCCGCTGTTGTGCTGTATTAGGCCGGGCAGCGGCTTTCCGTTAGGACGATTGCAGCTTCACTCGCTGCTTGAGATTTACGCCATTAGCTAGCCATACACAGCCGAAGCGACTGGGCGTGGAGGGCCAACACACGAGGGTGGACGTGAGGACAGATTTTAGGCCAAGCTAATGGACAAGGCAGATTTGAAAACAAGGCTTACGAAGGCAAGGCTTACGTGCGGCTCTAAACGTAGCAAGGAACGCAGTGTAGCAATCGGACCGCCTGTAGAAGCTCGTGTCGTCGGGAAAGAACCGAGCTCGGAGTGGACTTTCGAACCCCCGAATCGATTGACGGATTTGCGCAGTCAATTGTCGCCGCTGATGGATGGTGGATAGCTGGTGACTGGTGTTTAGTAGTTGGAACCTTACAGTACCGGACCCCAACATGCAGACGAGCTACCGGCAGTGGTGGCCGTGCGTACTACAGTTACTCTTCTACAACAATAACAAGAGAACAAAAATAGTAATAGTGTTAGTAGCGGCAGTGAGCTTTAGTGCTGCTGCTGCTGTAGTTCGTTTGACCTCACACCTCGCTACACGTCTCCCTAATTCCGATCGTGACTTGAAAGCATCTAGAGCTCGAGTCGGACAGACTCTCCCCGTCGCCCGGCATTCAAGCTACTCCACAGCGAAAGTAGAATACGTCCAGCCAGACAAGAAAACAATATAACGATGTTAGAGCAAAACAAACATATACGCTGTTAAATTGTGAAACAATAGTTTTCTTTGTTTCTTGCTGTTTCTTATCTCATGAGCATATGAGTCTACTTTAAAACCCTTTGATCCTTTAAAAATAAACTATAAAAAAGTCACTTTGATCCTGAAGCAATTTCCTCTGCGCTGCTCTTTTGCAGCCTTTCTATCGTTATTTCGATATCTGGCTAGAAACTCTGTTCATATTCTCATCCGGTCTGTTGCAGCGGTGGTCAAACAGTTTGATGCCTTATGCGGATTGGCTCTATTGGGGCCAGCTAATTACTATTAATTACCACAGCGATCGATCATACGAGCGTCTCCCTTTTCTCTCTCTCTCTCTATATATATGTAATATATATATTATTAATAATACGCTTTATTCAAGGAAATGTTTAGTCTGTTAACATCAAGTGTCCATGGAATTGGTGGGTTACTCTCCAAGGGATTATATGGTTTAGTGTTTGCTTTGTCGTTACAAACTTTGGAAGAATGTTCTTCTCACGACGTGTATATATATATATATATATATATAGAGAGAGAGAGAGAGAGGAGGGGACGCTACAAATGTTACAAGCAATGCACTGAGAGTGCTGCCAGACCCTGACCTGATACGAAAGGAGCCTACATTTTCTTAATTGCTAGAATACCACAGGTATTCCAACACTTAGGCTTGCTGCTCTTTTATATGCCTTATCGGTCTTTAGAGTAGAGACTTTGATTATTAGTGTTATCTCGAAGAGAATACTGCTACACTTTTTTTTAAAGAGAATACTGCTACACTATTTCTCTCGAAGAGAATACTTCTTTCACTTCGCAACTGGTGTTGCCTTCGTATACTTGAATTGTGAAAAAAAATGAAACGCATGAGCTTTTCATCGTCAGCAGTGGCCTACTGGTTGTATATATTCATGAGACATATAGGCGAAATACCTGAATAACAACAAAAATGTACTGACACAGAAGAACTGGCTGGCATTAGCTCCGTACTAAAATTGTATAAAATTTCCCTTTGGTCTCCGGTTGACCCGACGATTTCGTTCGAAACCCGTGACGAGTCTGCTACTATCGAACGCTAGCATGTACGTCCTTCTAAATTGCACACTCCCAGCTAGAAGGGCACAAGTCTATGTAGTACTCATGGCCATTAGAGGTGACCGTTAACTGCGTATTGTTGCGGCGTTTCACGCAATTATTGTTGAAAGGCTGACTTGAAGTTGAACACTGAGGGACAAAAAGGTTATGTCTGATAACGGGGCTGCGAATCATGCTCTTTTCCTGAGGACCACGAGGGTCGGCCAGGGGAACAATTAAAGCCCACTCCTGTTCTTAGCATTAACGAGTGATCTACCGGATTTGATCTATGCACGACACCTTCAGGTAGGCACGCGTATGTATATAGAAAACTGAGCAGTGTACAGTGCGAACGTTTTGATTCGCTTCAATTTCTGGCCACATTGCAGCTGCACGCCAACCGTAGTTCCCCAGAACTAAATGCAGAAAAAAAGCGACGGCAATGAAATTCTGCTGGGTAACGGTTGTTGGAGGTTTTTAACCGTATTTTATAACAATATCATATAATTGGAGAGCTGGATTTTCGGCGGAAGCTCCATGCGAGTAATACTTTTCTTAGTAATGACTTCTGTGACGAACATGTCTGCTACTCATCACGTTTTAATTTCGGTTTTTGGTAACACAGGCTGCGTTTCTTTTACTTAATTGTTTTCTTATAAAAAAATGCACGAGCAGACAGCTAAATTAAACATTCTGGCTTTTTCGTAATTATATCACACCAGTTTTTATTCTGTGTTACTGATTAATTAAGCTAAACTACTGTAGATTGACCCGAAAATACACCGTATTAGAATAGCTGTCATTAACCGAATCACTAGGAAATCAAGAAATTTGGTTTAAAAATTAAAACATGGAAAAAATAGAATTATAAATAGAAAACATATTTTTCTGCAATTACGGTCTGTAATGACAACTTCATGCGTCGAATGATCGACGTTTCCCAATCAATGTCATTCAGCTAAAGTCAAAGAGACTTCCGGCGCTAGTGTGGCCCTAGCGCAATACATAACCAACGAATTGACTTGGATCTCTATGGATTCTCTGCAGCAGGAAGTCCTCGGATCTCTGTTCTACAGCTACCAACCAGTGCTGGCCGTTGTCGATGTTTGCAGTATTTCGCAATACCAGCACGATCCGCCGCGCCAGTCTTCAACGAAACGATTGATCTATGTCTTTTCTAGGACGCTGTTTTTTTTTGTTTTTCTAGGACGAGGCGATTGATCTTTTTCTCTATGACAGAGCAGTAGGCGATCCAAGGATGAGCCCTAACATACCACCTGTGACCTGCTGAAAAGCTTCACGAGAAGTGCAGTGAAGTGGAAAACGTTATGGAAGGAGAAGTCACGTCCGTGGTTTTCACAGGGCTGCTACCTCGCCTACAGTGAAGTGCTCGGGCACCTGCGCTACGCAAGAGCAAGGGCTCTATCACTGCTGCAAGCCAGCCGGTTTGCGCGGACTGTAGAAAGGCCTATATGAAATGTTGTTATAAACGTTAAAGGGCACACAAAGGCTGCTCAAAAAAGCAGCGCGAGAGCCCTTAGCTTATATCGTGCGACCTCGTAGGGCGATGGACCCGTTTTGTGGCGATGGACCCGAACAGGTAGATAGCTACTGTTTTTTTTATTTATAATCATCAATCATTTATCTAATCGCAACGCCATGGTCGTGTCTTCAATTGTAAAGCATCCGTTTACACTGAAGCAGCATAGCATGAATCTGCCTTTCGCAGTGGAGGAAATGTGACATGTCCTGAAGAGAAACGGCGCATGGTTCAATCAGGCCTACTATGAGCACTGGATTCAGTCATTTATTCCATTGGCGGAAAATTTTTGCATATCTTTTTATTGTAGTTATGAAGAGGCGGTTATACACGGCCGAGTAAAAGTCCCCCTAAGGTCTGGCACGTCGCCACGCTTTGTTTCTTGTCCAAAAGTGGGCATGGTGATGACAAACAAGATCCAACCTTCTGTAGTGGAGTGGCGCCAGAACGCACAATGAAAAAGATTTTCTGTACATGAGTTATTCGGCGGATTGAGCACGTGGCTGAAAAGGTCCTTCTACCGAAGCAATTCGGCTTTAAGAGATGTCGAGGAACCCATAATGCACACCACGTTTGCCAGTCAGAAATCGAGCAATCTGTGGCACAATCCAGGGTTCATATGTATGCAGTCTTTATTTACTTCGTAAAGGCCTTTGACAAAACCCCTTGTCATGTGCTGGTTGAATCATTCTAACAAGCAAGAGCAAGTGACTCTCTTCTTAGTGTAATAGCAAGTTTCTTTGATAAAAACACCTAACTGGTTCACGGGGAGCATGGCGTTGGAAAGCATTGGAGATCAAGCAAAATCTGGGGGCTCCGCAAGCTGCGTCTTGTTTACTCTTAGTCTCGCTGACCTTGTTGGTAACGTTTGAGAAGAGTATAAAAAAACCATGGTGATGATGTATGCAGATTATCTTGTGGTCGCAAATCGTATCCTCGGTGCAATCAAGCGCTTTACCTCTACGATAGAACATTCCTTGTCTCGAAGGGGCCTGAGATAAATACCAGTAAAACCAAAGCAACAAAATTCAGGCATGGGCGCCAATTGACTGTCAAAGCCATTATACGTTATTGCGGCCAGCCGTTGGAGTTTGTTAACGTTTTCAACACATATCTTGGCCTTCGGGTTTATCGCGAGTCGTTGCGCTATGATAGCACCTATACTACCTCTTTTAAATGAAGAAATCCGCTGACGCATAGGTTCCGTAAATTCCATCTAATTTGGTATCCATTTTCATTGTAGTTAAACCCTCAAAAAGTTATTTAATTACAGCACCGTACTTCTTTTTCTCCATTGTCATTGGAGAGTCCATTGTCATGCGACAGTTGCGCGACCTGCTCCAAACGCAATTCAAAACCAATCCACATATCTTAATTCATCTTCGTTACATCTGAAGAACGTCCCTCTCCGGCGCTGCTGTCAGCATGAGCCTTCTTAAAACTGTGCGCAAACAGGCAATGCTACGAACTGTTAGATCCACCTATACATATATGTCCTTTACCCCCGGAAGGCTACTGAAATCAACTCAAGAGATCTTATTAAGATTTAGGATTTCAATACAGCGTTGGTTCTGCCAAGTTCCTGCAGGGACGGGGTTGGAGTGGAGCCAGCCAATTTCGATAGCTTTGCATGTGACAAGTGCAGCTGGCGCGTTTGCATATACAGTTGTGGCGCCCGCTGCAGCAACAGCCGTTGGCGGACCGAAGACAACTGGTGCTGTCATGAAATATCGCCGGGGTGGACGGCCTTAGAGCCAGTTGCTTCGCAGCGTTAGAGTTTGTCATATGCATCTTCTTCTTCATCATCACCGCCATGTCCTCGTGTGTGTTTGTGTGTGTGTTTCGAACAAAATCCCTTCCTTGTTTGGAATGACGGTTGACCAGAGGAATCATGCATCCTTATGGCATCATCACAATGATGCCGGCAGTCTTCTATGCAACTATAGCAACGATTCAACAAGTCCACAGTTTGTTGCCACAGGACGCTGCACAGAACCAAGGCGTGGATATATATATATATATATATATATATATATATATATATATATATATATATATATATATATAGACATCTGCAAGTTTCAAAGAAACAGCCAGGAAAAAACGCTTTCAGCCAGATGATCTAATTAGATGACATTTTGGTATATATATAGGCATCTGAAAGTTTTAAAGAAACAGCCAGGAAAAAAACGCTTCCAGCCAGATGATCTAGCTCTGTAATTAGCTGACACTTGGTACGTTTCAACTCTGACTCAGAATGAATGTCTGACTTCCGCAGCTTTAGCGCATAACCGCTACTGCATTGGGTAGAGTGGCCTATTTAGGTCACAGACGTACATGTAACACTTAGAAGCAAAATAAAGTACAACAACAACTGTCACAACAATAGCATGGCCAGTGCCATTATAGTGCCAAATTATTTCTATTCCGCCACAAAGGCCGCTATCAAATAGATACAAATTATGTAAAACTGGCCTCACCCTGGGTTAGAGAACCCGTGACTACACGTTCGCGCGGAGACAATTGTTCACTTCAAAGTGCTAACATAAAAAAGTTATATAACTAGATCAACCAAACAAATTATGTAAATAACCCCATGCTGACCACGAATGAATGATAACATTGAACAAATAAATTGTATATGTATATATCGTAAAAATAAAAAAAAAATACCCCATGCTAGCCAAAGAAAGCGGTTTTAGTGTTAAAGTAATTGGACTGGCATAATACGTATATCAGTGAACATTTAATCTTAATTAAGAATGTACACCTCTTAATCACAAATTAACAATTTAATAATTAGCACAAATATGTCACAATTTCACACCAACACATTCATTTTTATGTATATGTAATCAAATTGTATTTACCAAAAACTTTTAGTACATAAGCTCGTTTAGATTCATTTGTTAAAGACATCTCTCACACGTGCTCCGTTTGATATTGTATCGACCATTGTGTCGCAAATTAGAAAATATTTATGTATTATTTAAACACCTGGCGTGCAATTTCAATATATCAATGCTCTTCGACTAATATCCTTTCTGACCAACCACGGTCGGACTTTCCCCGTGTGCTTGTGGGTTCTGGCACTACATCTTACATAATTATTCCAGAGAGCCAAAGAATAAATGTTTCCTAATTATTTTTCATATAGGATTGTTCACGCTACTTGTTCTGCTATATTGTTCCGGGGTTAGGACCTTTTGTTGCATTCAATGGAAATGTGCATATCTAACTGCATGCGGATGCACAAAATCAGCAGGAGGTAAGCAATAACATCAGAAATGCTACGCAATTCCGAGCCTAAGGGGTGGGAAGTAATACACATTTACGAGTCTCACACTATCTCTGCTAGCTGCAAGTAATGCACATGCATCATACCACCGAGAGCGTAAACATGACAAGAATAACAACAACAATAATGCCCATAATGCGAAAGACGCAGTTTACCAACAGGATAAAAAATACGTACGTTAAGACGGCGATATTTTACTCCATTTCCTAAAAATTGTCATTACTTACTATGTAGCTATGTATGAGGTTAGGTCACACAGCTATCTTAACTACATTTTACATAAAAGAATATAATTCGGATAAAGTGTCCATTTGCACCCTTTATCAGACGAAAACAAATAGATGATCCATAAGCTGCTCACGTACACACACTTCAATCCTTTTTTTGATTGGGCTGCCAGCACCAAAGTCAACCACGCACAATCTTATTCAGTGTTGCCTGTATGTATACCGTGCACTTTTCTCAGACAGGCTGGTTGTTAACGACGTTATCTTTTGCTTTAGTCTGCCTTTGATGCGCCACCAAGCTATCTGGAGTGGTCTTCAAACGAAGCAGCGCTGCGGCTTTATAACCTTCTGCCGCCTGAAGTCGATCCGAAGCTAGTGCAATGTGACAAAATGCACTTTTCATAAGTGCCTTGCCCTCAGAATATTGTTATTTTATTTGGGGAATTTAACGTAATGTCTAAAATCTAAGCGAGTAACCGCGCACTGCTGCTCACCGATATTTGATTAGCTAAGCCGCTTCGACGCTTGTAGCCTGAAACCCACTTACCTACTTCAACATTGCCCAACCCTACCTCCTGTGCTCGACTTCATACAGAAAAGGTGCAACTTCAGCTTTGGTTACCCGCTCCCAGTTTTGTGTGCCTCCACAAAGGGTAGAATGTGTCACACAAAGATGATGACACATACTAGCCAGCACAAATATTCGTAAACAATCTGCATTAACGTTGGTTTTTTGGAGCTATTAGGTCTTATAGAAAGTTCTCTCAGATTTTTAAAGCAAATCTTGACATTCACTTTGAACACACTGTGTCACTGATGTGACACTCCTGCTAATTCCTTTATTACTCTGCAAAAACTAAGGATACACCACGTTTTTCAAATCTCACTAGCTGCTTAGCCTGGCACAGCTTTTGCAACGGTGTTGGTTTAAAATCAATGACCAATGGTAGAACAAACGTTCTAAGACTTCTCTTGGTGGCCGAAAGATCGGGAATGACGGCAATGGCGGGAGGAATTCTATTCCAAACCATACATTAGTGATGACGTGGTCCATTCTCAAGAAGGCGTGTTGGCGGACGGGTAATGGCAATGTAAGGTCGACTGTTTCGGAGGGGGTATGGTGCAGCAATAGGGGATATGGTCTGGAAAAGGTCGTCAGTGTCTATAAGATTGTTGATGATTTTGCCAACAAAAATGGCATCTCGAAAACATATCAGCTGCTTCACATGAAAACAACCGTGCTCTTTAAGCAGGAAGCCGACTGATTCTCTAGGTCGCAGACCAAATATAGCACGAATAGCTTTGTTTTGCAGAGACTGAAGTGATACAATGACACTTTGGTAAGTCCCACCCCAGACCACACAACAGTAGCAGAGGTATGCATGCGTAAGACTACGTAGCATGAGACCGCGTCATGCGTAAGTGTCACTTGATAAGATTCACGAAATGTTCTGAGATTGTGGTTATGAATTTGTTTGTCAAGATTTACAATCGGCATGCAATATGGCTTCCGAGATAGAGACGTCACGCTAATGCCCTACCCGCCGCCCTGCGTGTCGTGCTTTCAAATGATACTAGAGTTTATAGACGTGCTTAGAGAACTCGTTAATTCCCCAGATACTGGTTATAGCCTAGCTTTTCCCACATAGACCCTTGGTCCGTTCCTGCTTCGACATACACGTGGCATCTCGTTTTGATTCTTTAGAATGCAAATCCTGAAGAGTGTTGTGTACTTTGATCTACTGTACAGGTCTCCTTCATCAAGAAACATATAACTATAATAACATAGTTCGTAGAGCTGACCATTGAAGGAAATAGAAAACACCTTTACTGCAAATAAAGGGGGTGGGTTGGAGCTGTTAGCGACTTGTTACTGTGTTTGCATACTTCCTAGGATACATTCAGCAGTGACGGTGGCCCGTTCCGTTGTATCGATTTGGCTAGGCGCCAGGCAAAAGGGTTGTTTATGCGTTTTGTTTACAGAACAAATTTGATGTCACGGAGAGATGCCTCTCTACACGGTTTGATCAAATGCCAAGTCAAGTGATGGGCGATATTGGCCCACCGAACCTGTGCCAAGTCACTAGTGTTTTGACCTATTAAGAGGTCAGCAAGGATAACAACACGTACATACATATACGGCTTCTATTTTAACCCTGCCATGGCTTCAGCATGATTATTTATCCTACATGTATAACTGCCGACGCACTACTGTGTTTATGCGTTTAAGGTTAGGTCGTGTTGTCAACGCATCTACACATGTAGTATATACATTTGAGTTATAAACGTGAATAGTATGCAGTTCATGCATTGTTATATAATTAACATTAAAAAAATCTGTTATGCCTCTTCATTGTCGTATTATTCATTAAATATATACATATATATATATATATATATATATATATATATATATATATATATATATATATATATATATATATATATATATAAATTCGACATTCGAACGTCGAGGTGTTTGGTCATGCTTTTTGCGAATCTCGCCTTGTGCTATGTTGTCTCGATTTGGCGGTGGCAGTTGAATGTGCCGTTGGTTTGATTCAGATATACTCCACTTTGAGTTCCGGCTGGAGCTGGTCGAGGCGTGTTGGGCGTCTTGTGAGTTCTTTCTTGTGGCGACGGCTTCTACGCGTAGAGTGAATTGTGTCTCTCTTTCGTCGTGCGATGTTTTTTGTTCCGTCGATTAAGGCAATGGGCGAAATTGCTTGACTGGCCAGCTGACTCAACGTGCCTAAATATCTGTCAGTGCAGTGACGATATGCCAGCTGTCTTTCATCGGTGTGGCGCCACGGCTTTCTGTTAATAAATATCTTGTCCCGGTTTTAGAGTGGTCAGCAATACCCTGCTGCTTTTCCCACTCGCCATCAATCATGGTGATTGGGAGAGCAGTGGTGACGCAGAAGAGGAGCGGGATTCTGTCGTCCAGGAGAGAGAAGAAAGAGAGGCGAGTGGTCTCTATCTGCCCCTCGAGTAATGACCCCATGGAAGCTATGAGTGGTCAAAATATACACGGCGCCGTGCGTTAATAAACCAATTGGTTCTGGCTCGAATAGCGAGGTTTCTAATGAGTCTAACGCAGTTGATATTCCGACGGCCGTCGCGGATGAAGAGACGCAATTGTCGATCGACGAAACAGAAAATGGCTGGATGACGGTCGTGAATAAAAATACTGCAAAGAGATTGGATACTCTGAAGAAACAGATCGGCGCTATTAGATCTTCCGAGTATAGACAGCCAAAAGGTATCTTCAAAGTCGTCATCGGACGCAGGGCCGCTCGGGTCGTTGATGGAAATCTAGTGCAAGTCGCTGAACCATTTGATGAACATCTATTAGCGCTCTGTGCTGACCTGCATCGACTTTTTCCGGCTTGCAAGCCAGAAACTGGCATTTTTCATGTATGGTTCAGTTCTGCCGAGGCTTCCAATGTCACACAGCTATTGTCCCTGCTCAACGTGTCTGTATTAAAAAAGGTGATCTAGGCTGTTACAGAGCTAGAAATACTGACGTGGATGAAGGCTTTTCCGAACAGGATATTATGTCTTAAATATGTCGGTGTCACAATGGTAATTAGAGAAACATACATGAGGAAGCGCGGCTAGGAGACTATTGTGGTACCCACGGACTGCGTGATCTTGCAGTTTAATAAATCACCGCTCCCCGAAGAATTTTTGGCGTTCAAGATGCATAAGGTTGTCCTTCACGCCGGAGCTCCCGCTGCCTGTTATAATTGCCTGAGGCTTGGGCACACGTCCGCCAACTTGCCAATTGTGTACACAGTGGAGTCATGCCCTCCAAATAAGCCTCAAGACATCTCTTCTAGTCAAACGGGCCCCGTTAAGGCCTTCTACGCAGCAGTGGTCCGATCCCTAGTCGTGGAGACTTCTTCAGATCCCGAAGTTCGTCTGAATCTGCCAGGACTTTCTGAGATCTTCTTGAAAAAACGCATGTTATTAATAAAGAAACCTAAAAACTCCTATAAACGAACGTCATCTCTGCTAAGGGTGCCACAAAAACCCAAGAAAACTGTACCTACAAATATCAAGCAACTTTCTGCAATTGTTCAACCTCTTATTAAATTTTTAAAGCCATTTGTCCAAAGGCTGCGGCCAGTCTGAGTAGATTATTTGTGGCCATCTCTTTGCTTTTATCAGCATTTTTAACTTAATGCTACGAATTCTCATCAGCCTGAATTGACTCTCTCTTACTATTTTTAATGCTCGATTTTATACTCTCTGATCCACGAAGCTGTTCTAATATTTCTAGTTGCGAGGACTGGCACGATCCCCCCCTGACTAGCTCGTTTACAACCATACATCTCAATGCTGGCGCAGAGGGATTGAAAAAATCGGGACAAAAGAGCACCTTGGGTACCTTCGTAAATCGCCTAAGTTATATTTCCTGGAGCGATGTCTATGATTCGAATGATGTTAATTTAGCGTTCGAGAATTTCCAACAAACCCTTCGGGGTATTTATAACACATCATTCAGTCTACGTCACATAGAGCGTACGGAGGCGTCAAAAAGTGACACGCGTGTGTTCTCGCCAGGACGGCGTCGCCTAAGAAGGAACGCAAACAGAATGTACATTAGGTACAGAAATATTATTTCCCCAGAAAGGTAACATGCTGTTCGTATTGCTCGTTGAGCGTTCTTTAAGGAGCGGTTTGATACCTCACGTGGAGATGCCCGCCCTCTCTCTTAGTTTATTAACAGGTCCTGTAGTAAACATAAAAGCTCGGCCGAGTTGCTTTCTGCTCTCGTCACCTCTTCTGGAGAAACTTTCACAGATCCTGTATTAATAGCCGACGAATTTAACCGCTACTTCGTGTCGGTGGGTTTGGAGACGATCTTCTTACGCACATAGCAAACTTTTCACTCGCATTTGGAATGTTTTCAACCGCTCTTAAGGTTTCTTTTGTTACACCTATTTACAAAAATAAAGTCGACGTTGCGGAGCTTAAGAGCTATCGGCCTGGTTGACTGCATTTCAAAGCTATTCAAAAAGCTTGCTCTCTTGCAGCCGGAACGCTTCCTCGAATCCTGCAGCTTTATTTTGCCTATTTAATTTAGATTTCGTCACGGTAGGTCCACGGGCCTGGCACTCGCGCATCTCTGGCAGTTTGTGACCGACTCTGTTGAATCGACAAATGCCTGTCTAGGCGACTTTCTCGATGTCACTGTGACATTCAATTGCATTGGCCATTCTTTCATTTCTCAAATCTTGCAGAACCTTGGGTGTTCTGCAAGTACAGTCGAGTGGTTTAATAATTTTCTATCCTCTAGATTGCGGTCTGTCCGTATAGGACAAATGGTTTCCTCATGGAGAGACAATTTATTTTCTTGATTCTTATTAATTTCATTCTGCTTAGTACTGAAAAGGAGAACATTGGTAAACCGATAGCTTTTGCCGATGACACTTCACTTTTATTTAGGGTTGACTCTTCAGTCCTTGATATAACGCGCTTATTATCCCAAGTGAAGTAGGTAATCAAAATCTTTAATTATTTTGGCCTCGTTGTTAATGCTAGCAAGACTAGTCTCCACTCTGTTTCGTTCTCCTTAACTAAAGTTGCAGGCGGATTTTGATCAGCTTTCTTCAGAATTCGGTCTGAAGTTTTCGTCAACTATTAAATTATTGGACCTCACCTTACACGAAGGTTTAAGCTGGCGCGCTCATATTGATCATATCACACCCAAATGTCATGCAGTTAGATCGACCTTGCGACGTTTGCATCGTATAGGAGTTCCGTTGGATGGCCTGATATTGATCTACAAAACGCTGTTTGTGCCGATACTCACGTACGGCATTCTCTGGTCTGAGGTTGCCTTTCCTCTAGTCCCTCAGCGGCGGAACCCTTGCGACGGGCCACTACTTTTGTGATACCTCGGGTACAGAAAAGATCAAGCATCCAATCTCTTGTATACAGACTGCCCGTTGTGTGGAAGAGTATCCCGCATAAAATCCGTCACTCGAAATCCCTGACGTGTTTTACCCGAGACGTCAAAATATGGTGTTTAAATCGGAATACATGACTGAAAAGGGAGATTTACTTAGGGTGATGGTCTACTTTTTCAGTTTTTAGTTGTCATTTCGACCAGGAGATTGCTGTAGTCAATACTACAAAGTACCTCGGGGTCTTCCTGGACCGGGGCCTCCGGGGTACTGAACACCTACGGCGGGCGTCAGAAAGGGCATTGAAGATCGCCAATAGTTTCGCGCGCCTCATGCCAAACACATACGGCCCTAAACAAACAAGAAGAAGGATTATTATGTCCGTGGCCGAGTCAGTCGCCTTATACGGGGCTCCGGCCTGGCCTACCAACGCTCTGAAGACTAAGGCAAATAGAACCCGCTTACGGCGGGCTCAACGGGTCGGAGCCCTTAGGGTCACCATGGCGTACCGCACGGTTAGCACAGCGGCGGCGCTCGTGCTCGCGGGCACTATCCCATGGGACCTGAAGGCAGAAGAGCGCCGCCGCCTGTGGGGCGACCAGAGCCTTAAGAAGGAAGAGGCACGGCAATACACACTGCAGCTATGGCAGGAGGAGTGGGATAGCCTGGCGGAGGGGGACCCAGGTGCCAGTCTCCGCAAGCTGGTCCCTAACATCAAGGACTGGCTGTACCGGCCCGGTGGGGAGCTCACCTTCCACACCACCCAGATGTTGACGGGGCACGGCGACTTTCAGTCGTACCTATTCAGGATCGGGAAGGCCCCCAGCCCCATGTGCGTCCACTGCGGCAATGGACTTGAGGACACTCCAGAGCACACAGCTCTGGCGTGTCCCGCATGGGCGGAACAGCGTCACCCCTTGAGGACTTTAATGAATACGCACATTTTTAATCTACGCGACGTCGTTCTGAAGATGACAGAATCCCTGGAACACTGGAACTTGACAACAGCGGTTTTTAACAAGATTTTACAAGCTAAGACATCGGCCAACAAGCTGCGACTTTTGCGATTCCCTGCAGCTCCCAGGGACAACTTTCGCCAGGAGTAAGAAGACTCGCCCCCTCTGACTGTTTGATGCATGCGCAAGCAGTTCCCGGTCAGTTGGGGGACGGGGACATGACTGGTTTTTAGTGGGTTGGAGCCCCACACTACCGGCCCACACTTGCAGGAACTCCCTGCAGTGGTGTCCGTGTGTGCAACCGCATTTTCCAGTTAGTCCTCTTAAAAAAAAAAAAAAAGTTGTCATTTCGAGTAATATTGTCTATCAAGTATAGCTCAGTGTGCTCCTTTGCCTTGTGTATCAGTATCGCTAATATTGTGGTATAGGTATTAACTTCTGTTTTTATTATCTTCTTTTTCTCTTTTTATTCCCAAACCATTATACTACTTTTTATAACGAGAACTTAAGCATGTGAATGTATGAAGTTCCGTAAATAAGCCATGTCTGAATTGAAATATATATATATATATATATATATATATATGGTAGTGCAAGTGTATCTCTAAATGCAGCTACTAAGTACTGATCTTATAACGAACTGGGTGGTGTGGTCCTTTCCTAGACCTACCCTGGAGATCTCCTTCAACCTAACAACCAATTGAAAAAACGTTTGTCGTTGCTTATCGTTTACCCCTACCTTTATTTGCATATACTTCCAAATACTGCAGACATGTAACATCTACAACATAAACAAAGTAAACATGGCATGAGGAACCTGTGTCTATTTTATTTATTAACGGGTCTTCTTAGCGCCTTCTTTGCAACGGTATACCCGCTAATGTGCCTGAAAAGTCATCTGCAAGTCGCACAACCCCCACATCTCAAACTTTGTCCCACGACCATTCGTATTGTTGCCGTTATAAAGATAAGGGCGATTCATATAGATGGTTTCGAACTTACTTGATGCACGTGTATCGCTGGTAGTTGGCAGAGACCAATGAGTTTCACAAGCCCGCTAAGCTCGGATTCCTTCCATAAAATGGTAGGGACCGCAGCATGTGAACCCATGATTTGTGGGGCATGCGAAGACAGAATCGACACGAAGTCGACACTGACGGCCCGCATCCGGAAGCTGCGAAGCTCTGGCAAATTTAGTGGACAAATATAATGAAGCACAGATTATAAAACTAGTTTTTAGAAGAGCAAGACCACCGGCAACACTAGAACTCCGATGCCTCAGGCTTGAAAACTCTAAAACACCTACACTCTATCATAATTTCTACGAAATTCCACGCAGTTCGGAGCCTCAGGAGTGGAGGGAGGCACTGGTTCGGTGAATTTGTGAGTTTCACACTAGCCCACCTGCTGAGCTGCCAGTCACCTATGTGCATCCACGATGCCAAAGCCCCCATATGAAAAAAGAGACCTAAGCAGGACCATTTACTTGTGGTTTAAGGCACGTGCTGGACATTAGATGCCATATGTTTCTGCTCCGTGGCTCCCTTCAACCTAGGCTATAGTTCTGTCAACACAGGGTGGACAGCCTGCTGAAAAGGAGAGTAACATTAACGTGCAGATCGCGCAGTTTGTGCTAATCGCTATAGAGACGCGAAGGGACTTATCAGCTGTGAAACGTCAAAATGTATTTCGGACCTGACAATCAGATTTGAAATAGCTCTAGGGGTCAGCGCGAAGGAGCGTATTTGAGACAACTTCTGTCGATCGTAGCGTGCAATGCCGCTTCCAAGGTTAGCTACTACTCCTAAACACCCACATAAGGCATTCGAGTCTCACAAATGTACATTTAGAGCATTTATAATAACAACAATAAATAATGCATATAACAGTTTGAATTCAATGTAAATATTGAATGTAGGAATAAATTCGACTTTTAAAATGTGCGACAACTAGATCAATTTAAAGTGCAACGTATATGCATACGCACCTAAAATGGAAAGACTAACTAATGTGACTAATATATCTGGAAAAAGGACAGAGAACGGACATTTGTACAGAAACCAGCCTCATTTACAAATGCTGATTTATCAAACGTAGGATGCGCTGAGGAGACGTTAATAGTGAGACCACTTGTATGGCTTGCGGCTTCTGGGGCACGCGTCTCCTAATAAGCTAGGCGCTAACACAAAAACGCTAATTACACTCTAACGAGTGTATTTAATGGCTAGAGGCTCGGGTGAGTGTACCAGTAGTCTTAGAATGCGTCCGATAACGTGGCTCCAAATAGCCCTAATCTATTGTAAATAAGTAGAGTATCGTGTGGAGTATGACTGAAAGTCGTCCAAAATGTTTTTAAATCTAGGCATAGCTTGAATATATAGAGGCAGTCGTCCAAGTGAGTGAAGAGTGCTTGTTCCAAAGCGGTACAAAGTTACAAAGAGAATTTATTATTTCTTGTATCTTGATTTGGTCGAGACAATTGTAAGAATCAAGCAGATTGCCAGCAGACGGCGAAACTACGAGTAAATAGCAATTACGGAAATGAAGACATCACACCTGGCAAGCTCGGTTAACACAGGACAGCGTGTGCAAGATACATTGAATAGGATTTCGTCAAAACAAATATCTCTCAGATCTGAGAGTCTCATCTTACTTTCTCTGTGAAAGAGATACAAGGCCGCATTCTTAGAGATGCATAGATTCAACGCTGTCGACAGAGTCTTTTGAGAGACGGGAAGCATATTTAGTACAGACGCCGACTGCCTGAACACTGTTGAGAGAGACTCATTTCATTAAAAATTCACCACGCCGTCAGGTTGTTGTCGCCAGTGTAGTGAGCGACAAGCTCGAAGGTTAAGCATAACAATGTGTTAGCATAATTAGCACATACTCGGCGTTTAATTAAAGCATGCATTAAGCGGAGAAGTTTTAGCTGGGTTATCCAAAAAGTTTTTGGAAGAATGGCGATTCCTTTGAAACGATTGGGAAGAGATAAGTGAACTGGACACTTAGAGTCATGAAGGTAACTTTTCTAAATTGACGAGGATGATATCGGCTCATATTGCTCGCCCGTTGTCAGCATTGCAATGTATATTTGAGGATTGAGACACTTTGATAACAACTACCGTTGCCTCACTGCAATTCCTAAAAAAAAACGCAATTTAATTTTGAATTTCTCGGCCTTATTGAGTTATAGTGCTATATTATATATATCAGATGGTCAGAAAACACATAGTACAAAAACGAAAAAGCTATAAGCAGCACGCCGGAGACTGACTTCAAACTTGAACGACTGTCAACGATAGTAATGCTTTAAAACGCCGAAGTTTATCCACTCTTGTTTACTATGACTAGTTTTCTGTCACGGCAAGCTAAACTGCACGTAAGTTGCAAAACGTTGTTGGGGATGCTTTTTCAGCTTACCATACCATGTGCTTTAATTGCGAATCGGTCAAATAAATATTAAATACATTGTGAAATAAAATGATAACATCCATTACGTGGTAGATGCTTGTCGCAGTGAAAACCTATTGGGAATTTCTGACTCTAACAAGCTGTCCCTTTTTCCCGCTTGCTTTTATCCAAGAACCAATTGTGTTTTGTGTCAATTGTCCCAGTGGCATCTGTTCTACCTGCAGTGGCTCCGACTGGGAACTACGTGAGCCCGCCTTCGTGCCCCCTTAGAGAGCCCTTTCTCTCTCTCTTTGTCTCTCACTTGCCCTTAGGTTTTTTTGCAGCATTGTCTCATGACACTCGTCTTTTTGTCCGCCTGTCCCTATTTGTTCGGCTTTGTTCATTTCTGTCTCTACTTATTAACGAGTCTTTTCCTATATATATATATATATATATATATATATATATATCAGACTACCAAATGCTTGCCGAATGACCGACTCGGATCATGCTGAGAGCCACACTAAACGAGGAGCGTTCGCTCACGAAAGGGGCAACAAAAGCGAAGTATAATTGGTCAAAACGTCTTTCTTTGATTCTCTCTGACTACGCCTCTATGTCGTCGTTGTTTCCCGACTCGATCTGCCGTCATTCTCAACGTTGGCCAGTCACCAATAATAATAGAATATTTTATTATATATATTAACATTTATACTCCACCGCAACATTTTCCACAGCATCCATCGATTCATTCACTTGTAGTATGAGGGAACATCGTGGAAACGCTTAAGGTCAGCAGACAATGATAAAACTAGCCGATCCGATACGTCTAGCATCCAGCCATCGTATACGGGAAAGAGGCGAGCCAGCACAGTGACGTAGCAACAACAACAAGGCTAAAACAACAACAACAGTAGCCCGCATGTCGGGGAACTTGAAGAGTCGAAAGAGCTGCGGCCAGGGCGAGATGCTGCATGGCATCCGATCTCGATTCGCCTGTCTGCTTAAAGATGTCGGTGCTGCTAAAGCTGACCTTGCCGCTCGGAAGCGACGAAACTAACCATCTTTTGGGAACAATGAATTCTGTTACTACGGTGCAGGACAAATAAAAATGGCATGTCTGTGCAACTCTATTAACAGTAGTAGTAGTAATAGTAGTAGTAGTAGTAGTAGGAACAACTAAGAGACGTCGCCGGGTTTCAAATGGCACAAGTTTTCTATAGCAGAGACTGGCTTAAAAGCCTGCCCTCGCCTTTGCTCGATTACATACAGCGTCCTGCACCGTAGCTCCCTGGTGTCTCGGTCATAGCTCCGTCAACACAGGATGGGTAGCTGAGCACGCCGAGCAGAAAAAGAGACGCAAATACGCGGACCCGAGTAAAGTCTCCATTTCGCATTATTAGCTATGGAAACTATTCAATCCATCGGCAGTGGTACATCACACAGAAATCTGTCCAGCAGAATGGAAGAAACGACGACGGGGACCAGCGCAAGAAAGAATATCTGAGACAGATTCTGTCACTCGCTTTTATAATTGGTGCTATTGGGTCAGCATATAAATAGCACTTGCGGGAATCGAGACACAAAAATTGAAAACTGTATTCTAGTAACAACACAACAATGCATAATTATAATTATGTCAATCTGTGTGACTGGCTGAAAGTCCCGCTATCCCCATACTTACACACCATGCTGGATCTCACCACTTTCCGCATAGCTGGTTGACAGAGTTGCAATACTACTTTGGTAAATATTTAGTCTGGGACGCTAAATTGATCTGCACTACAGCGCCCTCGTATATACGAAATAGCTGCATCGCCGCTGTATGGGTCCCATGACATGCGAACGACAAGATAAGCGTAAATGTTCTATTCTAATGAATGAATACCATTTCGTGGCAGTATCTCTAGAGGTTATTGTGCCTGCGAGCTGTGGCACAGTAACATAAAAATAAAAAAAAAAGAAAGTAGAAGCTGCACCAGGTGATTGGCGTGACGAAGAAATGTTTTAGACGCTTAATGAGAAAGTGTTTTAAACGGTTTTAGAAATGCATTATGTACACGTGTCACTAAAAACGTGCGTGACTAGTGTGGAACTCACAAACGCACTAAACCCGAATTTCTCCCTACTTTCCCAGGCTCGGTTTTGCTTAGCATTGGAAGGAGGACTCTGATTTTACTATTAGCGCTACAATCTAATAAAAACCATCGAAAACACTTAATGTCCAGACTTCACAATTGTAAAAGGAAACACAGTTCAAATAACAATATTAATAACACCCACTGAGCTGCCTCAAATACCTCGCTCATTGAACTGTTGGCCCTCATTGTGAAATATTATATTTAAATGTTGTTCTTCAGTGGCGCAGGCTATCTAAGTAGCGCCAGTTAGCTAACGGAAGTGCCATATAAAAAGCGATTGTGAGCGGTTTTCGATAGTACGGATAGTTTGGGCAGCCGCTAATTTTTGTCCAAGTTCGCATTCTAACATTCGTCGAATTAAGCCAGCGCTAAAACCTATTTTCGGCTGCATCTTGTGCTTTGGTGTTTTCTTTATTGGGACAGCTAGACAATTTGGTTATCAGACAGATATCGTTAACAAAGGCGACTTATTTGTCACTGCCCATTCCCCTATGATGATCGGCGGTAGGATTAGCGTACTTGAACACCATTGCCTGTCATGTAGGAGGACTCTAGCAACGTTCCGCGGCCTCCTGAGAACTACGAATGAGGCCTTCGAGGCCAAGAAGGCCATCCATATCCATTTATTAGAGTCTATATATATATATATATATATATATATATATATATATATATATATATATATATATATATATATATTATATATATATATATATACAGACGCTGAAAAGGAACGTGATTCTTGCGTCCAGGATAGAGAAGAAAGATAGGCGAGTGGGCTCTACCCGTGCCGCGAAAGCCATGACTGATCGAAATATAACGGCACCGTGCGTTAATAAGCCAACTGGTTCTGGCTCGAATAGCGAGGTTTCTAATGAGTCTAACGCAGTTGATATTCCGACGGCCGTCGCGGATGAAGAGACGCAATTGTCGATCGATGAAACACAAAATGGCTGGATGACGGTCGTGAATAAAAATACTGCAAAAAGATTGGATACTCTGAAGAAACAGATCGGCGCTATTAGATCGTCCGACTATAGACCGCCAAAAGGTATCTTCAAAGTCGTCATCGGACGCAGGGCTGATCGGGTCGTTGATGGTAATCTAGTGCAAGTCGCTGAACCATTCGATGAAGATGTATTAGCGCTCTGTGCTGACCTGCACCGACTTTTTCCGGCTTGCAAGCCAGAAACAAGATCTGGCTTCTTTCATGTATGGTTCAGTTCTGCTGAGGAGGTTGCCAAGGCCACACAGTTATCGTCCTTGCTCAACGTGCCTGTATTAGTAAAAAGTCATGATCTAGGCTGTTACAGAGCTAGAATTACTGACGTGGATAAAGGCTTTTCAGAGCACGATATCACGTCTGCTCTTAAGGACGTCGGTGTCACAGTGGCGAAAAGAGAGTCTTACATAAGGAAGCGCGGCGAGGAAACTATTGTGGTACCCACGGACCGGGTGATCTTGCAGTTTAATAAATTACCGCCTCCCGAGGTATTTTTGGCGTTCAAGATGCATAAAGTTGTCCTTCACGCCGGAGCCCCCACTGCCTGTTATAATTGCCTGAGACTTGGGCACACGGCCGCCAACTGTCGGAACAGCCAATTGTGTAAGCGGTGCGGCCTACCGGGTCATATTATGGCTAGTTGCAAGAATGCACCTCGATGTGTAAACTGTAAAGGGCCGCATCCGTCTCAATCAGCGGCCTGTCCTCTTCGAGCTTGTGAAATTGAAAAAAGGAAAGCTCTTATGGAATGTAGGCTGATACATCAAGTCAATATGGAGCTTCCGGATGCCAAATCATTAAATGTCCTGGACACAGTGGACTCATGCCCTCCAAATAAGCCTCAAGTCATCTCATCTAGTCAATCGGGCCCCGCTAAGGTCTCCTATGCAGCTGTGGTCCGGTCCCTAGTCGTGGAGACTTCTTCAGGTCCCGAAGTTCGGGTGAATCTGCCTGGAATTTCTGAGATCTCCTCGAAGAAGCCCATGCCATCGAAGAAGAAGTCAACAAACTCCTATCAACGGACGCCATCTCTACTTAGAAGGCCACAAAAACCCAAGAAGACTGTACCTGCAAAGAGCAAGCAGCTTCCTGCAAGTGTTCAACCTCTTATAAAAATGTTTAAAGCCATTTGTCCGAAGGCTGCGGCCAGTCTGAGTAGATTCTTTGTGACAATTTCTCCGCTTTTATCAGCATTTTTAACCTAAGGCTACACTATCCCATCAGCCTGATTTGACTCTCTTTTACTATTTTAATGCTCGATTTTATACTCCCTGATCCACGAAGTTGTTCTAATATATCTAGTTGCGAGGACTGGCACGACATTCCCCCCGTGACTAGCTCGTTTACAGCAATTCATCTTAATGCTGGCACAGAAGGATTAAAAAAATCGGGGCAGCACGAACACCTGAGCAGCGTACTCTGTGATGAGTGGTCATCCGTAGATGTAGCAGTGATAAGCGAGACTTGGCTAAAAGACATCGATGCTTCTCTGTTCGCCATTGACGGCTTCAGCTTAGTGACATCCAATCGTAAAACGCCTAAGCTTGGAGGCGGTGTCGGAATCTATGTCCGTACCACCTGTGTGATTGTATCCACGCTAGTGCTTAGTAGCCTTGATGGGTGTGTTCAAGCTCTTCGTATACATCTTCGGAAAGGGTCCGAATTCGAAGGTTTTATCATTGGGTTTTACTCGAGTAGTACTCTACATAGGGATACTCTCCTTGACCTATTAGATGATATTCTACCATCTAGCTCTTTACTTCCGTGTTTGCTCCTTGGTGATTCGAACGTTAACTTGCTCGCTAGTCCCCCGCCGTTGAACTATATATCCTTCTTCACTAGCAACGACCTAATGCATCTCATCGATCGTGTCACGAGACCTCTTTCTGGAACTTGCATTGATCACATTGCAATTAGGGGCTGTTCTACATTCTCTAAAGTTCAACCAGTGGTTTTAAATACGTTGTCATTCTCGGACCATTTCCCTGTTGCCGTCTCCCTGCTCAAATGCGGAGAAACTTCAACGACGCATCAGGCCGCTACTTCCATCTTCACCCGGGTTCATGACGCTGCCTGTGTGGGTACCTTCTTAAATCGCCTAAGTGATATTTCCTGGAGCAATGTCTATGACTCAAATGATGTTAATTTAGCGTTCGAGAATTTTCAACAAACCCTTCGGGGTATTTATAACACATCATTCAGTTTACGTCTCATAGAGCGTACGAAGGCGTCAAAAGGTGACACGTTTGTGTTCTCGCCAGGACTGCGTCGCCTAAGAAAGCATGCCAACAAAATGTACATTAGGCACAAAAAGATTAATTCCCCAGAAAGTAAACATGCTTATCTGGTGAGCCAGAAAAGGTACAAAACCGCTGTTCGTAGTGCTCGTTCAGCGTTCTATAAGGAGCGGTTTGATACCTTACGTGGTGATTCCCGCCGTCTCTGGCAGTTCATTAACAGGTCCTGTGGTAAACATAAAGGCTCGGCCGAGTTGCCTACTGCTCTTGTCACCTCTTCAGGAGAAACTTCCACAGATCCTGTTTTAATAGCCGACGAATTTAACCGCTACTTCGCGTCGGTGGGTTTGGAGACGGTCTCTTCATTGCGTCTTGAGGACGATATTAGACCGCGATTAAGGAACCTTTGGTCCTGTAATGACGTTACCTTCAGTTTTCGCGCTGTAACAGTAATGGAGGTGACCTCGATATTACTTAAGCAGAAACGGAGCTGGAACTGCGGTGCAACGGGACTTCCTGCTCAACTTCTAAAACTTGGTACTCCAGACATTGCTGGTCCTCTTACGCACATAGCGAACCTTTCACTCGCATCTGGAGTGTTTCCAACCGCCCTTAAGGCTTCTTTTGTTACACCTATTTACAAAAAGAAAGGCGACGTTGCGGAGCTTAAAAGCTACCGACCTATCAGCTTGGTTGACTGCATTTCAAAGCTATTCGAGAAGCTTGCTCTCTTGCAGCTGGAACACTTCCTCGAATCCTGCAGCTTTCTTTCGCCTAATCAATTTAGATTTCGTCACGATCGGTCCACGGGCCTGGCACTCGCGCATCTCTGGCAGTTTGTAACCGACTCCGTTGAATCGACAAAAGCCTGTCTAGGCGTTTTTCTCGATGTCACTGCGGCATTCAATTGCGTTCGCCATTCTTTCATTCTTCAAATCTTGCAAAACCTTGGGTGTTCTGCAGGTACAGTAGAGTGGTTTAATTCATTTCTATCCTCTAGATTGCAGTCCGTTCGTATAGGGCAAGTGGTTTCTTCGTGGAGATCTGTTAATATTGGAACTCCACAAGGATCGGTGCTAGGACCGTTTCTTTTTTTGATTCTAATTAATTTCATTCTGCTGAATATTGAAAAAGAGAGCATTGGTAAACCGCTAGCTTTTGCCGATGATACTTCACTTTTATTTAGGGTTGACTCTCCAGCCCTCGATATACCGCGCTCACTATCTCAAGTGAAGGAGGTAATTAAAATATTTAATTATTTCGGCCTCGTTGTTAATGCTAGCAAGACTAGTCTCACTCTGTTTCGCTCTCCTCAACTAAAGTTGCGGGCGGATCTTGATCGGCTTTCTTCAGAATTCGGTCTGAAGTTCTCGTCAACTACTAAATGTTTAGGCCTCATATTACACGATGGTTTAAGTTGGCGCGCTCATATTGATCATATAACACCCAAATGTTATGCAGTTATATCGGCCTTGCGACGTTTGCGTCGGGTGGGAGTTCCGTTGGATGGACTGATATTGATCTACAAAACGCTGTTTGTGCCGGTACTCACTTACGGCATTCTCTTGTGAGGAAGTGGTTATAATCACGTTCTGCATCGGGCTCAGGTCATGCAGAACGATGCACTGAGGGCTATATTTGGGATGAGACGTAGCCAATCTGTTAGATATATATATTGTGATTATAAGATCCTATCCATCGATTCGCTGTATCGTTTTCAAGTAGGTACTTTCGGCTTCAAGATCAGTCGTAGTTTAGTACCTGTTGAGGTTGCCTTCCCTCTAGTCCCTCAGCGGCGGAAAACCTCGCGACGGGCCACCACTTTTGTGATACCTCGGGTACAGAAAAGATCTAGTACCCAATCTCTTGTATATAGACTGCCCGTCGTATGGGAGAGTATCCCGCATGAAATCCGTCACTCGAAGTCCCTGATCTGCTTTACCCGAGACGTCAAAATATGGCTTTTAAATAGGAATACATGACGGAGAAAGGGAATCTACTGAGAGCGATGATCTAATTTCTTAGTTTTCACCTGTCATTTTGAGTTATAATGTTTATGAAGTTATAACTCAGTGTGCTCCTTTGCCTTGTATGTCAGTATCGCCAATAATATGGTATAGGTATTATCTGCTGCTTTATCTTCTTCTTTTTCTTCTTTTATTCCCAAACCCTTGTACCACTTTTCATAACGAGAACTTAAGCATGTGGATGTATGCAGTTCCGTAAATAAACCACGTCTGAATTAAATTGAAATTGAAATATATATATTTAGTTATTTATATAGTTATATAGAGTTAACTCTTTCCAGTATCTTGGAATTTGAATTCATTTCACGGGAACGACTGACCGTTTTTTCAGCAGTGGGGCTCTTCGTGCTCAATATTGTTCCGGAGCCAATGTATAATCTTGACAGGGTGTTTGTTAACCAGCTTTTTTAACTAGGCGAATTTTAACCAGCCTAAAAGGTGTTTCTCATTATATATGAAGCGAGTGCTTTGCTTGCCTATCCGAGCGGGGAGCCGCTTTGTGTATCTCATGTCAGGCTGTCCACCGGCTACCGAAACGATCGGACTAAGGCTAAAGATGCCGCGTACGGTACCTTACGAATGTTTTATTTCGGAGTGGAAAGCTAAAGTCGAATAGGTCAGACGGGAGGTCGGTGGTTTGGACGTCTTCAATGCTTTGCACCTTTGGTCTGGTCCTGCATGTGACAGTCGGCACACATACACCAGGTACATAGTACATAATTGTCACTGCCTAGTATGTTCGAACGCAGCCTTTCAGCCGAGGAGTATGAGTTGTGCACCTGCCGGTTCTGCCTGCAGAGGTGTACCGAGTATCCTGCAGCGGAATGCACAGCACTGGATCAAAAATCGTCGCACCACTTCTCTCGCTGGAAGTGTGAGGAATATAAAGCCTTACGAAGAAACCTTTTGGAACTGTTCTCAATTTGAGTGAAGTAAGCATAAATCATCCATCGCATTAGAGGACAGGCAAGATACGCTGACAAATAACTGATGAAAGTCAAACCATCATACGCCCTATATATATATATATATATATATATATATATATATATATATATATATATATATATATATATATACATATATTTAGAGAGAGAGAGACTGTTTGTTTACGAGCAACGGAGAACTGCATTCTTTTTCCAGCTGATCTTTTAAGTTGTGAGCGGCTCCTTCTTTTACTTCGCGCTCGAGTGACAGAATATTTTAAAATCTTTGCAATCACTCCCGAATGTGTATAATGACTAACGGTCGCTCTTTGGAGTAGTTTTCCACATACTAAATAGGCTCATGTTTATTCAAAAGTAACGGCAGCTATATACTTTATGAAGCGCCACAAAATCGTATTTGTTTGCATGCACTCCCTTTCGACAGTTTCACTGTTAAACCAAACGTTTTTTTTTAAAAACTACTAGAACCATTGTTAATTAATATCAAACGACCTCCACAATGTATAAATTCTCTCTCTCTTTTAAAGAGTTTTATTATATTACTAAAATGGCACATTTTCAAGATAAGGCCTCAAGATGAATTATCACGGAGTTTAGATTTTGTTTTACTTTTTCTCTGTAAGACCCAATCCGTAGAAGTTGGATGACTTTTGAACGAAGAAACATCTTTGCCCGAATACGCTGCTATTTTCAGTTTTAAATCAAATATATTGTTCTCTTGTGGTCGCATATGCTGAAAGTCCGGTTGGGCACATTGGTGGCACTCTGGTTACTTCTCAGAGGGTTCTGATCCGCAAGGCCTGCAAGAAATGTGGAGGTTGCGATCGTCTGGCTTCCTGTTGCTCGAAACAGTTAAAGTGTGTAAAATGTGGTGGCCCCTACGCGGTCGGATCGTGGGGGGACCATACTTCCTTTTCGCGTGTGGCTTACCTCTGTGAACGGAACAGGGTCATTATTTTTTTTAAGCATCACACCTCTCTGCGAGGGACCTGATGTCACAGCCACTGTCGTGGAACACGTGCAAGCTGGTCGTTCCATCAAAGATAAGGCTTCGTACGCTGCAGCTCTTGGATGCATATCTGCCACGCATGAAAGCGCCTCCCAGCAGCTGCTCCTTTCTAATCCGCGACCGTTATCAAAGCCCAAACGGAAGCGATTCAACACATACAGGAGTCGTCAAGCTCGACCACGCTATATTCCTAAACTCACCACGAAGAGAAGCATCCGTAGCAGGTCGTCTTGCAGAGATGCTGGGGGCGCTTTAACAGTACGTCGCTGTGATTTTGGAAGGGTATCAGCCCTGATTTGGCAGCAACTTTGGAGTCGATTGCGGCTCTGAAGCCTCTCCTCCTTCTACTTGTAGAGAAGCTCAAAGCCTTTACATCATAATGCCAAATAACAATAAGTAAAACGGGGATGATGCCGCATATGCCTCTCTACTTTTGAATACCTCCATCACGGCTGCATGCCCGGTGTGTAAACGTGTCTGCACGAGGAGGGTCTTGCCAGACGTTTATCGGCCAGGCACGCTGACGCCGCCAACAAATCGTCTGTATCCCTTTCGGGCTATGACGGAAACAATTGATATTAACACTTTACTGTCGATATTCAGGCAAATATGCGCCATGCCAAACTGCTACACATTTTACTCAAATCAGTGTGGCATACTATTGCGGAGGAATTCACCAAAGCCTTTTAAACGTCGCCGAGAGCAACGATTTGTACGCCTGGTACTCTGTTCTGCTTTGCCCCGGTCGTGCGGCGACTCCTTCGAGCTAAAAGGGAAGCTCGATCCTTGTCTGTCCTGATTAGGAAGAACCTACGCGCAATATCCTAGATTAGGAAGAACCTACGCGCAATATCCAAAGTAACGGCCCACTTCAGCAGTGACCTTGCTAGACGGGTGAGTGTCAAGCTGTCGGACGGCGGTACCTCCGGTGCAGTCATATTGGTGTGCTCCAAGGGTATGTCAGCGCTAGTAAACAAAAATACAGAAGCATTCCGCTCTAAACATTGGCATGCTCCTCGGGATCGCTCCGCACCCACACCTCCGGAGGTCACGCTGCCTTCTTCAACCTCGCGTGACTAATTGCTATGCCTTCAGCTGAAGTTTAGCTGACAGCCTAAGGCACGTGAGGCCCCGTCTGTTGCAAGAAGATTGTCCGGTGCACTGGGCAGCAATACCGGGCGACTAGCTGATGCCATTGCCAAAGTAGCTGATGTGCTTAAATGGGGCTTGTCCCCATCCTGGTTTATGCCACTCGTCTTTGGAGCACATATGTTTGCACTACAAGAAAATATGGCGCCCGATCACGCCCGATCGCCTATATCTCGGGCGTCCACAGATTAGCGATCAAAATGGCGGCTGTCACGGCAACAAGGCTGCTATTTCGGCAGCTCTTGGCCAACACCAGCTGAAATTCGCTGCCTCTGATGGTGCAAAGGTAGCAGTCGACTGTGTCCGTGCATTTTTGCAATCGCGCAAAGTTCCGATGGTGATCAAACTGGACTTCCGAAACGCTTTTAATAGCGTCCGGAGAGACCATTTGCTTCGAGCTGTCAAGTCGTGGCCACCCTTACAGTGTGATTTGACGAATCCGGCATACGGTCAGTCATCACATCTGGTTATGCCCATAATGCTAAGCTATCGCAAACACGAGACGGGATTGCAAATGCAGTAGCCAGCTGGAAAAAAACTGGACTTTGCCACATGCAGACTTTTCCAAAAGGGGCCCACTTCGGTCTTATTCTCCTTAGATCGACCATTGCTTTTCAGCCACGAAGTTGCAACCTGTCCTCATCGCCTAAACTTGTACAGCAATTTAATTATCTTAAACTTGACACCTTAGAAGAAATACTAACCCTTAAGCTGACCGTTGTGGCAAAGGATCAGGTAATTCTTCCGGTCTTTCTAGGCTTCTTAGATATGCCGGATGCGGTCATGATGGCAGAACCGCGGAAAAAAACTAATGCGTGGCAACCTTATAACGTTAAGCATCAAAAGCTGACCAACAGATTGTCTTCTTTATTTGACTCGTTCTTGATGAAAAGGCTAACCAGAACAGTTAGATAGCTTATTTGCAAATTATTAACAAGCCTAATTAATAGAGCCCCTACCGTTGCGAATAGAGCCAGGCTTCGAGCCGTTAGTAATTAAGGGACTGGAGCTTGGCTACATGCCGTACCCTGTCCGCGCATTGGGACTCTTTTGAATGACGAGATGACGCGCTTGATGATAAGTACAGGTCTGCGGGGCTTGATGCTGACCTAGTCGTGCCTCAGCGATGTTGTTGTGGTGATCTTGTGGACGCGTTGGCCCATCATGACTTATAATATCATGCGCCTTGACTGTAAACCGACGAACACGCCACTCGGCTTTAAATGATACTTTAAGTCGAGCACTTAGACCTGCTGGCTTTACATGTATACTGGAACCTCCGGGTCTATCTAGGGACGATGGAAAACGGCCTGACCGTCTCACGCTGACCCCCTTTGAGCACGGCATTCTTGTTTGAGATGCAACTGAAACCAACTCATTAGCCCCTTCAATAGTCGGTGCAGGTGCGGACCGGGCAGGGCATGCTTTCAGGTTAGTAGAGGCTAACAAATGCAGACAATTATCTGGCGTTGGTTATCTGCACCAATTCTGTCACTTGGCTTTCGAGACAATAGGAGGATCTGTTCGGGGCACATTGCTGAACTGGCCTAATCCTGAGTTAGAGACCATTGACCACACGGTCACGCCGAGACAATTGTTCACGCCAAGATGCTAACATAACAAAGTTATATATATATATATATATATATATATATATATACAGGGTGTTCCTATTTGTGTGTCCAAAACGCTAGGGTATGGTCAAACTCGGTGAGAAAATCATTTTTGCCAATGGGTGGAAGCCAGGAAAACGTTTTGTTTAGGAGTGAGGATGCAATTTATAAAAGCAGTTATTCTGCCTTTTTTCTTCTACATAGTTGTGCAAACGTTTGCGGGAGAACCAGTCAACGCACAAAGGAACCGATCATACCGGCGTGTTTGGCGGAAAATTCTGCACAATAAAGTATACATTAATAGCTTGCGTAGCAAAAAGCGAATAGCCAGATTAAGGAAAGTCATAAAAAGTCAAAATGTTACGTTAACGCTTTTTTGTGCAACATCGTAATTTTTTCCATTACGACCAAAAATGCACGTCCAAAAGACTACTCTCATGCAATAACAGATTTAATGCTCACTACATTCGTTCCAAAGTGATGGTGCTGCGTAACGTATTTGCCAAGTGACTAAGCTGTTTCGACAGTCATAGTTGTTATGTTTCACGTTGAAGTTTTCACGTTCAGAACCGTAGCATTTTGCCAAGACGTTCCCGCCCCCTCTTTCCATTAGAAAAAATTATTCTCTTGCTGAGTTCTACCAAACCTCAAAATACGTACCTAACTTTCTCATACACCCTATGCAAGTATGCATGCCTTCGCTTTCGATATGACTGTCGAAAAAGCTTAGTTACTTGGCAACTACGTAACGCAGCACCATCAATTTGGTAAGAATGTAGTGGGCATTAAATTTGCTATTGCCTGAGAGTAGTCTTTTGAACGTACATTTTCGGTCGTAATGGAAAAAATTACGATGTTGCACAAAAAAGCGTTAACGTAACATTTTGACTTTTTATGACTTTCCTTAATCTGGCTATTCGCTTTTTGCTACGCAAGCTAGTAATGTATACTTTGATTGTGATATAATTGTGCAGAATTTTCCGCCAAACACGCCGGTATGATCGGTTCCTTTGTGCGTTGACTGGTTCTCCCGCAAACGTAGATTTTTCACAACTATGTAGGAGAAAAAAGACAGAATAACTGCTTTTATAAATTTCATCCTCACTCCTAAACAAAACGTTTTCCCGGCTTCCACCCATTGGCAAAAATGATTTTCTCACCGAGTTTGACCATACCCTAGCGTTTTGGACACACAAATAGGAACACCCTGTATATATATATACATCAGTTTGTACCATCTTCTCAATGTTAATCAAATACATTTTGACTTGAATATATTTGTCTTTAAAAATGTTGTTTTTATAGACAATTAAGTTATCTGTACCCTAAAAGATAATTAGAATAATTATAATAATAATGTGGCGGCCAAACATAAGACGTTTAGGCGGACATTAGTATGAATAACTGGTGAATATTTGTTTATCATTCCAAGCTACAACTAAACGCGGCATTAAAAGTCTGCTCCTACTTAATTTGCATCTTAAGCTACACAGATATGGCACAAATAAGAAGATCGGGAGAGATGCTCTCTCGCACACGCAACAACGGCGATCACTTGAAGTAGTATGCCGTGTACGTCACAAGGTTGTAGCAAAGCATCAATAAGATGTAACACTAATCAATTTAAAACGGGTGTCCAATAAGTCCGCCCCATACCTAGAGCAAAAAGTTGATAGCATTAGAAATGAATTGATTACTCCCGTCTGTTCAAACACTCATGATATGGACGGAGAGAGGACATACACAAATTACACAGTCTGTTTAACATACAACAAGTATATGACGATAGGGACAGTGAGAAAAACAATTTGTGATGTTTATTTAATCATTTAATTCTGTTCGCCGTGTTAGCTTGTTTACTTTGATCGTACCAAAGTTCTTGTGAAATGACTACCAGTTCTCACTCAGGACACTCACCCATGTGCACGAGCGGCCGCCTTACAATTACTACGGCAACAACAATATTGGAAAAAAAGGCAAAATGATTGGGAGGCTATAATATAATTCTCCAGAAAACGCCACCAATCTAATTTCTCAATTACTATTCTGCAGCCAAATACCACAGAAGCGTCTTCGGAAAAACTATTTACTGGGACGTTCTCAAACAACAACAGTTTTGCAGGAAGCTGTCCTTAGTTTAGATCAATTGTGCATAGTTTACTTTTCTTCATTGCTCCCTTGCGGTCCCACATTTAAGGCCGAGGCTAAGGTCGTCCATCATTCCCTTCAAACGCAGACAGGAAAACACTTCAATAGGCATGCATGAAGCTGAGGCACTCCACATTCCACACTATCAGCGCCGCCAGGACATGGATACCGTAACGCAGCTAAAGGCAACATTGTTAGCATGCGTGCATACGACGAAGTTTTTGTGGTACCATATCAGCTTGAAACAAGGAACAACACTCGAGTTCAAAGAGTAGACCTGACATCCTTAGCTATGACGATGAAAACTTTTATTACTGATTATAGCACACTTTAGCACAGGACTGCAGGCGGGGGTGTGCGCCAGCCAATGTTATTGCATCTTCTCTCTTTGCTGTTCGATAGAAGTATTGGTTAAACATGCAAGAATATCTATGTATTTTTTCTTTTTCCTACCGTTTTTATATTTATTCATTTATTTCCACACTATATTGGGTAAAACAATACCTAATCTTATACGTACATACAAACAAGCACGTTGGCAACAACGTGTTTGTTTGTGTGTAGGTAACGCCTTTGTCCATATAGTACTATATAGTCTACTGTACTGTACATATAATAGGCAACTCAAGTGTGATGATGCACAGGGGGCGCTACTGTCTGCATCGGGCGACCTTGAAACGCATCGAGCGTGCAAATTCATTAGACCGGCATCGTCCGACGACGCCTAACCGATGGCAGTTTTCACCTGCCCCTCGCTTTCTTGTTCTGTGAAAATATGCTTGCCTTACCACAATCAGATGTGATAAAGTTTCGGTACGGTAGGTGGTGCCCGTCTGTGTCAGATACACCAGAACGCCTGTACCAAACAGACAGAAGGACGATTATGGCAAGATCGTCATCCTTGTTGCCCCAGCCGTAACAAATAAACCTACACGACGCTGGGAGGAGGAGTAGTCAATACACTGTGGAGCGAGCAGAGACCTCAGTTAAGCAGTACATGCAGCCGGTTTTCTAGTACCTAACGATCATACATGTCGTTCACGCCGAATTTAGCCAAGAGCAGATCCTGTGTTCGCCGTTGCTACGGACGTTTAGTTGATGTTGTTGCTGAATGTGGTTCGAGATGACGACGGCAAATACAAAAATGTCCATGACAATTTTTAAAAATGTATATATCTATGTCCATATATACGAGGGCGGAACGGCAAGTTTTAGCACTTTTAATTTTGCCTAGAGACCGAAACCGCCAAGGGGTCAGATTTAAATGTTTTGATTCAAAAACGTGCAGAACACAAAGTTCGGCGATTTTTAGAAAGACGGAAGCGCAGAAGCAACGAATCTGCGTCAAGTCCTGTGTTAAAGAAATTCAAAGAGCAGATCCAACACTAAAATTCGTATGACTGTTTTTTTTACTACAGAGGAATCATTTCCCACGAATTGCTACTTGGTGCTTCAGTCAATTAAGAATACTACCACAAAACTTTAAAAAGATCGTATAAAAACGTCTGGAGCAAGAAGCCTGAACTCTAAGCAAAAAAATCTACCCTTCGTTAGGGCAACGCATTGATTAATGCATCGTTACTGATTTTAGATTATTTGTCAAAAAATTGATTCTAACATGTTTACAACCTTTTTCTTCGCCAAGCCTCAGTGCGACTTGTCTTATTCCCACGTAAAAAAAATGAGCCGACATCGCTTTGAGGTTATAGAGGAGAGAAAGAAAAAATTGCAGGAGCAACTCAATAGGATTCCGAAAGCCGCATTTTAAATCTTTTGAGAGGGATGGAAGGTGTCACCAGTGCGTTACAGTGGGCGGGAGCTAATTTGAGGGGAACTCAAATACTTCGCCAGATTAAACAAAACGTTCTTTTTTAAACATATTTTCATCTTTGCGTGACTGTAGAGAGTATAGACGAGGTATGTATAACTGCCTACATCCCAAAGGTGGTGCCGGTGCCCCCTGTCCTGTGCAGGACTTGAAATCCGTGTATCGTTGTTATCGGAGATGACTATCTCAATTGACCACGTGACTCCTTTTCTCGATTGGATTTTTCGCTTCAGGTGGGTGTTGCATGTAGATTTTTTAAGATTTTGTTTTTAATTAGAGACTATCCTCCGTCCCCTACAGACTTGGAGTTGTCGTGAGGCATATCTTCAATGCCGTAAGGCGGGACATGTTGATCTATCTAGGGTATCTTCAACACTCGGTGTGGCAGCATGGCCGCTAGCGTTCAGCGATTGGTCCATTTTCTATTCTCAATAAGCATCGTTCAAAGAAAATTCGCTCCACGACGGGGAGCGAACCGACGACACCCCGGTAGATGATAACACGTAGATGATTAGCGCTCCACTAGCCTCCTACACTACGCTGTTACACCTATCTACCGGAAACACGCTCCAACAACAAAAATATTGATTTGAGGGCCTGGGTCGGCCGAAATGAGGCGACGAACCGTTAGAGAAGATCAAGCCTCAATGGCGGAGAGTCTTTCGCATTTTGCATGCACTGTGCCCTCAAGTGTATAGCCGCGAGCAGAAAGTTTTTAGTGTAGAGGCTGTCATGATACTCTCTCTTTCTCTCTCTCTCTCTCTCTTACTCTCTGTACGACAAAGTTGCCTTTATCTGCTCATACAAGCGACACCCTTAATGGATATGCGTAGAGTATGGTACGCGGTAAACGTATGCACGTATGTATTATCTGGACAGGTTCTGTAAAGCTCGTATGAGGACAAGCGACTACATAGTTTGATTTTGAGCACAAGACCGTTTTCTATCGACTGAACGTAGCAACACTGAACATAGAATTAAGTATCAAGCGACTACATGCAAGGCTGTCCTACAAACGTTCGACACTCAGCGTTTCTCCTCTGAAACTTTTCTAAAGCCTTATTTAAATGTACAATGCTAACTCATGCTTGCTCCAAACTTTCACAACCTGTAAGCATGTTTTAAAATTGCTTAGCATAGACCTGGGCGATCATTTGGCCCGGCGCCAAACTATAAATGATCGGTCTTATGTAAGGAAGTGTTAAATCTATTACGACCAAACTTCCATGACCACTTTCCATGGGAACATCTTGCTTGGATTTTTTAGATTAATATTTCTCCCTTTTTTTAAGTTCAATAGAGTAGTCTTAATTATAATGAGAAGAGCATAGTGTATTTTTTTGTCTATCTATATAAAAAAAATTGATGTCACAGCCTACGGCTGCACATTTGTATACAACTTCATGGTGATATGTGGTGCAAATCTTGTCTAGGAGCCGCGAATCTTTTTTGGACATAAATTCCAATTTAAAGCCACATATGGCATTACGTAAGCCTTAAATATCTCCGAATATATCCGCGGGTCTCTAAATTTAAGTAGGCGAGGCCAGCGTCGTGATAGGTGGCCGGAAAGGAACTTTTTATAGCCACTTATAGGCTTCACACACTTCACTGGGTCATTAAATAGGTTATCAGAATTTCCACGAGGCGCCACAATATTATTTGCAGTACAACATGGGGAACTAATACCCTTTACACTATCGGTCATAGTGTAAAGGCGTGGCGACCTGTTGTTAATATGGAGAAACACAAAATATAAACCGTAATTAGGCATTTCTACCTCAATAAAATGACGGTTGCGCTGTGCGTTCAGTTGAGGTTTCTACGCCAGAAATTGTTGAAAACCGCTGGTCCGTCGTATCGTCCCGGAAAATCGCCAAATAAAGGTACGTGGAATAGTTGAAAAAGACATCATAGTAGGTGGGATGTAAAATATACAGCACGGAAGATTAAAAGCAGTAAAAAATGCTAAGGTGCGAACTTTATGCAGCAGTGTTTGTCGATTCTCAAGCGCAATTGAAGCGCGAAACAACGCAGCGACTGCTGTCGTCTGCTTGGCCGGCCGGAAAAGTAATGGCTACTGTTTGATAGAATTTTCAACAAATTTGTTTCACTTTATCATTAATTTCATTTATGAAGAATTAGGCATCAAACGTGAGACTATTAGACCGCGTTTCTCAACTGTTTGCTTGAAGAGCTGCAAACGAGACTACCGAAATTAATGTCAAAAGTCATATTTCACCATGACAACAATGCGGCGCACATCTTCCCCGTTGCAGTGGCATAAACTAAGATTTAAATTGCTTGCCTTATTCTCCTGATTAGGCCACTTGTAATTTTTCTTATTCTTGAACCTCAATTTCTGGCTCGGGAGAAAGAAACGTTTTCTGACGAAGAGGCCATCCTGCTGTGTATGAAGGCGTATTTTGAAGGCGTCGATAGTTCGAACTTTGCCGGAAAGATGTTAATTTCTAGATATCCTCCCTACTCTGTGGCGGCGCACATTGGTGCAAACCCAATCGTGACAACTAGATATCTGTAGTGTAAAATGGCCACAACTCAGGAGTCTAGTGTTGTGCCAGGCGTTCGTATCAGACGGCTATATTGTTGCGTTTTGTACTGCTGTCGTAAACCGTCACGTGTTTCTCGCTCGCCTAATTATTTGTGCCTACAGTATATGCAGGGTTGCTGTTTCTAGAGCGACTGTCACTGCAAGGTTAATTGCGCCGTGTCTCGGCCTTTTGTCAGTCGTGATCTGAGGCATTTTCTGTGTTCTGTGAGCTATTGTGCAAGCAGCTGCTCGATAAGATCACATTAGCAAAAGGGAGATAGGTCACTTGATAGTCGTACCATCTTTCAATTTGTTTCGCTACGATAATGAGCCAGCACAAACTCGATCCAGGGAGAGCCAGGACATCTCTCTGTCGGCAAACTGTCAGAAACCGCAGGGAGCCGGCGAAACATCTCGGCGAGCACAGGCTACGAGGTGTGTTCAAAAAGTATCGCGACTTGAATTTTCGCGGGTTACGTATATTCGAATTTCGATTTTTTGTGGCGTTATGTTGGTACTCATGTCTCTCACTTATGCCGACAAGCTCGGCCATTTTGAATGTTCACTTAATTGTTGACAGCTGCTTTGCTTGCACGTGTTTTGGATCGTCTTCGATTTTTACCTATTCAAAAAAATGGATCAAAGAACCTGTATCAAATTTTGTGTGAAAAACGAAATTAAGTGCGCGGATGCATTCCGAATGTTGACTGTGGCATACGGAGAAGCTACCTTGGACCGAAGCAACGTTTATCGGTGGTACAAAATGTTCTCAGAAGGCCGAGAATATGGGAACGACGAAGAGCGTGCCGGACGCCCGAGCACTTCAACAACAGACGAAAAAATTAATGAAGTGGAGAAAATGGTATTAGCCAATCGTCGAATCACCGTTAGAGAAGTTGCTGAGGACCTAAACATATCGATTGGCTCGTGCCATTCGATTTTTATCAATGATTTGGGCATGAGACGGGTCGCCGCGAAATTCGTACCAAAATTGCTCAATTGCGACCAAAAACAGCATCGCATGAACATTGCTAATGAGATGTTGGACTCTGTCCGCGACGACCCAAATTTGCTCCAGAGGGTCATAACTGGTGACGAATCGTAGGTTTATGGTTATGACGTGGAAACCAAAGCTCAATCATCTCAATGGAAGCTGCCGCACGAACCAAGACCGAAAAAAGCGCGCCAAGTTCGGTCGAATGTGAAAGTTTTGCTGACAGTTTTCTTCGATTGCAGGGACGTGGTGCATCATGAGTTCTTGCCACAGGGTAGAACGGTCAATAAGGAATATTACCTGCAAGTTATGCGCAATTTGCGCGAAGCAATCCGCCAGAAACGCCCGGATTTGTGGAAGAACAAAAATTGGCTTTTGCACCACGATAACGCCCCTGCTCACACATCGTTGCTTGTGCGCGAGTTTTTGGCCAAAAACAACACACTAATGATGCCGCAGCCACCGTATTCCCCAGATCTGCCCCCCTGTGACTTTTTCTTGTTCCCTAAACTGAAGAGGCCCATGAAAGGACGACGTTACGCTACGCTTGACGAGATAAAGACGGCATCGAAGGAGGAGCTGAACAAGATAAAAAAAAATGGTTTTTTGAAGTGCTTCGAAGATTGGAAAAACCGTTGGCACAAGTGTATAATATCTCATGGGGATTACTTTGAAGGGTACAAAATAGATATTCATGAATAAATAAATAATTTTTGAAAAAACACAAAAGTCGCGATACTTTTTGAACACACCTCGTATTGTTGAGAGAGTAGAAAAAGGTGTTACCTGACTCGTATATTTTTCTTAAAGAAACGCTAACGATTTTAAGAGCCAAATCGACAAAGCCGAAATCGACAAAGCCAAATCGGGTGAACTTACTTCTGAGAGCACTTTGGATGACCACACGTCATTTTCTCAATGCGTCCCCATCGGGTCCATCCTCCGCGGTTATTACTACAATATTTATTGCACTTCTCCTTTCCGCAATTTTTCTTCGGTTTGCCAATACGCACGCCACTGCTGCTGACCGGTTTTTGCCCACATAGCCATCGTTGGCGAAAATCCATCTAGCGGTGATCTCAGTTCGCCGTTGACAATAGAGCCTCGACGCGTTTGATTTTTTTTTCCATTCAGCCTTGTCCATTCAAGCATGCTCTCTTGGCGGTGTCATCCATCTCCCTCGAGTTCTGCCACATTTCCTTCTCTATACTCTATTATTTACATGAAACTTCCAAAAGGCGACCCGTAACGTCACTTATTGCTTCTACCACATGCAGTAGATCTCTAAACGCCCTAGATGGCACGGGTTTACGGCACGAAACAGTAAATAATGACATGTCCACAAACTGACTTTGGCTTCATTGGCAGCGTCATACTGCGCAATGCTGCAAATCATGGCGAGCAGCACATTCCCTATTTAAACTCGATACGTAGTTAATACAACAAAAAATAATATTGTACTATTACTGTTGATTAGCTTGTAACTTATCACGACAGGTAATTGTAATACTGGTACTACTTGTTTGGTACGCAACTGTAACCGACTCATTAGCCCCTTCGATGGTCGGTGCAGGTGCAGACCAAGCAGGTCATGCCTCCAGGTTAGCTGAGGCTAATAAATGCAGAAAATACTCAAGCGTCGATTATCCGCACGAATTTTGTCCGTTGGCGTTCGAGACTATGGGAGCTGCAGGCCCCCTTACGCTCAAGCTGATTCAGCGGGTCGGTAAAAGCCTTAATCTTTCGACAGGAGACTCGAGGGCATCCGAATTCTTGCGCCAGAGGCTGTCGCTCGACATTCAACGAGGAAACGCAGCGTCTGTTCGGGGCACATTGTTGAACTGGGCTAACCCTGGGTTAGAGAATTCGTGATCACACATTCGCGCGGAGACAACTGTCCACTCCAAAGTGCTAACATAGTGAAATTATATAAATACTGGTACATTTTTGTTGGTCGCACTCGACCACCGGCGCTGACAATCATACCCGTGCTAGATTGCATAAATTAGATATTTGTGCCGTGAATAAAAACATACGCGTGCATTTCTGTTTATCTTGTTTGAAACCGTTCTCCATGAGAGAAGCTTAGCTTAACGGCTGTCAATATTCAACTTTTGTGGTGTGTTTGGTGCTTGTTGCTTTATGATTACCGACGCTTATTAATAAAAAGCGTTAAAGCACTAATGCAGAAAGAACCACGTGTCACGTTTTTGTTAATGCTACGGTTTCTCTTTAAATTTGTAGTTGTTCTAATGTTTCTGCCGTAATCGTTATAGTTGCGTGTATTGTCCTTGTAATTACAAGGACGGCTGTTGTTCCTATTGTGCTCGCTATATTTGTTTTCATTGCCGTTGTATGACATAATGGTTGACAATTATTTTCTGATAGCATTACCTTCAGATGTAGTTATTGTGAGGATAGAAGTAGTATCAATAGAAACACTTAGCACACGGAAACACGTAGCACGTTAGTTTGTCGTACCCAACTGGGCCGATGCGTGCGGCGATCTAAACGATAGTAGGACGTGTGACACACTGGCAAAGCTGTCGTCTTCCTAATTTATCTACTTGGCAAGCAATCTTTTTTCTTGGCAGCAATATAGAGAGACGATATGGTACGTATGGGGGTGGGGAGCATAATCCAGTGGCCCCTCCAAACAACTCTATGGTGATCACGACACTTTGTAACACAGGGAACACACGCCTAGGGCACACAGGAATAGGGAGGAAACAAATAGGAAGGCAGTGAACGGCGGTTTAGCTGGATCGCTAAATGAAACTGAGGCTGTTCAGCGGTAATGCACGTACGCTGAGGTGCATTCGGCGTATCGCCTCAGCGACTCTCAAGTGACACACCTCGCGCTAGACCTTTAAGGAACCGGCAAGCTGCTATAGCCGGGGAAGCCACGTGCCAACGTGCCACTCGATGTGAATGAACGACACAAAGAAGAACAGACAGAAGATGTGAACAAAGGCAGTATACTCGTATGTCTGTTTTGATTGGGACAGACACAGGGAAAGGGTAGGCGCGAAGTGCCCTTTTTTGCAGTGTTGAAGTGTTTGTATTTTTCAAAAGATGCCACTTGCGAGGACTCGATAAGCCGAGTTAGGGGTGCCGTCGACCAAACGTGTTTTCGGGAAGATTAAATGCTTTGCATTTAAAATATGAATGTATATACTTGAGTTTCCTAAGTTTCGGTGAAACGCTAGATGACGACTCAGTAAAATGGGAATTCTTCAAAACATTTACAGCTCATGTGGGCTTCTAGCAATCAGTATTGTGAGATGATCGAGTAATCTAGCTTTGCTATCTGCATCCGACAAAGAATGTCAGTCACGAACGGTTGGTTGGTGGCCAACCAACGTCACTTTTAACGACGCCACAGTACCATAACTGCGGGGAGCATATGACGTGTTAGTTATACCTATATTTAACGGATATAGTGATCTACATAGTGTTGCTAATGAAGTTGTGACAAAGTAGTTCTGTGTGATGAGCGCCCATCTAGAGTTATTGGAATAGTGCTTTGTGTCTCAATAACAGCATCTTTATTAACACGGACAACTTAGATTGAACAGAGAGCCGGGAAACGGTAATCAATTAAATAGGGAAGAGGAAAGAGCAGGCTTTCACTCGACATTTATTGATCGTGTGCATGCAAGAGTAGTTTTATTTGCCATCTGCAACCATACAGAACGTGAGGCGTTCCACTACGCATGAGATTGAATCCCGCTTAGATAAAAATATTTCCTTTTTCATGATTAAATGGGGTTGAGCGTTCCTCGGTTTTTATATTCTTCTGCAAGGCACATTTGCTGAGGCGCTAGCACGATCGATCAACACAAAGGTTGATTGCCGAGACTCTGGGGGACCGCCAAAGACGATCGTACTGCGAGACGTGGACCCGTTTGCGGACAGCGACAGCATCAAAAAAACGATCAGGCGAGAGCTGAGCATGCCAGCAGATATGTGTATGCGCTCAGAAGACCCGCGGTCCGGTAGTGTCTTGTCGTTCTCCCGACTGCGGCGGCAAAAAGACTAGTCGACATGAAGCACTTGCAGATCGGTAACACCACGTGCCGGGCAGAGGACTGGTTTAGCGTACCAACATGCTTTACCTGCCAAAAGCAAGGCCACATGGCTAAAGACTGTCAGGAGGAGAAAGCGCAAGGCCAATGCTGTTACCGGTGCGGCGACGTCAGGCACCTCCTTAGTGCGTGCACTAGCGAAACCGGGCATTGCTATATCTGCAAAGTCGACGGGCACTCGGCTTCGTCAAGCAAATGCCCAGTGCTGGCAAAAAAATTGAGGAGCTGAAAGAGGCTGCTCGGAAGAGTAACCTCGAGAAGTTTGAGGGTGAAAGAAAGCGGATAGAAGCATCCGAGCAGAAGGCTAGGGCGCGCCAGGAAGCGGCCGAAAAGAAGCGACAGCGCAAAGAAGCTAAACAATTGACTAGGGTTACAGCAGGAGAGGGCGTGCTGCCATCAGCGCCGCTGTCGCTGGTGCCGCAGCCAAGGGAGGGGAAGTGAATGGTACTTCTAATAATTAGAATACTTCAGGTGAACCTCAACCGGTGCAGAGCTGCGCACGACCTGCTTGAGGAGACGGTCCGGGAGAGGGGCATAGCATTATGCCTTCTTTCGGAACCGAACAAGAAGCGAATGAGAAAGAAGAGCTCTATAAATACCGATGAACGGATCGATGCGGCAACCTGGTGGACAGGTGAGGTCAACGCCAAATGGGCAGTACGGACTCAGAAG
This sequence comes from Dermanyssus gallinae, assembly GCA_003439945.1. Taxonomy (NCBI): domain Eukaryota; kingdom Metazoa; phylum Arthropoda; class Arachnida; order Mesostigmata; family Dermanyssidae; genus Dermanyssus; species Dermanyssus gallinae. The sequence goes on from QVRM01003373.1 coordinate 138,698, forward strand.
AGTGGCGGAAGTGGCTTTGCGTGGGTGGCATTAGACGTGGTGGGTGTTTTTAACTCGTGCTATTTTTCACCTAATAGGGAGATACAGGAGTTCCAGGTTTTCCTGAATCAACTAGGCCGTAGCTTAGGCACGCACGAGGAAAAACCATTAAAAGTTACCGGGGACTTTAACTCGGCCAGTACTGCATGGGGTAGTCGTAACACTTCGGAAAGAAGACAAATCTTACTGGAATGGATGGCAGAGCAGGGGCTTATGGCTGTCAACGACGGGGACGTTCCGACGTTCTCACGGGCAGAGAGGGAATCCCACGTAGATCTCACGCTTGCCAACGAACGGGCATTCACGGCGATAACCGGGTGGAGGGTCGATACCGTTCATAACCACAGCGACCACCACTACATCTGCTTCGAGGTACGAGCCCCAACCGCGACGCTTCCAGCATCACCTACCCGGGGCAGACGGTGGCAGATGAGACAGCTAGAAAAGAAAGCGCTAGTTAAGGAGATTGACGCGACTATGGGAGTGGGAACGGTGGACGAATATCGACTCACTGAAACACTCATTGCCGCATGTACAAAGGCTGGCCCGCCCCACCCGAACGGCGGAGGTGCCCGACGGCAAGAATGCCTTCAACTCGATAAGCTGGGAGGTGGCCATGGACGCAATGAGGCGCAATGGCATTTCGCCATACATTCGCCGGATAATTTCATCCTACCTATCGGAAAGAAATCGGCTGTCGGCCGGCGGCCAGGAGTATGAGATCTCTGCGGGGGGTTTCTCAGGGGTCGGTCTTAGAGCCGATTCCGTGGAGCCTAGCCTATGACGGGGTTCTCGAGCTGCCGGACCTACCGGTGGGTGTTGAGATGGTGGTCTATGCCGATGACTTGGCGCTGGTTATCACGGCACGGGAAACTGGGGCCCTGGAGTATGCCGCTAATGAAGCCTTGGAGCAGGTGGCAGAGTGGATGGAAGACCATTCTCTAAGACTGGCCCCGCACAAGACGGAAGCAATGTACCTTACGGGCAAGAAGAAAACCCGGAACATCCGCCTGCGTCTAAACGGTCATCCTTTCAAGCTTGCTCGGACAGCAAAGTATCTCGGAGTGGTGGCTGACAAAAGTCTCTATGGATCGGCGCATATCCAGCATGTGGCTGGTAAAGCCCACAAGGTCGCGGCCGGCCTGGCGCTGTTATTGCCCAGAGTCGGCGGCTGCACAGAAGGCAGGCGGCGCCTGCTGGCCAGTGTAGCAGAGTCGGTAGCGCTATACGCGGTTCCAGTGTGGGCAGACATGGCGCTGAGGACACAAAGAAACAAGGGAGCGCTTCGATCGTCACAGCGGCCGGTAGCCATTTATGTCTGCCGGGCTTACCGCACGGTGTCGACCGCGGCCCTGTCTAAGATGCTGCCATGAGATCTGCTGGCAAGTGAACGTGCCGAAAGATGGAAGGATGGCGATCTAGACTTAACAACGGCTAGATCGAGGACAATCGCCCGGTGGCATAAAAAATGGGTCGCAGTGCAGCCGAGAGACCCTCGAAGGCCGCCCGCGGGGAGCTGGACTAGAGACCTCATCCCTGACCTGAAGGCGTGGTACGACTGCAACCAGGGTGAGCTGTCTTATGGTACGACACAGGTGCTGACCGGGCACGGCCAGTTCCAAACGTACATGGTAAGAATTAACAAAGCGAGTGTCGACATCTGCGCGTTATGCAGATCGGGTGAGACGGACGATGTCGAGCACACAGTTCTGCGATGTCCGGCCCTCCAAGAAGCCAGAGACGCGGGTGCGACCACCGTGAGAGGAAAGCCGATAAAGAAGGTTGTAGCACACATGCTAACTTCGGCGAAGGCGTAGAGGGAGTCCTGTGCCTTCTTCGAGACTATCATGTCCTTAAAGGTGGCCAAGGAAACTGCCAGGAGAGCTCGTTTCAACAATAGCCCCCGACCCAGTCGAGAGGGAGCGTCCGTAGTTGACAGGGAAAGAAGGGGAAATAGGCAGCAAAGGCAAACCAGCCTTAGGATTAGGCAGGGACAGCCAGGGACGCTCCAGGCGATGACTCTCGACGCATCCCCAGGTGGCGGAGCTGTGGAAGGCGTTAACGGTCTGGCTGACGCGTCTGAGCTGCACCAAGGCAGACATGAGACGATGGATAATGCCAGATTGGAGTAGAATGTAGGAGTTGGTGCAACACCACTCCCATGGATTCGAAGCAATGCCTACGCAGTTACCGATCCCTGGGGGTGGGGGGGAAGCGGGTTTACTGGGTTTGCGAGTCCCAGGCTAGTCACCATGGCTGGGGTGGCGCATGTCCGTCTGGATTCCCGTAATTCCCTAAAGTATTGCTGAGAGGTTTCAGCAGTGAAAAAAATATTCTTCTGCAAAAGGCTCTTTCCTCCGAAAAAACTTTAAAGATATTGTTTTTCTCATACATTGAATGGAAGGCTATACAAACTTCGGTCCAATGTATAGCAATCAAATGACGTGAGTGCATTCTGCGGGTTAGTACACTGGAAAAGCTTAGTCGAATGCGGGTGACATGTTTGGTTTCGCTGTTGTGATTATCGTTTTGTGTCTCCGGCGAGTTCGGCTACTTGCGATGACGAGGCTTCTCTCGTTTTGCCAAACTTTGAAACAGCCCGCGTAACGCGTACAATTTTTACCTAGTTCTTACCTAGACGGCCCAGTACCGAGTTAGTTAATACTTTTTTTTTGTTATGTAGTACTATCTAGAGAACTGTCAATGCAGAAACTACACACGTTAGATAGGCGGTAGCATGAGCTATTTCTCGATATCCGCCGTCCGAGCAAACACGCAACAGCTCTCGCGAATGTCGTTGACGTCGAGCGGCTCTTGCGAGCGGCTCTCTGTATGGCTTCGTATTTGTTCCTCCATCTATCGACTTTCGTTACACAGACGAAACAACGACCAACGTTTTCTGGCTTGTGAGTAGTAAACCGATCAGAGGCGGGCTAGCGGTGGAAGCGGGGAAGCTCGCCGTTGAAACAGCGGCGCTGTTTGATTTCGTCAAGTAATGTCTCTTAACAACATCCGCAGCAGCAGCAGCAGCAATAGCAACAAGAAAAGTAGAAACAACCTCGTCAAAGAATGCTCACGTCGGAGTCAAAAACAAGAACCACGTTACGCTCCCGCGCCTGAGTGTGTCGAGCATTCATGTCGAACAAAAAGAACGGGCCACATCCCGAGAGCATAAGGGCAAAGAGAACGGGCCACATCCCGACCGTACGACAAAGGCTACGTACGGCGTAGAGACAAATAGAAACAATAGATTGCAGCCATTGTTGTTGTTGTTGTTGTTGTTGTCGTCGTCGTCGAATTCTCCACCTCGGCACAACTCGGCCTCTATACACAACACGTGGTGGTTTAGGCACGGCGTGGTGAGGGCCCGAAGTATCCACCACATACATTGTGCCACTATCTGTCAACGACGCCAACTGCTGGCAAGATAATGGCACTATGTATACGCATTGAGAGAGTCAGTGCTCGGAGAAGCGGCGATCTATCTCTTCTTGCTCCTGGCCCTTCCTGCAGCTTTGTCTTTTTGTTACGCTTCCTTCTTTGCTGTTAATTGTCATCTGATTACACCACTTGTATAGCGCTCAAAAGGCTGCATTAGAGTAAATTATCTAGATGGTTTTCCGATAGTGGCTTGTCATACTAGTACTACTATCATAGGCTATGCTAGGGTACGTGCTATATGTGATCGTCGTATCGCCTCAAGCTGCCAGAGCGAACATGCAACACAGTAGTACCAGATTCAATGCGAAAAAAAATCACTGTACAAGCGCACATATCCTAGTGTAACGATTGAAGCATGAATATGGTGGCAACGGAATTCTTGAGACCCAAATTCCAGATTGCTGCAGCAATAAATGGTATGCGAACTGCTTAATCATAGGTCTGCAAAATGATTTCTTTATTGATAGTTTCTTTTCTTCCTCTGTATTGTATAAAACTGTTTATATTTGTTTATGTTCTAAACAAAGTGGTTATTTGCATGTTACCGTACAGTTCTGATGACGGCTGCTGGACACTGCAGTCACGAGACCTTTGTTCTTGCTGTTGTTGCTATTGTTGTTGTTGCTGTTGTTGTTGTTGTGGGGTATTTCAAAGCAAATTTTCTATAGAGGGAACCTTGTATAATTTGATCAGCGGCATTTTGCAAATGAACTGTAACACTATCAATAACAGGGTTTATTATATCAACAAGCCAGAAGCACCGCAAACTAGAGTCGTTCAGGGTGACTCTGCAAGCCCGTTCTTCTTCAAACTGTATTATTCAAATTCACTTCACAAAGATATATTGTTGGCTTGGCGGACGCCTTAAGAAATGTGGAAGGGACATACGCATTTAATGCCGACGACTTAGTAGCTCTGGCAAACACACGAAACCGCCTACAGTTTTATTTAGCCTTAGATCGGTGCCAAGAGAACCAACAGACAATCAACATCGCCAAAACAAAAGTACTACGATTTAGTCGTAGACGATCGGCTCAATATGGTTGAGGGAGTAAATATTAAACCAGTGCTCCACTTTTGCGACCTATGAACAAAAGTGACGTCCTTGCAATCATTCAGCAGACACCTAGAAGAAGTGCGTAGCAAAGCCAGCGCGTCATGATCCTATAGGAGAAGTTAATGACATAGAACAGAACAAAAATTGCGTGAAACGTAGTTAGAATATAAGTTGTACATATAGTAAATAATTGTATTTACACAATGATTATGAGCCCCTCATATTTCATTTCCTGATCTTAAAAACATAGATAAGATAATCTCTTACGTCGCAAAGCGAACGTTGGGCTTGCCAAAGGGCGCATCCTCGACGCTTGCACCGGAATCAAACTACAAACGCACCTTAGTACAAGATTTTGCACTAGTATACAGGCCTTAGAAGCCTACAAAGTCTTTAGGAAAAATCACAACATGGCATTTGTAATGGGCATCTACGTCGAGAGGCCTACTTTTTGCAGTAGCAGATGGAAGTTTTCATTACAGAGAAACGGAATTATACTATGACAAACAACGTGGTATGCTTACCTTCACCTTCTTTCAAGCAAATCAAAGAAGCGAGTACTTTGCCTGTCAATGCGGGCAAGAAGCCGCTTTGTGTACCTAATTCGTTCATGGCTATCATAACCTGGTCTGTTCAAACACGAGCTTCCGCGAGGAGTACACAGAGTGCATCTGTCGGCTGTGCTCTCAGGTGTGTACGAAGTTTCATGCGTCTGCCTGCCTGATCCTTGCGAAGAGATCACTGCACTGCCTCTCTCGAATAACATGCCGCGAGCAGCTGACTACATAATTGTATAACTGTCTATGTTATATGCATACTCAATATGCGTGAAATAAATATGATGGTGCTATGTACGAGATACTATACTACCAATGTATGGTGAACAAACTCGAAACATTTTCCACTTCATCAAGTTGCTTAAAATACTATAGGACGTTATGGGCAACAGGCCGATATGCGCTTATCCGGTTCAACACCTATCTTGTTTGCGCGCGCGTTCATCTGCGTACAGATTGCTTGAGCTTGTGTGGATTCGTGGCGTTACCACTATGTCTTTGTTGGTGTAGAGGTGTACCTATCATCGTCGCGTTTGGAAGGTTTAAATCCACTTTCCAATTATTACACCACCAGTAGACTCACGTGTTCCTACCCATAACGCATGCATAATATAATCATATCTGCTTAATTTTTTTTACGAGTTTACAGGAATGACTACTATTGTATGCGCGTTTTTTATTCATTAACAAATTATTTTTAATGAAATCTTGCGAACGATCCAGCCAGCTTTTCAATATCTTTTTTGTAAAGGTGTTGTTTCTTGGAAACAAAGAAGCAGTATAGTACTCCCTTTAGACGTTTCGAACGACTTGAATATTTTCCGGTCAAAACGATTTGGGGAGACCGGAATATGTTTTAGTCAGAAAATGCAAGTTCCGGAGAGTATGGTTCAATACATTCTTAGCCCAAGTCTATTGTATGGGACCGTGCGTTGTTTTGGTAAAAAATAACCCTTTTTCGGTTGCCTACTTATACATGGTGGATATACATATGGTGGATTTGTTGTATTTGGGGGGGAGTCTAGAGGTTTGTGTAAATTATCTCGTTCCGTCTCAGAAGTTAAGTTTAGTAGAAACAATTATTTAGAGTTTTATCAATATCGTATGATGTTTAGCCCTTAGCCACTAACGAGTCGACATACTACATAAACAAAATGGATACAGGTGAATGTTCATCTACACACGTATTTTTCTTTTTGGTAGGCCTTAGTCGTTGGGCCGACAGTCTGCCGTTCAGAGATATAGTTGTTGGGTACCGAGTGAAGCGGTCTGCATTGTGAATGCGTAGAAACAAAAGATACATTGTGTCATACAGACCGGACAACGTACAATTAAAAGGTCTCACTTGTAGAAGATTACATCGCTTGCTTGCATTTAATCCGGGTACCCCACGACTTCGAGTCGCTCCAACGTAAGCCTTTCCGTCTCTGAACGGTTCCACGGCCATACTTGCGCGGCCGGCAGTAAAGCAAAGTTCCACATCTATACAGCACAATTATAAGATCCGAACATTTCTTGTGGGCGATAGGGGGTCTGCCAAACTGCCTGTTTCAGAATTTTCACCAGCCTGTTTAATGCGGGCACAGACAGGCCTCACTCACCTCAATTTTCCGACTTCCGTTTTATCGACCTCCGTGGATGAAAACTACACGACGAAGCTCATTCACAGGAGCAACACTGTCGTATTTGAACTGTTGCTTTCACGTAATGGTTTAAACGTTGAAATAACTACTGTAGCTGCTGCATGACGAGTCATTTAATTAGAATTCATATTTATTCACGTAGGTTGAGTAGCAAGTAAAATCGTGTCTCATTTAATCTTTACTCTTAGCTAGTTTTCGTCTCATTTGACACAAGGGTGAGTATTTGTTGTCGTAATGTTGAACCGTGCTTAACTAGGCTGTCGCTGGTCGGTCTTTCGCTCGAAGTAAAATAATCGATTATTATTTATCTCTTATCTCTCTCTCTCTCTCTCTCTTTATATATATATATATATATATATATATATATATGGAAAGATAAAACATAAACAGATACCCGTATATATATATATACCCGTATATATATATATATATATATATATATATATATATAGCGGCGGCTAAACTAGGTTAACATTTGGCGGGCCGCCTAAACGTATCCAGTACGTTTTCATGCGTTGTGCTTGCATCCAACGAGACCCTGTTTCATGTAGAGTGTAAGACAAACGTGGCCAACCATGACCGACCAAGCAACTGCGTCTAATAAATTTCAGCAAAGATTAGCCATTGTTCTCGTCAATCTCGCCGGCCGGACTCTAATGAGATTACAAAGTTTCTTCGTTTTCCGAAGACGATCGTTTAGCAGATTGCGGCAGCAGCAGGAGCACGGCAGGTTGTGCTCTATGTTTCCCTAACGAGAAGATATTTATTACCGCAAACGCAAACATGAACCTGCAAAATGACCGCTGGCCTGCCCACGATCCAAAAACGTTTCATATTGTGGGACAGAGCACATTCAGCGTACTACGTGATAGAACTAAACTTTTTTTCTAAAAAAAGCCAAATGGGTTTTGCAGAGCATGTTTTGCAAACTGTTCTAAATCCGTGGGTAGTTACTGCATTTAATAGTTTGTAATACGTCTCTCTGTCTCTCACTCTCTCTTGGAAAGGCACTTGTGGCCGTCCATCAGACTATTTATAAATACTCTGTGTTACTCTGTGCAGGGCGTTCTTGAGGTTGGCAGTCTAACGAAACTTATCATAGCAACAGAGACATTCTCTCTCCGTGAAGTCCCTATGCAGTAGGCATGTGCGAATCTCGATAGAGCGGAAGTTTTGCAAGGTGCTCATAAGTGATTTAGGTATGAATTGAATCAGTGAATCGCGGTATTACAGGAATATTTGATCAACGATATATGGAATTGTAGAGCTCGTTAAGGCAAATATTTTTTCCAATGGAACATGGTCTCTAAGAGGCCCTGTTTCGAAATGAGAGTTAAATTACTACAATTTGTGACATTGGTGTTTTTGCCCGACATAAGAGCATATAATGTGCTGTTGCGAGACACCCAGGTTTTCTAGACAGAAGCTAAACACAACGCCGTGTTCGTGAGAAAATTCTGCTTCTTTCAAAGAACTCATAAGGCCGGTCAGAAGATGCTACATGGTCGCTTAGAAGAGAATTCGCTAAAATGAAGTTATTTTATTAACCTTCACGCCCAATACCTCAAAATCATTACCTTACGACCACTTACAGCGCTCTAAACTAATTGCATATTTCATGACATTTTGGTACCAAACTTATGGCAATGCGAGCTGTGGTTGCGGAGTAATTACGATTTTTTGGTGGGATGTCCAGATTAAGTGCATGTAAAATGACTGTGTGGCGACGTTCACTACCGCCGACGTGCCGCGCGACAGCCGCAGCGCGTCATTTTACATGCACTTAATCTGCACATCCCACCAAAAAATCGTAATTACTCAGCAACCACAGCTCGCATTGCCATAAGTTTAGGTAAAGGTACCAAAATGATCGTCATGAAATGCGCATTTGCCTGAATATATATATATACATATATATATATATATTTTTTTTTTCTGTTCTGACCGGCCTTATGAATCAATTTTCTCACGAACACGGCGGTGTGTTTAGCTTCTGTCTAGGAAACCTGGTTGTCTCGCAACAGCACATTCTATGCTCCTATGTCGGGCAAAAACACCAATGTCACAAATTGTAGTAATTTAACTCTCATTCCGAAACAGGGCCTCTTAGAGACCATGTTCCATTGGAAAAAATATTTGCCTTAACGAGCTCTACAATTCCATATATCGTTGATCAAATATTATTGTAATACCCTGTATATATACACTAATAGTCTCTACTCAGCTGTTGAGCCGGACGGTCGCACTGATGCGAGCTCCCGCTTAAATTGCCTAGGTCGCAAGTTAAATCTGGCTCTTTAACGGGAGTTTTTGGCACAGGCGATCGTGACCACCAGTGTGACCGAACTGTGAGATCCAACACCGTCAAACAGTTCCTTTAGTTAGTTAGCAGTGAGTTCACCATTGCAAAGACTTATCTTATGTGCATTTTCGCGTTTTTAGGCGAACTCAGCGTAGAGAATACAATGAGCAACGATATATTAGGCAGCTATATCGTGTTTTTAAACCACTATATATTTTATTTGACTACCTACATACCTACTATATACTTGTGATAGATGCTTCAATTCCACTGAATCGAAGAGGCAGCAGTTAATCTATCTGATGCTAGTTTTCCATCTAACTACCACAAATGTATATATTAGACCGACACTACTATTGTACATATTAATGTGCAATTTTTAATTTGTACTTTCGACGCTATTTTGCATAAATACAGTACGTGACGAGATATGACATAGTGCTCCCTGGGTAGAGATAAACAGAATGATGGTCTAAAGACCGCTTCATTTTACCGATTTCAACAACCACATCTGCGTAAAATCGCGCTATCGCTCACATACGAAACTTTTAAAGAAATCTTACCACCGCTGTGGACCAAGACCACGATGGCATCACGTGACGGCAACAACACCGTCGGAAGACTCAGCTGCCAGACTTGCGGGCGAGTATGCAAATCTGGCGCGGGTCTCGCGAGCCACATTAGATTGATTCACAATCAACGAGAAGTTCGTGCCACCTCTCCAACTCCTAACCGATCACAGACTAATCATTTTATTTTAAGTTCCACACAAAATAACACTGCTGCTTCTAATAGTAGTTTTAACCTTCCTAGTACTGCACGCGTCTCCCAGCCAAATTAAAGATGTCCATCTGGTACTTGCTTAAGGGCTTTTAATTCTAAATCAGGTCTTAATTTACACCGTCGTCATGCCCATCCGGACGAATATAATGAGAACACTAGCCCCCCCCCCCCCCCTGTAAGAAGGCCAGATGGAACCCACAAGACCGTAAACTTTTAGCAACATTAGAAGCAGAAATTATATTAGATAATAATAACGAAACATCTAGAGAAATTGACCATCTTTTAGCTACTAAATTTAACTCGCGCACACCTGGGGCGATTAGCAGCCAACGTAATTCTTAGGCGCATAAGGATCTGGTAGAGGACTTTCGTAAAAAAAGGTCTCACCTGGATTCAAACCCCGACGGATCTGAGCTTCCTAGGCCTAGTCGGCCTCGATACTTAGAATCAGATGGCCCCTATAATTCATCCCAAAAATATATTATTATATCCAAAATACAAGCCCTCACAAACACATTTCCCAAACGCAACATAATTTCAACAGACCTTACTTATCTGTCAAATATAATTTGCTCAGGTGAAGACCACACTATCGCCTTCAACGACTTTCTGAACAAGCATCTTACACACACTGTCCGACGACGTGCCTTTAGAGAAACACCTTCCACTGAAGCGCGAGTATCTAAAAGACAACAGCGACGTCAAGACTACGCAAGCAAAAAAAAATTCAACAGCTGTTTTTGCCAAAACCGATACAAATGTGCTCATGAGGTGCTAGACGGCAAACACACCATACACAATATGCAGACCACCGAAGTTGTAGAACACTGGGCCAACACGATGATACAACCACCCCCTGGAGCACTTCCTTGCCCCGTGTACACTCCCAACTCTGATCTCTTCGAGGTTTCCCTCCCTATCTCCCTAAAATAAATCCAAAGAAAAAACTTTTTATATTGCAATTGTTTGTAGCTAATCCTGTGCAAATATCGATACACACGAATAAAATTGTACGTACCGCTTTAGATAATGGACTCGTTAGGATCCTTAAAAAAATCAATAGTTGTCCACCTATCTGGCTCATTCTTCGCTAGCATGACACGTTGTTGTGAGTCATTTTACAGTCAGGTACACAGCTAGTAAAACGGGCAACCGAACTTGACCTACGGTTTTCTAGAAGATAAGTATCAACAAATAATCAGCAGCTGGGGTATACAAGCATCAGATTCCGTCTTCATATTCTAAAGAGCACGCAGTTGTGGCAGGCAAGAGAGATGAATGAGAGATGAGCACGACATCATCCGCTGATGCAGTAGTTTACATACAGAGCCGGCCAGACCTCTGGCTGGAACACCTGTGGGGTGCAGGGGCACACATAGTGTAAACGTGAGCTTGGCAATCAATGTGAAAAAACACAAGTGGTAAATTCAGGAGGCATATTTACCTTAATGCGTAAAGACAATATTCTACTATAGGTACAATTTTTATTCAAAACAAGTTTAGCTATGTATATTTTATAGCTACATATATTTTATAGCTGAATAATATTTTAACTCCTTTTTATCAATCCAGCTCCGTGCTTATCGGTCTCGACTAAGCTCGTTCGTTGCTTGAAGTGAGTGATGCTGATGCTCTTTGTCTTCTCAGAGATCCTGCGCTGATAGATACCTTCTGATCATTACCGTATTATAGGTACGATAGCTTCTTAACAGAACAACATTTCACTAAACACGCTAATTCAGAGCTCTAATTTTTACTGTTGTGAAACTGTTTTTCAAAGGAAAGCTCTGCATATAATTTTTCTCTCAATGCCGTTGATGCTACTTTAATTCCACCTATTTTTACCTGGCATTAGCCCAAGAAAAGCGTAAAAGTTGCGTGTTATACTGGATATGGGAATATACTGTTGCCGCACACATGACTGCAAACATAAGCATACTTTTCGAGGAATTTTCTTACATTTATATAATTGTGCCTTATAACGTCGCGCGACCGCCCTGCCTGGCATGAGTAATCTATTATTCGCTTCGCCGACCTCTCTCGAGACAGGTAGAACCAATCGTAGGTTCTTTGATAAAAATGACGTTTCCAAAATTAACCTTGTTGCATAGATAAATAAATGCATGATCATGTACAAATGCATAACTTTTGTAAAAATCTGTGACACATGACATACATTTATTGTGCGTCTGGTAACGTTTGGAATAATTATTTTATATTTTCACTAACTCCGCCAAAATCAAAAAGAGATGATACAGGTCACATTCTATCTTAAAGTTACATCCGATTGCGTTGAAAGAGAGAAACTTATTTAAGTATTTCGAACCCGATTTTCTCTCTCACACCGTTCCCTGTAGGAGAATCGATTAGAATTTTTCACCCAAAGATCAACAAAGACGATACTACCCACATAGAGTCCATGACTTTTATCTCAATCTTCAGTACGCGGAAGATAACAAAAACTTCCCAATACCCCACATATGTGCCTTAACTGTCTCACAAATGCAAACTAAAAAATTCGCTCTTAGGCGCAATAATACTTTTCTTATGTTTTGCAGCATGGTAAGATAACTGTGTTGCATCGTCTCTGCAGGGAGCATTCTCTGTAATTCTCAGTTTTCAAAATGTACAGATATAAGCGTTCTTAATATTCCAATGAATACGATTACTTTTTTGCGATGACTAAAAACACGATTTTAATAGTAAATTACAAAATTTGCAATGTATGTCTTTAGATGCAAGTCTCACGACAAAAAATTGAAATAGCACCTGCGCCGTTATCCTGTATCCATACGCATACATACATATCTTATGATGGCTACGGCCACACAGCCACCTCCCACCACATTCCGCTCGACTGAAGGTATGCAGATAACAGGATGCCGGTTCAAAGTAACGCCAAGTAAGGCTTTGAAGTAATGTGTGTTTCCAGACGCAAGTCTCACGATAAAAAACCCGCGCTATATATATATATATATATATATATATATCGCTAAAAGATGCCGATCTTCGTCCAGATATATACGACAGAGCCAAAAACTACAGAGGCAGGTTAAGGTAAAATCTTTAGTTATGTGTCTAGCTCCTTGGTTCACGCCAAAGATAAATTCAGCTGGCAACACATTTCGACGAGTGAACCAAACTGCACTATACTAATGTTTTGGGTCTTTTGAATACAGTAGATGTTTTGACGAAAAGTACAGGCAATGGGCAGAAAATACAGCGCTGAGATGAAGAAGCCAAAACTTTCCAAACAAGTGTATGGCGCGACGGTCTAAAGGGCTTTGCAGGCACTTAAAAAGGCAGGTCGATGTGGCACATGCTTTGTTAGCGTCCTACCATGACTCAATATATAATTTGGCTTAGCGATAAGCCAGTTCTGATGGCGATTTCTATTATTGGCGATTTGACATACAGATCCTTGGTAATTGCACCATATCCAAACCATGCTAAGCTCTATACGTTTCAAAAGTTTACAACTTAGTTCCTGTTAAACTGTATAGAGCATACCAATAACTAATCCGGATAGTCGGCTATTCACATGTTCCCACCTCGTTTCCGGAGGCAAACGTACGCTTCAATGATTATGTCAAAGAGGATATAATTATTATTCCAAAGAAACACTTAGCGGTTTGCCTACGCTGTTCTACTCGCAAAATTTATCGTAATTATATAAAGGCCTCTCCCGAGAGACAAGAAAGGTTGTCCATAAGGGGCAACTTCTCCATACAGGATTTTTAGACATCCGGCAACATTCAAAAGCTGCCCGGTCAGAAACGTTATTGTCTCGTTTCCAAGGCCTACTTATCCCTAGTGATGCCTTTCCCGTTGGGGCAGTCTTACCTACAAACGTTGACCCTATATTAAGAGACCTAGAGCGTATGGTGGAAACACCTCTTACAGCAGACCAAGAACGCGTCATAATAATTACAGACCCCAAGGATGGCATTTCTAGCCGAAGGTCCCGACAATGTGTGGGACGAGCATATACACACTGCGCATATTATTTTGCCCTTCTGTACGAAGCTATTTAATACGTTTTCTCACACCGTTTTCTATGGAAATATCATTCTCTCATTATCAACCGAAGCATTGACAAATATGGCGCTGGAAGTTGTCGCACAGATTGAAATCTAGTTTAGTTCCACAGCTTTCGTACCATCCATATAAACACACTTTCTTAAAGGACTTCCAACGCTTCCCAAGAGTGAAACGCCACCGGCCTGACTGATAGCACCCATCCTCTTCTATAAGAATAAAATGTGGCGATGATCGTAGTCGACAAAGGTAGCACAGTAACAAGCAGTTCGTTTACTACATGCCTGCCAAAAGTGTTCCATGTGCCCAGGCGAAAAAGCTCAGAAGTGACTCTTAAGCGATGATTCCTCCACCACGACAACGTGTCAGCCCGCAGAGCTAAAAACACTAAAACTACTATTACCACACCAGGAGCCAAGTCAAGTCAAAAGAGCTTTTATTAACAATAGACAATTGAATTTTTTGTTCCACAAAATATTTTTTTTCTTTTCCGATTTTTGAATTAGGTATTTAATATCCCATGCTGAATGAAAGCGTTCATTGCAGTCTCAAAAGCTACGTATATAATACTAACGTTGCTCTCCTGATTGGTGTGCAGTCAATTATAATATGATGATATGTAAAGCATGCTTAGTGAAACTAGCAGTATCCTATACTAGAGAGCCGCAATGACATTATCGGTGTTGGCTTTAACGGAAAACATTGTATAGAAGGTTTTGGGAATGCATAACGCACAATCAATGCTGGCAGCTCACACCCACTAAGTGTGGAGGGAGTTCTATTTGTGTGGAACTCGCAAACCCACTTAAACCAGACCAGCTCACCCCGTAGACTGGATTGTTTGGCATTTCACCGACCACCTTAAAAGTGAGCGCCCTTTAACGCTATGGAAGGCTTTGGAAACACATAATACTGTGTGACTAGTGTGAGACTCACAAACCACTAAACTTGGATTCCTGCCTACTCTCGCAGGCTTGGTAACACTTGGCTTTTCTTTAAAGCCGCGAAAGAGGCGTTCCTGCCTTCGCTTTCTTTCACGCTTTCGTCAAGGTCACCATCTATCTCCTTCATAATATAGCCCCTCACGGTGGTAGAGTCCGTGTGCTTTGGCTCCCAAAGAGACGCGCCGTTACTTCAAGCATATCACAATCATCTACTCACAGCGCTTTAGATTACCTTAAAGTACCTATAACGTCTGTGGTACGTCTTAGGCGGGGGGGGGGCGTAAGAGGTGGAATCATGACGCGACACACTATGGATAGATAATG
This sequence comes from Dermanyssus gallinae, assembly GCA_003439945.1. Lineage (NCBI taxonomy): Eukaryota > Metazoa > Arthropoda > Arachnida > Mesostigmata > Dermanyssidae > Dermanyssus > Dermanyssus gallinae. The sequence continues at coordinate 153,826 of QVRM01003373.1, forward strand.
GCGAGGACTCGTTTGTCGTCTTAATCTGGCACATAATTTATTTTCAAATAACGATACATTCGTTATGAAAGAGCACCAATCTGTTGCCTGGATGTGTCATATATTTTAGAACCATGCTCCGCGTGTGGTATCAGGGCCATTGACGGCTCAACGGCCGTTCTTAGTACGCGCATTTTTGTAACGCAATACACACGTGAGTGCTACAACCTTATATTTTACTGGCATGTTTAGCAGAAATTAACCGCGATCCACTTATGCAAGAGCATTTACGCTTGCATATGTTTTCATGTTTAGTACTCTCCGCAGAAAAATACACCCGAACGCATCAATTACGTGTACGCTTTTTCCTGGAAAACACCGGTAGAACGTTAGAGCGACAAAGACATGGACTGACACCGAGCCGCTGGTCTGCCGGAAGCGATGCCGGCCGACGGGCTCCCTCCCTGTCTAAAATTGAGGTTCCGGGCATGATGCGCGGATAGAAACCTTAATCCGTAGAGTCTTTTCTGTTGTCGTTTTACTAATTGACCAAGTCGTCTCTTTGCCTCTACGTTTAGCGGTTTCCTAGAGAGGCTACGAATCAATTGCAGCACTGCTATCTTCATCCGGAAAGCGTAAGTTGAATTCATAATACAATATGTGCCGAAGCCATTTTGCCTATTTGCCTTACGTATGTGTTTGTGAAAAGGACTAGCGCTATGCAAGGATTGCAAAAGCTGAGTGACGAAACTATCAAAACTGACAAAGCCAGCAGTTTTGTACTAGTGGGCGAAACTCGAATTAACACTTTGCATCACTTACCACGAACATATGCTTTACTGGTTCCAAGAGTGTATGGAGTATGTCTGGCAAAACCGGAACTAATAAGAAGCTTATGCAATTATTTCTGTAGATCCACGGGCCGTCCAAGTTAAATAACTTATCTTCAAGGAAAAAATATATATATAAAAACGTCCACAAAAGCCTATTTATGTGAAGTCATGCTTGTTTATGGCTAAATACGACGGCTTTAGCGGCGGAGGTTTGTGATGGTTCCGTCCTTTTTGTAGGAAAGTCCTTTTTGTAGTGGTATACGACAGATATAATAGATAGGCCAAAAACGAGTCGGTCTTCCACAGCGCAAAGGAGTGAAACGATTTGTCTCGTAGATTGTAGTACACATTTGATAAGATCACACCCATCCTCCGTAGCGCGCGGCGAGCGTCCTCCAGCTGCGTCTTCCCGCGCATAATAGCGTCCAAGCAATACCAGACTCCGTTCATGTGCCGACATCCTCTAGAATGTGACAGATAATGCGCCGTGTCTATCCCCCTGCAAGTCGAGTTTCTGTGGATCTGGACCAGGGCGGAGCAGAACGAGACCGTATGGTCAACATGGACCGGCTGTCCCCTTGTGCAGAGCGTGAACGTGGTCACTTGCGACTTCCCAGTCCGCACCGTATGGGTTTAGAGTTGGCCGTGGCCCGTGAAGACCTGGACCGAAAATCCTGGACAGCTTCTGGACGACCTTGGTGACCTTGTCGACGATGTGTCTAATGTGTTTAGTGCCTTCGATCACTATACCGCGGTCACTATAGTCGCTCTATAACACGGAGACAGTTATGTGCGCTTTTTGGCGCACTTTCGCTCTTACAACTGATCTGGATTTGGTTCTGTAAAGCGATCTAAACCGACCAAAATATTGATTAGTGGCGTCTGCGTATCGTCGTCACAAGTGCATTGCGGAGAAGCCACTAAATATGAATGTGCCTGCGATATATATGGCTATAAGCATATTTAACAGGAAACCGAACGTGGCTTCTTCCGCCAGGTATCTAACTCTTACATTGGTAGCATGCAAGCAAATCGTGTTGATAACGTCTGTGCAAGTATCAATACTTTTGTCGTTTACTATTTCTGTAATCTGAAAAAATCTGTCCTGTTACCACTTAGATTACCTGAGCCACTATTACTAGCGCCACATTAGACGTGGCCCATATGTCTCTGAAAAGGCCTTTTTATTATATGGCTAGACTATAGAAACACATGCGCTTATAATATTGACTCTCATCTTAATGCTGTTACTTGGCGCATTTTCTAGGCTGTCAAAATGCCAGTGAAATAGGCTTTTCACTAATAGGCTGCTAAAATGTTCATCTTAATGTAATAATTGCGTTACCACTTTCAAAAGTGTTTACGTTTTTTTCAGTGAGTGTCTAAAATTACGGTGACTGCGCCAGTTATGAAGTTAGCCAGACTCTTACCAACGTTATATTGCGCTGCTAGTCCACGCAGCTCCATGGGCTAACAGGCGTAGTAAAACAAATCTTTAGCACCATTTGCCGTTGTTATGGTTTTTGAGCATTCCTGTGTTTACAAGCGCTGTTCAGCCCCTGAAACTCCCTGAACTTAAGTACTGTACTCCACTAAAAAGGAGTCTAAAACTCGTGTAAGAAGTACAGACCAAACAACGTAATGTAACCACTCAACGCCTGCTTAGATTTACCTGATCACTTCTTCGACATCAATTCAGTTGAGCTGAGATGTATATATTCTATGAATCTATGAATGGGCTGTGTGCTTTGAAGGTTGACACGTCGGCAGAAGTCAATCTAGTCTCAGCAAATTTGGTTGCTGGACATTAGCTCTTAACTTATACATACTTTACTATCTTCTATTATGTAACACACTCTGAAAGGTTTGGATATATATATATATATATATATATATATATATATATATGTTATATGAAGTCTGTCTCGGAGAAAAACACGACGAGTTTGGGATATATGCGTATGTATATTGAACGTTTATTTCTGCAACTGAACCCACTTCCAAGCAGTTGTGACTTCCAAGCTGACGAACACGGCTTGGCACGCGAACAGCCAGGCGCCAGCTATAAACAAGTCGATGAGCCTCACAAGAAGAATTGCCTTATATCGCCGTCGCGGGGAATGATTCAGCTATGTCTTTTGTACTATCCAAACGAGAGTGTCTTCTCGCTTGTTGTGTATGCGATCGGTCGATCCTGCGTGGGAAAAGCAAAGAACAACGTACTGGTATTGACACTTCCTGCGTACGGCACATCTCTGTGGCCTGTGCAATTGAGCCCATCGGGAGAGTAATTGTCGAACGCCTTCCCGCAGCGCCATCGGGATCACTATCGCCAGCCAGATTGACGTCCATCTTGATTGCTCGGCGCATAGGAAAACCCAATGGGCCTGGCCGCCGCTCAGATGTCGACTAGCTGAACCTGGGTCAGGTAATTAAATGTCACAACCTGCAAAGCACGTTAAAAATCAGTTGATTGCTCTGCGGAACCGGAAGCCTCCTCCTGAGTGAAAAAGGAATATTTTAATCAATGATTTTGCTACTATTAAATGCGCACTACGAAGTGCGCGTGTGTTTCCATCATATTCCCGTCATATTATTATTATTGTTATTATTATTATTAGCATTTTTACAGATAGGTTATACGAAGTTTACACAGGTCCTCACACATAGATCTCTGGTGCTGGTAAATAACAAATAAGATTGCTGCTGACAAACTTTAGGAATGACGAAAAGGTGCAAGATAATTCGTAACAAAATGCGCCACGCACAGCTGCCGCTTCCGGTATGAGCTACCCGCTCGTCTATAACGGCGCTCTTTCCAGAAAGTCCTTACAGTCTTTCTGTAAGGACCGCATCGGCCGCAGCCGATGCTCTTCTCAATGCAATCTCAATGCAAGGGATCAAAATCACGGCCGAACTCTTATGGCCAAGAAATGCACCGAATCTAGATGAGGTTCCTCTAGGTTCCACCGAATCTAGATGAGTACGCATACTTTACCGAACCACCCAAAGGCATAATATATATTTACTTATGATATATTAAATGCTCGACAGCAGTCGCTAAGCCTTGAAAACCGACACACGTTTCCCTTATACCGACAAGCCGCGAAGAGACTTCTCCGAATGCCGCTCTATACGCGTGCTTTCCTACCTATTCAAAGCAGCTAAGCGCATTATCAACGGACGATTAGTAACAAAGCTAGATGAAAAGGAGACGCTATTGGAAATCGACACGGTTTAAGAGCCCAACCTTCCGCATACTCAGCCGTCAGCAGTGTGCTAAGCATATTTGAAGCACAGATAAATGCAACGAAAGCAAACCGCCTGCATTGTCATGTCAATATGTCGGCGCCGTTTCTTAGCAGCAGTAGTCAATAGCAACATGCTGTATGCTACATCCCTATGGAAGCGCACAACCACCTACGGGCTACGACACTCTGGCACCTCAACGCGACACAAAGACCCACGGCGCTGGTTGGCCGTACGGCGTCATCATTGTACGCGTCCACAGCATCCATACAAGCCCTGCAAAATATTTAGCTTCAAAGTGCCCCGCAATAAAGCCAGGGACGAAGGGACTACTAATTAGATAATCTCTGATTTCAGTCAATTAAACAGCCTCAAAAATGGCTTGTTCACATTGTTGCAAACGCTGTGCCTCTTTGAGCAAGAGCTGCCTCTCTCGAAATCTAAAACTGGTAAGACCACTGGCCAAGCCCTTGCAGCGGCGCTTCTCGGAATTCATGAATCTATGGTAGAAAAGTTTGCAGAGTTTTTCTCCGGATCGAAGATAACCGTTGCACAAAGTGGGCAGCCTCAAGGATAAGGTACAATGTCCAGGTGGAGTAATTCCAGGAAGACAATGCTGCTGCTGCTGCGGCCACCTCCGACAGAGGTCAAAAAGGACGGCTGGATTTTTGTGCGTTCGTTAATCCCACACTAACCAGCTATACACTGTTTTTATTTGTAGGGCATTTTTTTGTTTCTGCTGCATCGAGTTAATACCTCAGCCGTATCTACAATCAATCTTGCGCGCCGGTTGCGTTCTGCTTGACGGACCTTTTTTGGCGCGGCCGGAGGTGAGCTACGCGGCTGTGACGCTTCAGAGTCGCTGCCGGAGTCTGCTCCCGAACCCGACGATAGAGATCCTCCATCGGCGCGTCCACCGTTCGACGAGCCCGTGACCTTAATGACGGGCCGCAACAGCAATGTGTCGCCTCCTCCCGCGCCTGGAAGGCCTCTGGGTCCCTGGAAAGCCGTCATCGTTCCGTTTGCCGCGTTCGTCGCCGCGAGCCGTCCACTTGATGCGCCAATGCCTTTAGTCTTCGCCGATTGCTGCTGCTGTTGCTGTTGATGCTGCTGCCGTTTTCAGTACGTGGTAGGCGTATCCGCAGTCCGAGATGAAATTTGCCCAAGAACAAACAGCGTGTTAAAATTCGGTATTTTACGTATATGCTACGATACATACATGTTAATATGTAGGCCGTATATACATATATATATATATATATATATATATATATATATATATATATATATATATATATATATATATATATATATATATATATATATATATATATATATATATAAGTATGAGTAGTAGTAATCCAGAGATACAGAGTGCCTGTTCGGCGTGATACTTCACACACGCGTCTGTCCTCAACACGCGTTTGTGATCCAGTTGGTTTCTACTCATCAAAGCCTGGGTGCACGTGACCCAAGTAAGCTAAGCTTAATAAGATTGTAGCGTCCGGTAAGGGCATTGTACAGGGGTGCAATCAAACAATCAGATATTTTTTCAAATGCCTCCTGTACAGCTTGATCACAAATACATTGGTGAGCTCCGGGCCTATCGGTGTATGTTACGCAAAACTCTTGGAAAATGCAGCTCCCACCCAACTAAGGGTGCGCGGATCCAGCCGCAAAAACTCGGGGTCAAATTAATAAATCGCCTGTACAGGTAATATTGACGTGCTGAAACCAAAAAAATAGCAGCAGTTGTAAACAGCTTATCTGTTTACGAGAACCCATACGTTTGGGCATAGCGGCAAATTTACGATGCTTTGGCTAGCATGCTATATTACGGCTTCTCGCGATTGATTGCTGCAAAGCTAGACAATCTAAACGGCAGTGCCCGCGGGATAAAGTTCCTGGTAAATGTCGACTCCCCATACATTGTTTCGACGTAGCAGAGCTAACGTCGATTGTCGTAAGCCTTCGTCGTGGTTTGCCTTCTGAGAATCTCGTACGCCACCAGGATGCTGCGAGTAGCACGAAGGGTTGATTATCTAGGACAATCTACTTTGGCGCGAGCGAATTCAAAGCTAACACAGCGGTTGGGGATAATATATGTATGATACATAGTTTAATTGTCATTAATTTTGTTTGCATTTCAATCATAGAAGATCCTTAGTTTTCCTTTTAATCATAGAAGAGATATCATAGGCAGATTGATTGTTGGCAGTCCAACTTTGATTATATTTAGCCAGTACAACGTTTAGTAAGCATAAGCAAAGAAAGTAAACAAGATTAGCGTTTAACTAAAACCTGCGTTGAAGCCGGATTCACCACAAATTGTCAAGCTCAACAAACCGAAAACAGTCATGTCGTAATTCGCCAGAGGGAGGCGCTTCGGGCATAACGGTCTTAACTATCTCAACGCTCCTTAACACGTTTGGCTACTTACAGCTCACGGCGCAAGTCTTAGCATGTTGTACACGTCCAGGGGATTGGGGGGTGCGGTGCGAAAAAGGGTGACGGTAAGGGTTGTTAACTCTCGTTTGGTGTGATCGTAAAGCGCGAAGACGTGATGGTTAGGTGTATGCCTCTTATATATGTGCTTCAAATGTGTTTGTGCGCCTGTTTATGTTGTTAAACGTCTAGTTGATGGAAGAATTTCTAACGTTTGACGACCTTTTCTCTCTCGCACTTCCCTCTTTCTCCTTCTCTCTCTCTCTCTATCCTTCTGTGTGTCTCGATAAATATATATATATATATATATATATATATGTATATCTGGATCTCTCTCGCTCTACCTGTGCGTAGATGCGAGACGCCTGAGGTTTGGCCGCGGCGGCTGCTAGACGGCATCCGGGCGGTTGAAGCCAGTAGGGCAGCGAAAGCGGAGCTGCCGACGAGCAGAACAGGCCCTCAATCGGCGGCGGTACAGTCATCGCGTTCGGCGGAAGCAGCAGCAGATGCGAGAGGTGCGAATGCGGTGTGGATCTCGTGTGGATGCCCAGAGGCGTCAGGTGCGGAGGCCCTGTCGAACAGGTCGAAGCCGGCTGATGATGCAGTGACGACATCGCCGACGCGCCTCCGGCAACCCCCGGTACGGAGGCGCCCGGCACCGGGGCGCGTGGAGGCCGACCGCCCGCAGCTGCTCCGCCGCCGCCGCCGTAGCCACGACGGCCGCCGGCTGGCACACTCAGCGAACGCCGATGCTCTGAAATACGACAGCACGGTACAAATCTAGGTGAGCATACGGGACAGATACGTCTCGAGCTGTTTCGCTCGGCAACTAGCATACACCTGGTATGCGGTTGGCAACTGGTGGTCGCAGCTAACTCAATTCTTGAGTGCCCCACTATAATTTATATATATATATATATATATATATATACATACATACATACATACATACTGTTTATTTCGCACTAACATTGCATTTCAAGATGGTACACATATATAAATATGTATATATATATACATGTTTATATATGTGTACATGTCAGTATACTTATTTATCGTGTGCCATGCCTAGTAACAGGGAGATTAGAGAGATAAAGACAAGAATACAAAATAGACTTATCATAAAATAAGACGGTAAATAATTCGTAAAAAAAACAACTATTCACGTGCACGCATATATATATGCATATATATATATATATATATATATATATATATATATATATATATATATATATATATATAGTCATTTACATAAGGCACGCGGCAGCACGTCAGGAAGGCGGCACTAAACGAGACCTGAACAGAGTGCTAGGGATGCTTCCTGTCTCCGTGTGTGTGTGTGTTGTCTATCTGTCGTCGGCGTAGCGCATCACCATCATAACAAACAGCCCGGCAAACAAGTAAATAAATAATCGATTCCGTCGCTATCACTGGCTTTGTTGTCGTTCTCGACTCCCGGGATTGGATTACAAGTAAGCGTCAACCCACCCCCCCTTCCCCTGCCTAGACGCAACAGTCCCACGCGCACACAAGAAGTTGTATATGCTTCGTTTATGCTCACACGTCGGGGGCTGTCCATAGACGCGCGCACGTAGACATAAACTCTCGCACATCGCTAGGTAGACATTCACGATTTGGCCGCCCGAAGCCCGCTCATGCTCTCATCGTACCCATCGCGGGGTCACGAGGCAGCGCGCCGATGGTGGCGCTCGCGGCAGCAATACCAACCACCACGATGACGGTCGGGGGGGGGGGGGGTATTGTGATTACTCCTGTCTACCTGCCTACCTCATCGGCTCAACGTGTTGTTGTTGTTGTTGTTGTTGTCTTCGTTGTTGCAGCTGCCACTGTTGTTGTTGTTGCTGTCGACGCCATACATCACTCGAGCTAGCGCAGCCGAAGCCGCTGAGACTTTTGTCGTCGCTCTTCCGATGTTAACGATGATCAAGAGGGTGCCAACAACAACAATAAAAATAGTGATGACGATGATGTGTTTACTAACAGACGAGTCAAGGAGGAACGTTCAATCTTATTGTGTTTGTGTGTGTATGCGTATGTGTCGACTGTTACCATCATCACTAACCCTAGTTACACGCTGCTACAATTTTTACTACGATTACAGCGATGACTTCTACTCTCACTGCTACCAACATCCCACCACCCCCCCGTAACCCCACCACCAACACCATCACCCCACCACCACCACTATGATTTCGCTTCCACTACTGGTTTCCCGACAACGACCACGACGACGCCGCCAGGTATTGCGCTATGACCTTTGTCGAACACCCCCTACCGCGGCGGCGCTCGTGTCTTGGCCCCGTGTCTGCCGTTTTCCGCCACTCACTCTGCCAAGCCAATCGGTTGGTGGTGGTAGCAGGAGCTGTTGAAGCACCCCTGCTCGTCAGTACCGGTACCACCTGGAGGAGTAAATGCAGCAGCAGTCGAAATCTGTACCTGTACCTGCAGCTGCAGTACCTGCAGCGCTGAAAACCGTTGAGCGCTTCGACGCCACCGGGTCTGTTTTCGAAACGAAACGCTCGTAGGCGCCCTGCGAAAACGCTCTACATTGACTGTGGAAAGTAGTGGTCGGCAACCGCTCGGGCAAGCTGAAGCCGTCGCCAAGCCAGAGCCGGGCGCCAATCGAAGACCCGCCGAACCGCGGTTCACCCCACACCTCGTCCCCTTTGCCCACACATACAGGGGTTTTTCCTACATACGTGCAGGAACGAATACCCCCTCTCTCTCTTTCTAACTATTTCTCGTTTTCTTTATCGATCTCGCTCTCTCTTTCTCGTGCAGCACAACTAAATGCCCCCCGAGTCGTGATCGTGCGCAACGGCATTGCCATAACGCGCAGTGTCACGCAGTTTCGTTACTAACTAGTTCTGCTGTGTCGACGTTTTCTTTCTTTCGTTCTTCCTTCTTTTCCACCAGGTAGCCTTCTTTTACTACTACTATTCTCGCTACTACATTGACTATTAGCGCCCGGCTATTTTAGCTTCGATTCAACTTCGGCCACGGCCAACGATTTCTTTCTATTCAAATACATTTGTTAGCCAAGCCACTACGACGTAAAATGCGGCCGTGCGGCGTCCGTTTGAACGAGCGTGAAAAGATGCTGTTGTTGTTATTGTTTGCTGTAAACACTTCTGCTTCCTGGTCGTTTGTCGCTTTGCTATAGTTGATTTGTTTTGTCTCCTTGTTTTGGTTTGTCGCTTTTTTGCATATCTAAGCATACACCTGTGACGAACAGTCTGTCTCGCGTAGTTTACTGGCTAACAGACACATATATATATATATATATATATATATATATATATATATAAGCAAATCTATTTTTGTGTCTTTTAAAATAAAATTGTCTTGTATGAACGTTTCAAATAATTATACAAATATTAAAATATTAAAAGTGGTTAAAGCTAACCTCCTGTGCGTCTGCACCTTGTCTGCGCCGAGTCGCATCTGATAGGCTATTCAACGACGGTACCGCAGCACACGATGCCGCGTGGTACCTGGGGCATCCTGCATAAACCCCCCCCCCCCTAATGTGCTCCACGAAAGACCGACCGTTTGTAGGGAGTATCACTTCTAAATATTTGAAGTTGTTTACATATTGTAGAGATGTCCTGTTTATATGCAGAGCATCAGAAGCCGCAAGACGGCCACCGCGTCGGAATTTCATGGCTTCTGTCTTGTCCATATTAATTAATAGGCCAGCTTCTTCTACATACCCCGACAGCTTTGCCAGCGCCTGCTGAACGTGAACCGACTTCTTCCAAAAATCACAAGATCATCGGCGTATAGCAGAGTTTTTGCGTGTCCCGACTGGTCCTGAACGCGTCGTAGCAATCGCTCAGCAACAGGGAAAAACGTAGCGGGCTCAGATTGTCACCCTGTGCTACACCCGTGGACTGAACAAACGGGTCTAGGAGGGCTACTCCGTCGTCTATGTTCACTGAATTCTTCTGCAGTATAGCCTTAATCAGCAGTAGCATGTTTTCAGGAACCCCGCACTGAGCAAGTTTCATTAAAATCTTGTCACGTGGCGCCATATCGAACGCGGATATTTAAAATCCACAAAAACCGCAAATAGTGCTTGTTTTGGCCTCCGGATCGCCTGAATGCACCTCTGAATATATAATATATATATATATATATATATATATATATATACATATATATTAACCAAGACAGTAATAACCTTAGCCTAACAAAGTAGCTAACCAAAAGCAAATATGGTAAATATTTGTTTAAGGTAGACGCAGGTCCTTATGCCTTTTACTTCCAATCTCTATTTAATAAGAGCGATCATGCACGCCTGCTCAGTGGTTCAGGGAGCAAAACTTGTTCAATTTAATTCAGTACTTATTTCACCACAAAATTTGTAGACCGTTGATTCATGTTTCACAAGGTGTCACAATTTGACACTTCGGCCTCACAATATGTATTTAACTTTGGATGATAAGGACGTTCCGCAGATTTGTGCACATATAAGTATATAATAGCGTCCAACATTACTATATCTACACAAAACCTAGAGACATCCTTCAATATTAAAACAGTTGGGGTTCATGCATATGTAATGGTGGTACCCATGCCAAGTTATTCGGCAGATTCGCCGGCAGAAGCCTTGTTGTTCCTTTGCATAACTCTTTTTCATCTCTAAGAGCAAACGGCCGGGTCATTAGTATAGTTCTCAGCTACAAATTTAAAATTTCTCATCTCTCTATAGGCTTGAACAAAACTTGTTGAAGCATGTATTTAGTCTCTGCGCGTTACATTAAATTACTATTGAAGTCTTCATTCCACATTGCAGTGGAGTAATTGGCAGCCGGGTTTTGTTGTCAGACGATGTCTTTACGATTACTGGGGCTTCAGTGGGATACCGGTAGGGTTAGGCCAGGACTACCAATGCGCGCATCGACAACGAGCACACAGAACAATGGAACAAACTGGGCTCATCTTTGTTTCTGTTATCTGTCTGCTGAAGAAGTCAGATGCCGCCCGGTTGCAGGGGAAAAGGAACGCGGCCTATTAAAGTTGTCGATGTTAAACAGAATAAAATATCTTTGAGTTAGCACAGTGACGCCGCAACGGTTACAGCACGACTGGCAAAGAGCAATTGGCAAACCAGTTATTTGAGGGGATAACAACGCACACTGGGATACACCACGATTGCTCCATACCGGTTTGTACGGCAATCAATAGAACAACACCTGATACGAGTCATTAACTGGGAATTGCTCATTATGTTCAGCATATTGTGTTTTTGCGTCTACGAAATCTACAGAAATCGTTGACACGTGACGCGTTAAGTTGGTCGAATCGGAGACATACATAGATCAGGCACGATGGGTGTACGGTTTTTTGGGCGTGCATGCAAGCACCTATCTCTTAGCTAATAAACCGGTTCTAGCCAGTGAAAACGGACTACTCTTTCCAAACGGCTACTGCACTGCACAATAAAGTATGTGACAATGTGCAATTAATACACCAGACGAAAAAAAACGAAGGGCATCTTTGGCGACATTGACAGGTCAAGCGATACGAGACTCGGCCAGTTGTCCCAAAACGTCTATTAGCAAATATACGACAGAATCAACAAACCGTTTATTTAAATACATTTGTGGACCGACGGACCCCAGTCGAAGCAGTATGCGTTGTCAGTGACACGGGCCGTTCTACGTCGTCAAAGAGAAGCGAGACGTCCTTGCGTCTAGCTTTCACAGGCTTCTGTATATGTCAGCAGTGTTTTGACTGCAGGTGCACCTCTACTCTCATAGGACGCAGCGGACCTCGAAGTTTTCTTTCTTGCCGTCAACACTAATCATGTAATGTTAAGTCATAAATTGTTTTTCGTTTTGCCATCAGTGTAAGACATATATGGGTATGCATTTTAACGCATTACAAGCGGATCCTGCTTAAGCGTCAAATATGGATTGCTAGGCTTCTTGTTTGCATCAAAATAGCACTTTTAAACACTCATATTAAGCTAGCAGGTGGGATCATTTGTACATTGATCTTATTTATGAGACACTTCTAGTAAACTCTCCTAAAACGTGGGTTGCAATTCCTCAATGGAAATAACAGATTTTTTTGAGTATCCTTTCCGTATAGGAGAGCAGCACAGTTGCTTGCCGATAGCTTTGTATATTCTAATATATATATATATATATATATATATATATATAATTACATATTTTCAACAATGTCATATATGTATATATATATAATTACATATTTTCAACAATGTCATATATATATATATATATATATATATATATATATATATATATATAATAACATACATAAAAGGAAAATCCCTTGAACATTCGTCTAATTGCCCTGTGACTATTGCTTCGGCTATCGTATAAACGGCAATCGTGCGTACACTTGATTTGTAACAGGTCACCAATTATTATGTATGCATTGCCATATAATTGCCTTGCAAGCTATCATTATAGTGTTGCGCACTGGAGTCGGGGTCCACAGCCGCCTGAGGCCGTGGACCAGCGATCAACGCTATCTTGCTACGCTGCCATGTATTAAACCTATTTCTTTCTGTCCGTGTGCTTCCTATCCTCTCACACTCGCTTTCTTGTACCCGGTTAAGCACCCGGAAGTCTCGCCCTTAGAAGGCCGACAAGAACCGATTGACAGAGCAACGCGCAGTCCAACAGACAGGTCGACCCGCACGAGCCCTCTGACCACTGTGGGATCACGGTGCGGATTTTCGTAAGGATTTACATCATTTTTGATTGAAGTTAAAGTATATGAGAAAATGAGCCAGTCTCTACAGTCCGTTATTACAGTCACCTCCCTCACTCGGCGTGCCTGCCCGCATGAATAAAGCTCACTTATGCTTTTTCTGCAGTGCTGAATTTACTGCTTTTCTTGTATATATATATATATATATATATATATATATATATATATATATATATATATATATATATATTTGTCTATGACTAAGTATATATATACTTTTAAATTAAAAAAAAACACTTTTTAGCTAGGAGCTTATCGATCCATCATGAAAGGTAAAATCTTTCAGCGTGTTGACATTGACGTAGCGGCAGCAATTGTTGATACTCCCGTTGCTGTGGCTGTCGTTGTTGTTTTCATTATCATTATTATCTATGTCTGTTTTGTTTATTGCGTTTGCCATGCTTGTTGTCCGCTGCGGCTAATCCCACCTAAAACTGTGTCACTTTTGTGCCAAGGTTACCGTTGGTTGTCCCTGTTACTTATACTACAACAACAGCATTGGCAAAAGCAACAACATTGGCAACACCAACAACGACTTCTACCATGACGACAGCGGCAACAAAGGCAAAAACGGCGGAACCTTCTGCGATGTACCACTGCTATAAATTTAACAAAATCAGCGATAAGAACGTCTACTTTTACAACCAAAATTTGACGGGGGCAACAACAACAACCACAGCAACAACAACAATACCAATGACAGAGGCAGGGTATCAAAATACTAATTTCAGTATTCTAAGGCTTTATACGCAAGCCATACATGAGATAAGGTGTATGTAGGTCTTACATACATATGTAAGATAAGGCGTGTATACTCGTCTAATATATCTTTGTTGAGTAAGGCATATGTCTTATGTACATACATTCGATATTATACTTCCCACCCCCATTGAAAAATAGTGTTACTTCTTACGGGACGAAAGAGGCTCCGCCCCATGTACGCCTATATAAATTACACAAAATCTGTTTAAATTGAAATAACTGTCTATTTGTATCTTTCGTCGGCGAAAAACAAATAGTGATACATTAATTACCCTTATACACGCCACGCCAGTCTATTGATTGGGTTGTCAACAGCTGATTACAGATTAACTATGCATAATTTTATTCGGAGATTAACTATGCATGATTATATACTATATGTTATTATTTTTCGTTTTCTCAGCCAGTAAGGCGGCTGGGAGACAACGACTCTTCCTTAGACTCTTCGTTTCTTCGACGCGTCGCCAAGTTACTTGGAGTAGTTCTTAAACGAAACTCAGCGTTGTGGCTTCGAAACCCAGAGGGTTTTAAGATGTAAGGTCGATGCAAAGCAAGTGCATTGCAACATAACAAGATGCAGTTTTTATACGTGCACATTTGGTCGATTACAGTTATTCTATAAGAAAAAAATCTAATTTGATATTCTAAATCCAGTGAGGACGCACACAGCCTGCGATGCCGATATTTGATTAGCTAAGCCACTTTGACTTTGTTTGTAGTTGCTACTTTGCTCCGCTTTTTGCGGTCCCCACGCACAGATGATGAACCGCATATAATATACGCATATCCAGCGACAAACAACGCTTGCCATACCCTAACCCTGATCGGCACAAAAATTAATCCGTCAAGAATCCGCCATAAACTTTGGGTGTGTTTCCAGCTGCTACCCGATTTACTCTACAATTCCACCGTTTTACGGTAACTGGCCAACGGATGCTCACCTGCTCGCCTGACCTATCCGATTTCCGCCTATGCCGGCTTGAAAAATTTACGACTGCTTCTACGATAGGAAAACTTCCTGATATCTCTTCAGTCAGTATCGTCGCTGTCAGTCCGGACAGCTGAACGCTGAATTTCATTGAAGTGACCCAATTCTGCTGCTCCCGCTTTTGCTCCCGCCTGATGCCCTGCAGCCAGCGGTTCCCCAAGCCGCAGCTGGTTGCTTCACTATTTCGCTGGAACGTAGTTTACGTACGCAAACTTCGTACCATCGTAGACGATGAACAACCCCAGTATCAGTTAGAAGCCCCTTAGGGCAGATATTACGAGGAGAGCGGCATTACGCGCGCACTAAACGCGCCGTGTTGCGCCGCAAACAGCCGCAATATAACGCAACAATTGATTGCTATTGCCGGTTTTTTTGTCCTTCTCGCT
This sequence comes from Dermanyssus gallinae, assembly GCA_003439945.1. Lineage (NCBI taxonomy): Eukaryota > Metazoa > Arthropoda > Arachnida > Mesostigmata > Dermanyssidae > Dermanyssus > Dermanyssus gallinae. The sequence continues at coordinate 169,242 of QVRM01003373.1, forward strand.
ATGAAGCCGGAGCCCCGGAACATTGAGGAAATGTCGCACCCGCGTACGATGATTGTTAGTCTTAATATCAGTGAGTCAATATTAATAATCTCAGTCGTCATCGTCGTTGTTGTTGTTGTTTTGTTGTTTTTGTTGTTGTTTTGTTGTTGTTGTTGTTGACGACGACGACGACGGCCATGAACACGACGATGCTAAAGTGTCGCTAATTGAAGGCCAAGCAAACGGCACCTGTTGCGCACGCATAGACGCCGCAAGAAGAGACGGTCCCGCAACTACGATTGCTTTTCTCCGACACTCCGACTGCAAAATCGGCGATTGACTTGAGGGTCAGGAGCTCGCCTTAATGCTACGCCGCCGTTGCCGCTGCCAGCAGAGAGAAACGCCTGTTTAAATGACCTGCAGCCAGCCGTTCAAAGCATGTCGCACTGGCTTACCGCTGCAGCTGTATATCCATAATACCAAACTGGTATAATCTGACCTCTACACATGCCTTACACATCTGTCTACTTAACGACAAAGCTTGGCTTCAGTCATCACATTTCCGGGGGGGGGGGAACTGAGGTTGTGGGTTATTTAAGGGTTCATCTCAGCGTGAAGCGAGAATAATTGTTTGTTTTTAAATAAGAGTATATATAGCAAACCCTGACATGTACCTTCGACGCTATACGTCAATTGTACTCCCGAAAAATAGAGTATTGCTGTTTAAAAGTCCATCTCAAGAGATACAAAAAAAGGGTGAGAAATTTACAAAATCAATTTTTGCAACGCCTGTCCGTGCGATGTTCTCATGACTCAAAGAACAACATTTTTCCACCTATTGATTCGATATTGAAGACATGCAGCAGCATCTTGCACAACTGATATATGTATGTATATATATTTTTTTAACGTTTAAACATTTTATTTATTATATATATATATATATATATATATATATATATATATATATATATATATATATATATATATATATATATATAAATAACTTGTTTGCACAGTATGATCAAACTAATCTGCCGTTATGTAACTATTGACAGCCCCTCATTGCTCGCATATTGTTGTTGTCGCCAATACTGTCGTTGCTGATTTTGTGGTGAATTTGATAGCTCTGTGACGGTCTTTTCGACCCTCCGAATGTCCTTTCGACTCTCCATTGCAATTGCGCTTTGTCATTTGGATGGAAAAGCGCGTATATGCATGAATGTTAATATGTACGTATGTATAGTGTTATTATGTATAAGTGTACAGCGGCGCTCAAATAAGGATTGCACATGTACGCTCATGTTATGTTTATTTTGATGTGTTATATAGAGCACGAATGTTGATTTTGTGAGACACTTCAGTTTTGGTAGTGAGATCAAAACCCGTGTTTATGTATATTGTGTTATATATAAAATATATATATAATATATTATATATAATATATATATTATATATATAATATATATATGTATATGTGTGATATAAAAGTAATAGACATATATATATTCTCTTATATTAATATGTATTTATAAATCTACCATCTATATCTATCTCGTATTCAGCTCTATGTCTGTCTCTCTATATTATCTCGATATATACTATATTTCTCTTATCTCTCTATTTCTATTCTCTTCTCTATATGCGTGGTTTCTGACGTATTAAAGATGTCTACTATTAAACCATCTGCTTCTTTTGCCATATAACAATCGTGCAATTTATAGGTGCCTATTGTCTACCTACAAATTGCTAAAACACATTACATTCGCTAATGTTTTGAGCAATTTATAGGTGCCTATCGTCCACCTATAATTTGCTAAAACACATCACATTCGCTAATGTTTTGAGCAATTCCATATTATCCCTATCTATTAAGAAAGAAGTCCAGAAGCAAATCCCGGTTCATATTTTGCACCGTTGTCTTACCGTCCTGTGTACTTGTTTTTTGAAAGTTTCTCCGTAAGGCTAATGCCCGTGTACGTTTTTTCATGTTACGGCAGATTTTTAATCTATGTACTCCGGCATTTACCTTGTCTAAATTGGAAACCATGAAAACCAATTTAAGACTGGCCGGTCTGGGTCTCGACCCCAGGCCTCCCGAATGCAAGTCAAACGCTTTGTCACTCAGACATCTTGCTCTGTTGAAGCTGTATCCCCTAACAATTTAGACTTTACCTTGATATGCTTAACCTGGTCACTGTCTATTAAGTTCGAGAACTATTTTATTAGAAAATTATATATGTATATATATATATATATATTGCTGTATCTCATTGTGACGTAAGTGCGCACGCTAATCGTACACTGATAATTTCTTGGAGTTTTGGAACTTACGGAAGCAAACGTTCTATTATATATAATTTGCCACGGATGTGTTTAGCAGCACACAAGCCCATGGCTAATTTGCTCACAGTCTGCGGCGACTTCCGTAGATGGCCACTTTCCAAGGCGTCGGTAATTTTAGCGTTACAGCAAAATTGTACCTGTTTCACTTTCGTGGAAGGAAGCTACTATATATATATATATATATATATATATATATATATATATATATATCTACAGTATGAAATAGCCGAACTATTACTCTGGCGTAAAAGGGAAAGTAAAATCAATCGCTCTTTATGCTGCTTCTTCTTCTTCTCCTTCTTTTTTTATTATTATTATTAGTATTATTATTATTCGTAACAATTACTATTAATAATGCGCCGACAAGAAACACGCGCACCAGCCCGTGTGTACATACGAATGTAACCAGTGTGCACGGTTAATACACGCCTGCACATAGAGCCGATTATGTGCGCCACCTTCCTCGAACCTTACCTCGTTTGGTCATCATCGTCGCATAATTATTTCGTTGACCAATTACACACATCCGGAACATATACATTATCCTTGCATACACACGTAGGTACATATATATATATATATATATATATATATATATATATATAAATATAAATATAAATGTTAGGGTTGGCTGCTGCTGGCTGGATGGACCCAATTGAAAGCCGCCTCTCTTCTCAAGTTACTGTTTGCCTCTGCGTATGGCCGTACGCAAAAGCAATGCGGCCCGAAATCGATGAATGGCTCGAATCACCACTCGATCCCCCGGGCGCTTCACGGGCTAACGCGCCAGCGGTCTTTTTCGGACAGTCGCGGACAGTATTATCACTACGCTGCCGCAGCCGCAGTCATCTTCAAAGCAATTCGAAGCCTGATCGTCGGAGCTCATTCGCGTATATATATACATACTTGCTTTCGGACAGCCAATTTGAGGCCGAGTTATTAAGCATTATCCACAATTAACACTGCAATTTCAACATACATAACATTATCAGCAAAAATAGTAACAATAACAACAACAACTACGAAGACAAGACAGCAATAGCAACATCGGCAACAACAATAACGACATCACTAGCAACAACAGTATAAACAACAACGATATCATTAGCAATGGCAATACCAACAGCAAAATCGAACCACAATAACTTTGCAGAAGAACAAGGCGTTTGTCGAACCACAACGCGCAGACTACGACCTGGGTAGAAATCGACGTATTTGTGGTGGCGGTGTTGGGCAATGGGCGTACTAAAGTAAAGTTTTTCGGGCTGACCCTCAGCCAAGATTTAACGTCCACGTAACTGTTTTTCACATTGCTTCATAGACGGACCCCCTCAAATACAAATCGGTGCAACGGTGGGGCTCGAACCCACCGCGAACTTGCTATGTGTCTCCTCCGGTTGCGAGGCGCAGACTAAATCCAACACGCCACCGGGCTCGACACTACTACTACGATATAGTTGTTATTTGGACTATTCTAGCTAAGTTTACACACTTTGTTCATACTAAATGGCTCTTATCATTTGGTTACCATTATGCTTAAGTCTCTTTGGACCACAGTAAACTGTCTTTAGCTAGATCTGGCAGTGTGCTGAGTGTTGATCGTTGTCACCGCGAGACCTAAATCGTCTGACCCGACTGCTCTTGAACAATGCTCCTATCTGGTTTGCTCAAATTGTCTCCCTCTCTCTTTCTCTTTCTTTTTGCCTCTATTTCTATCTCTGTCTCTCTCTCTCTCTTACTAAAAGTTTATCTCTAAACCATCCGTTTATTTCATTACAACCGTTTTTTTTTCACCATCGGCAGAGTGGCATTTGACACACCGAGACATTCGCAGGCACAGCTTCAACGATATTCGTGCATATCGATGAATCGTACGTCGTCGTGTCCCGCGCGTTCACGTTCTTCATGTCGTTCCTGTCACGACTGTCGTTAACCGGGCCACAGCGTCTCTTGTTCCTGCTGGCTGTGCTTACGATGGCTGGCACGCCTGCCAAGATGCCCATATTACTGTTATTATATATACACTGATCATATGGCTTCACGTTCACTTCCTGCGCTAGGCTACGCGACGCCCCCCCCCCCGCCCCCACGATAACCACGACAACCAAGACGCGCAACCAACACTTTAGCGCATCTGTCTCTGCGGTAAGTTGTTGATAAGTTGTAGTATGCTGTTCGTTTGGCCGCAGTCCTGCATTGGTGCGCGAATTCCCCAATGCTTGCGTATTCGAATCAACCGGCCGGCAGCGATTTATCTCTACGACTGAGAGCCGTTTGAGACACCATGGCAGCAGGTAATGAGAAGCCAACAACGACGGACTGACTCACCGTTAGAAGAAGCGCCCAGCTGTAACAACCACGCTGACCAAACTACGGATTGTTTACGACAACGTTCATAGACATGCATAAATATAGGACTACTCTTGTTACCTCTTCTATATATATATATATATATATATATATATGATATAATTGTATTAGCATCTTGGGAATACCAAGCTAGGGTCGAATTCGTGATCCTCTTCCAGCCAGCCAGCTCCTATATATATATATATATATATATAGCGCATCGACCGGCGTAGCTAAGGCACATGACTTTCATCATATCCAGATATCGGCGGGAGCAGAACGAAGCAGAACGTGCAGTTTGACGAGCTGGCTGTCACCGGCCGGGTTCCAGAGCCCCGGGGCAAACGAAAACGAAAAACAGCCGTTGACCGGGCGGCCCGTAATGCAAATCACAACGAAAACCACTCCCCTCTGGGTACGCTGCTCATCTGTGTACAGCCGGTCAACATCAGTCAGCCCGGCGTAATCGGGTAGGAGGCACCGCGTTCGAATGACACCGCGCATGACACACGTCAACGACGACACAAATGGACTGCCGTTCGTGTCGGCCACTATTAATAACACGCGGAAAGTTGAACAAATTCCTTGCTAACTTCAATAAAGGAAAACTAGCAACGTCTCGCATCGTCCAGTTACTTTGGCCCGTCTAATAAGTAGCGTTGGCCTATGTGGAGCTGGAACCAATCTAAGACTACATATTCTAGTAAAGCTACCGAGTTATTGCGTTGATATAATAATATTGCGAGTTCGATAATTCGTAGTTTCAATGAAGAGCCCGCCCCGCGCAGGTGGGAGGTTCTAGCCGGGTGTTTCTTAATCTCACACCAGCGACCTTTAATTCCTAAACGGAACTAGATTTGAACTGTCCGTCTACCCAATACGTCCATCTTTGCATATAACTACCTGACAGTAAAACATCCACAAACGGAAAAACAGCTAGACTTCAAGATTGTGCGATGTCGTGGCACTAACGAGAGCACGAGAGGAAAGACTAGACGTACAGGGTAACGTCTTCGACTGACATATTTAAGGTTAAGTCTTAATTTCAGGTTGTTTTTGGCAAACAACTAAGCACTCGTAAGCAACTGGTTTTTAAGCTTCTATGACGTCTATGGCCACTGCAAATCTAAGTGATTATGGGACTAATCTAGTCTAATGGGAGGTTTGGCCTCGTTGTGCGCTATTGTCGTTTCATACGATTTAATTCCGTTGCGCTCGCGCAAGGAGAAACACTTCGTATGTTCAATGTTCTCTATTGCCAAGACATGCATTGCACTGTTGACCCTGTGTTTTCCAAATTAACTGTCTAAACCCTCAGTTGACTAGGCGCTGTGGTGCACTCTCTAGTCAGGGACAGTTACGCTCCGAAAGTTCGCGTGCAGAATTTCGTTCACACTTATTAGCGCTCAAAATACTACTCTGGCTTCATTTTAAATATTATAAAGATAATAATTAACATCCTCATATTACAATCACGATATCACTTTTGAGGCGATAATGGCTCGAAGCATAGATCTAGTTTCCCTCTTCCATCTTCCTTCCCCCAGACCTAGGGCTGCCACTAACTAGTTTTCTGTGAAGTAACCGTTGTGTCATTTGACAATGGCATGTACCATTCCTCTTCGAATAGACGCCACACCTCACTTCAATGGGGTCTATATACGGTCCAGATCAGAGTCTACGGTTGTTATTTTACGTAGCATGCCTGCTTGGTACAGAGCCAGGAAAGCTGAGCCGCCTAGAGTGTTAACATATCTTAATTTGAGACCCCCGGGCCCTAAAGCTAGGCCAGCCCACCCTGTCTTCGGTGGATTCACAGGCCAACCATACTGTGACGAAGCTAGATATAACACAACAACAACAACAACAAAGCAACCACCTACTACGCTGTTAATACAAGACGGCGCCAGTAAGACGACACGACAGCTGACCGAAACCCAGCCATAACGTCGCCATCATCATCGTCGACATTGATATAGGCCACTCAGCCACATAAACACACACTGCCTTCCTGTGGCGCCACAACAACCGGCATCCGTACTATTAGTAGCATCATCATCCTCATTATCAGACCGACGTACCCATCCACCACCCCACAGCAGCGTCACACCCCGGAGACAACTTACGCTACAACAATGCGCGCTCGAATAGATCAATCAACGAAGCGCACCCGTGGAACACTCGAGCCGACAGAACCTACGAAACATATCGTTTAATCAGTGTCTCAATACGAACAAAAACACAAAACCGATGTAATTTCGATCCATTTTAAGAGCGGCGTCTGACATCGTTTTGGTTCCGGCACACCGCGGCATCGCGTGAGCGCATAAATGAAACAAAGCGATAGAGGATGGGGCCATCACCATTGTATTTGCGGCTGTGCTACGCACCAGACGTATTTCCTCTACATGTTGTCGTTTATTGGTATTAGGTCTGCTCGTGTTGTCGTTTCCGTCCTGCTAAGTCTACATTTCCAGCTTACTTAGCGTAACAACCTCGTTATACTGCCGCATTTTAAGCTGCACCCTGCTTACCAGAGCCCCCGATATCTCGGAAGCTGCATTTGCGGAAGGTAAGCGCTGGTGCCTCCACCGCTTTCCAGAAAACCTTTAAAATTTCAAATAAAATAAAAACCCTAAGGCTTTGCATGTGCAGTTGATGCCCGCGTGTATTAGCTATTTGCTCCCACACATCCCTATGCTTATCTAGATAAGCATAGGGCTTTGTGATTCTGAGAAGCGATATGATTCTAACAACTTGATGCCGAGGTGTTTGCATATATGTCCTACTTATCGGTAAGGGCTGCCCCTTCTATTCCCCGAGGGGCCGCCCGGTATACCCAACTCGTTGTTTGAGAACACTACGATCGCACTTTTCTCTGGGTTAATTGTTATTGTGGTGTTAAATCAATTACCTTTTCAAATTACGATGTTATGTCTAATAGCTTCTGTCCAGTATGCCGTAGGTTCAGGCCAAAAATACATCGTACGATTTAGTATTTGATTTGCTTGATTTCTTTTCACTTTGGTCGTGGCGGTCGTAGTAACACACGCACGCAATATTTGCCCTAGCTGTAACAATACCATTCTCATCATCAACGATGGTACCATTGGGAGCGGGGGGCGTTTTGTTTAATAACGAACAACACGACGACTATGTGTTTCTAAATACCGATATCTAGCCGACAGCGATATGGCGCGATGCGATGCGATCACACGAAGGCAGACTGCTTTGATTGCGTGTCATACCAATTAATAATCCAGCGTGGTTGTTGTTTTTCTTGTCATTACTGTAGCAGTAGTATATATCTATATATATATATATATATATATATATATATATATATATATATATATATATATATATATATATACATATATATAGAGTAGTTGTTATTGTGTCGTCGTTATCGCTGCATGTGGCCCGGCTAGATGGAAACTAGACAGCGGCGCCGGCCGTATTACTAGCAGTGGCTACAATCAGACAAATGTGCCGTTGTCACTTCGCGTACGTGAGCGGTGCGTACACAAAGCTTGGAGTTATGGCACGCCAATGATTCGACACTCTATCATCATGACGACAACCACGCCGATGATGATGATGATGGTGATGGTGATGACGATGATGATGATAACAACAACAATAACAACAACAGAGACAACATTAAGAACGATTGCTGCAGTGACAACAAGCGGGACAACAACAACAACACTAGCGAGAATACATCGTCGTTGTTCGCGGCCGGCCGGCCGGCCGCGGCGGCGGTAGCGTCAATGTCTTCGTCAGCAGTCAGATGGGGTGCCCGAGCTCTTCCGGTATCGTCGCTGTGCGCGGTTACCTACCTAGCTACCAGTGAATTTTTCGATAATCGCTTTCGCCCACGTTAACAGGGCTGGCTAAATAACTGGCACCTGGCTTGGTGGTCGCTGACTTGGCGATACGCACACAACAACATCAACAAGTACAACAACAACATCATCATCATCATAAGCATCATCAACAACAAAAGCAACAACAACTACAACAACAACAACAGTAACAACAATTACAACAACAACAGCAACAGCAACAACAACAACAACAACAACGACGACGTCAGCAGTAACAACGCGCTGCGGTCTTATGTAACTGTTTGGGCATATTTACCCTTTGCGTGTGCCCTATACGTGCTTGCGCACTTGTGGGTGTAAGTCGTAGCCGACGCCTAGGCAGACAAAACAGGCAAGCGCAACTGCAGGCTCACTCTGTTGAACATCCAGTTAACGTCTGGTTAGCCGTGAACTGAATGTTCGTGTATGTATGCAACACCATACGAGATATGTAGCATATGCATTTCGTGTGGTTTCGTATGTGCTAATTCATACAGCGCGTGTATAGATGTTTGCCTACCTAATATATATATATATATATATATATATATATATATATATATATATATATTTATGTGTGTGTGTGTATGTGCATGTACATATTGTTTGCTTGGCCTGCGGTGTGTTTGGCCGATTGGTTGCAACTGTTGGCTTTGTTGTCGGTCGATGTTTCGTTATTGCTAGCGCAGCACACAACCGCCGTATGTAGCAACGATAACAATAATAACAATAATATAAATGGATGCAACAGCAACAACAACAGCAGCAACAACAACGACAACGTCAGCAGTAACAACCGTGCGCCGAGCAGCTGACGGTAGTTCCTCTAATACACCAAAAGTGAGGCTTTGCACTGCACTCGAGGTAGATAGATACACGGTCGTCGCCCGCTTCGTCGCCAGGAGTGAGCTTTGAGTGAGAGTACACGAGACCGCCAAACGATCAGTGTACGACTGTGTCCGCCGAAAAGTATGATGTACGACAGTGCGAAGCAGGCGAATGGATGTCGCCACTAATACAACGTGGAGCGTCCACGCTGCTCTCCTAACTTACGGCAGTGAGCCGACTGTAATATTTTCTGTAATTCCGGGCATTTTGTAAAGCGATAGATAAATCACGCAAGTAATTGAAAAAAATTGCTTTTTGTCGTACCAATCAATTTGAGCTGCACCACGAACCACCCGCTTGGCTCGGTTCGGCTGAGCGGCGAGGCGTCGGATGTTCGTCGATATCGAAGGGATGAGATGGGCATGCGGACAGGCAGGTGTAGCAGACGGAGGCGGTGGTCGCCGCAGGGGTGGTTGGTACCCCAGTGGGGTCTGTCTGTCGACGACCAGCCAGGGGAAGCAACGCTTGCATGTCTGGCCCTCTGTCAGTCCGTCCGTCCATCCATCCATCCGACTGTCTGTCCGATGCTGCACCCCCTTTCTCCCACCCCCCGTTTGACCGCCAGTCTGTGGTCGTCGTCGGATCGGCCGAGGAGGAGGGGTTCGACGTTGTCTTGATCGTGGGGCTTTTTGCTGGTTGTTGCCTGTTACCTCGAGCAGCGCCAGTTTGCTGATGGTGCTGCTGCTGCTATTGCAGTTGCTGTGGCTGCAGCAGCCCCCGGTCAATTGGGGTACCACGCAATAACGGCGCGTCGGCAGAAGAAGCATTAGCAAATGAAGCACGAGCAGCAGCAGCAGCAGCAGCAACAGCAGCAACAACAGCAGCAACAACAACAACAACAACGACAACAACAACAAGTTCTACGACTACTACTGCCAATAGCAACCAATAATCCCAGCACTCACCGGAAAAAGAGAAAATACGAACGAGCCGTGATACCGAGCGCCCAATGGCCGCCGCCCTTGCCGCAGTCGACTATGAGCATTTAGACAAGACCAACGGTGGTAACGATGCTATTGATGGTTATGACGACGATGACGGCAACGCCAACAATAATGACAACATCAACCCCAGCAGAAGCAGCAACAACAACAACCACAGCAACCAACAACAACAACACCACAGTAAGAACAGCAACCACAACAACAGCAAACAAAACAACAACAACAACAACAACCGTCTCAAGCTAGCTTCGATAACAAAAAGTGGCAGCGCATTAACAAGCAACAGCAAGACCAAATTCATGTAAATAACAAGAGCATCAAAAGAGAGAGAACAACAACAACAACAACACTGGCTTTTGCGCCAGTAGAGCACTAGTAAAGTGCAGCACTGGCTTTTGCGGTAGCAGGGCCCTAATAAAAAAAAAGAAAAAACTTGTTAGGGTCTCTGGTATTGACTGACGACGAACGATAACGGATACAGATCACAACAACGACTAGCCGTAATGTGCGCATGTCCAGACGACCACTAGCTACCATACCATTACCAGTACTACTTCTAACTACTACTACGACTACTATAGTGTACGATAACTAGCGCTACAATAAAGTGAACGGCGATAGAACAGCAGCTATGCCGGCAACGACGCTCTCAACGAACGCCAAAATACAGGAAACCGCCCCCGACGACAACATCAGCAACAACAACAACAACAACAACAACAACAACAACAGCAACAACAACAACAACAACAACAACAACAACAACAACAACAACAACAACAACAACAACAACAACAACAACAACAACTACAACAACAGCAACAGCAACAACAACAACGGCGACGACGGCAACAATAACGACAACGACGCATTGACATACACTCTTAGGCGCCAGCTCGAGCAAGAGACGCAGGATCGTCGATCCAGGCCCGGCCTGGACAGCGGCCCAATATTTTGAAGTGGACATCGAAGTAGAGCTGCCCTATGATAATTGACGCCAACGACATCAACAACAACAACAACAACAACAACAATAGCAATAGCGGTGGCGGTGACGGCTGTGACGACTACAACAGCAACACAAGACAACAACAACCGACCTCGACATTGCAGTCGAAATATCGAAGTACGAACATGTATTTGTACATAAGTCGTGTAGATACAACACAGGGCGGGAGAATTCTTTAGAGAAACTACAGTCAAGGAGAATGAGGGCCGGAGAAGGATAGTCGAAGACAGCCGGACGGGGGTGGCCGGATCGATGTCTCTACATAAAAGTCAGTCTACTCTGGCTAGTCGCCCACAATCAACCGGGCTTTTTCCCCACTCTTCTGTTCCTCCCAAACCTCCCTTCTATTGGACCCCAATTCTGGTAACCCCAATGCTGGATGCAGGCAAACAATGTGTGTGTGTGTATGTGCTGCGTATGAGTATTTCCAAGTAAAACAATGAACTACAGAATTAAATTAAGAGGGAAATAAACTACACAGAACGAGGGAGAAAACGGGCTGAGGAAGGGGGGAGGGGGAGTGGAGGGAGAGCTCCCATGAGAGATCTGGGGCTCAAGAACGACACAGAGTCTTCTGTTACGAATGCATCGATGCATCCTTAGAAGTTGGTCGTGATAATACCACGTCTGCTTTGTGCCAACGTTTAAGAACAGCCTGGCTGCTGCTGCTGCGGCTGCTGCGAGACTTTCGATTGCCACCGCCACTTACGTTGCTGGGCAGCGAGTGCGCTATAGTTCTTCACCACGTCCACCATTAGTCGCACCGCTTCAACAGCGTCTTCTTTTTCGGGGCGACAAATGGCAAAGAAGTGATATGTCCCGCTTTTAGTATAGTACCGTCCGGCCGCCGACGTCAGTGCAACCGGCTTGTGGCCATTCTCCTTGCTAGTATAGTAATATTCTTAATCTTCTTCCTCCTCATCCTATCATCGTTATTACGATTCAAACTGTGGTTAGCCCTCATGATCATCACTATTGTCCTCATCGACGACTTCACGCATCAACGCCACCTCACCACCACAGCAATTCCACGTGCGACAAAATAGATAGGTAAAAGTTCATAGTAGTAGTAGTAGTAGTAGTGGTGACGGGAATAAGGGAACGAACAGGTAATCCCAGCAAAACTAGGCTCCAAAAATATCCCATGAGCCAATTCGTTACTATTGACTATTCTTACCAGCACAGGCCAGCGAACATCATTAGATGTGGTGTTGTTTTTGTTGATACTATTGTTGTTGGTGCTGTTGCTGCTGTTCGTGCTGTTATCAAGCGTGACCCGCAAATGATGGTAGCCGGCTAAGACCGGTGCGGGCGATCCATCGAAGGGAGTCGGCTAAATGATTAAGGCTAAGATACATCTACAGAAATAACATATATATATAAATATATATACATATATATATATATATATATATATATATATATATATATATATATATATATATATATATATATGTAATTTCTGTAGATGTATCCTTAGCCTTAATCATTTAGCCGACTCCCTACGATGGATCGCTCGATGGATATATATATACACATATATATATATATATATACAAATGTATTTATATGTATAGAGAGATAGGGCTTGGGGCACCGTATTTCGCCACCGTAACCAGCCATCTTTAAACACCTTTTTATGGCTGCCAATTAAATCTAAGTTTCGTACGAGACTGCAACATGTCAACTACGCTAAAACGGAAAAAGATCCGTTTGGCCTAAACATTTTGCTCTCTTCGGTCATGTATAATATCATGGCCACCATCTTTTAGTGACACAGTGCCTATTGCAAACAATAGTCAGCGTTTGTATGCATTTTGACTTGGATAATCGAATAACTGAATTATCACTAAGTCGGACTGCACGAACAAGAGCACCTATTACCATGCAACGGCCGCCATTACCAAGCCACCCTTGCATGAGCTGCAGCAGACTGCCTGTCTGCTGTCGTTGTAGTTACGCTTTAACGGAGACAACGTCAACGCCGACATGAGTCCGACACGTAAATACGTGTACACTAGTAGCTTACAGGTGATGGATCCATCTCTCTCCCTCCGTTCCTCTTTCCATCTACCTGTCTATCAATTGGCGGAGCAGACGTGTCCTGCAACTCTTATGTCATAAGTCGTATGTCCGATCCAGACACGACCTTCATGGGTAGACGTTTCTACAAGGACTTGCTTCTTGCGTAAACCACTGGTTAGCAAGCAAGGACATCATCCCTAATATTAAGACTATTGTTGTTAAATTGTATCAATATTATCTAACTTTCGCGCTCTCTTTCGATACCTTATTGTCAGTTCCTCTGCCGAACTTTGTTGAGTGTCGTAAGTAGACATTGCTGTTGTAAAAGATGTATATATATATATATATATATACGTGATTATCGTCTAAGAACCATCGTCACCAAGACATCGTTGTGACGTGGCCGCCGCTCTGTCACGTGTCAGTCGTGACACGTGCGTCGGTGCGCGCGAAGTGTCTGAAGGAGCGATTGTTGACACCAGCCACAGCATCGGACGCAGCAAAGGTACTTTGCACGAGGCTTTCGTTGCCCTCGTCGCCGTTACTGTTGTTTGCGTTGTTGTTGTTGTTGTGGTTGTTATCGTTATAGTTGTGATCGTGATCGCTACGAGCACCATCATCATCATCATCGCCATCATTATCATCATGATCTTCAAACGCGTATTGGCGCAAACGGCGCCACCGTGGTAGTGTGTCTTGGCGAGCCGGAAGTACACACATAGTCAGATACACACGTACAGTGTACACCCCTATCATTTATCTGTCCAAGTATTGTCTGTCTCTTGTGTGAAGCCACAACTAACAACAACAACTGCAGCAACAACAACAACTGCAGCAACAACAACAACAACAACTACAGCAACAACAGCAACTGCAGCAACAACAACAACAGCAACAACAACAACAACAACGACAACGACGCGTCCGACAATCAATCGATCAATCAGACAGCCATTTGACTGGTGACTGCGATGCGCGCGCGTAAAACCGTGTTGACGCACACACAGACGAACAGACTCATCGTGCGTCGTTGACGTTCAATACGTGCGTCAATACTGAACTGCACAGCCGGCAGGCACAACAGCGGTGACTGGCGATTCATAATGGTAATGACCGATCTCTCTGATGCGCACACGGCTCAACGATTGGTCGTGCACCAGCATCGATGGTTGGTACTGTGGCAAGAACAACAAGGGCAGTCCCATAGACAACAACAGCAGTAACGTCGACAACAACAGCAGCAGCAATAACAACAACAACAACGGCGGCAACAGTAACAACTGTGCCCACCCGTAGCAGAAACGGGGGCCAGTAGCGTCGGTAGTGGCAGATATGGTCCCACTGGCCGCGCCTTGAACCACTTTTGGACAAAACTGTGTCAGCGGCCGAACTCGATCCGAATGCTTAAATTTTCGAAAAAAATAATACACTTTCTAAAACAGAGTGAAATATCATATATATATATATATATATATATATATATATATATATATATATATATATATATATATATATATGAAAGAAGATAAATCCGCTCCTGGACTTCAATTGATGACCTTCCAAATGCAACGGCCTGATTTTCTCCGCTAAGCTACTTTCTCAGTGTGTATGCGCAAGAGTTGATCTAAGGGATTACACCAGTCATAGAATATAAACGCACAAGCAGATAGTATACTAGTAACAACTCCTAAGTGACAAAGTAATTAGCGTAGATTCATATATACTTTGACAGCACTCACAAGCATATATTCCGCTTCAATATTAATGTTTTATGACCGGAACTACAGCAAACCTTGAAATGGCAATGACCAAATAAGTAGCTTTTCTCCATAAATATATTCCTCCAGAGACGCGTATTCCAAATGTTTACATGGTTTTACGGCGGGCGTAATTTACCTAGGATATATATATATATATATATATATATATATATATATATATATATATATATACATATAAATATACATAACGGCTATTAGCGTGATTGTTACTGTATGATCGCGCATTCTAGCAATAGAATACTATGCAGTCCTGTTGTTGCTGCCATCAACTGCGCAGTCGAAGTTGCCCGGCGCCAGGTACAACGGGAACCGGCGTTCACGCGTCAGCAGCTCTGAGCAGAAAGGCGTCTTGACCATGCCATGATGTCCTTCGACTGGGATTGCACACTGACCCCCCGGCAGGCTTGTATTGCCCCGAGGTTGGCCACAGAAGTTACTTGGGCGACGTGAGCGCCGACCTAATGTCCGCGCGTTTTGACCACAGAGGCGCAAGTGGCTGCCGAACGCATTTTCACACAGACGATCTAGAGTCCAGCGTGGTTGGCCAGCTGTCGAAACATCCTCTCATCAGCGCTGTCTCTACGCTGGCCGTTCGACATGTATGGCCGGATCTGCTTCTGCTTTTCTTTTGCGTTTTTTTTCGGCTTGCTTCTATTGGCCTTCAGTCGCTGTATGTGGGATTAGATGTAGGGATTGAAACGAATCCTCAACGACGTAATCAAAGACTCCTACACAAGAACGAGCTACGTACAGCCAATGTCGCGTGATTCTGAGCGTGCACTGCTAATCACTCTACAGTTTGACCTGCTCGAAATGTCTTGAAATCTAAATTCATAGCCAACAGGCAATTGCGCCAATACTAGATAAGCGTTGTAGACTAATTAAATACATCGAGCCCGGTGGCGTGGTGCTTGTGTCGCTTGTGTCTCGCGACGGAAGAAGACGCATAGGTGCGTGGGTTCGAGCACCACCGTTGCACATTTGCATTTATGGGGTTCCGTCTTAGAAGAAACATTGCAAAATAATCGTCTCTATTACGTTAGAAGAACATTGCAAATCATGATATTATCTATATCTCATCTAGGCTAAACCTAGCCCCGCATGCATTCAGTTGCCATTCGTAATGATACTAAAAGTAACGAAAAGGGTGATTTGGCTCCTTGTGTTGCATGTGTTACTAATAGACGCGCACATGGTTTGTCTTCAAAATCTAATCGCGCTATGACGCTAGCAGTCAATGCTACGCCTTGCATAAGTCGACACCGGACCACGTATCTCATCGTAACGATGTGGCATGCGAAACACATCTGCTACACTTCAGCATCATGTCGAAGCATAGAAGAAAATGACGTGCAATCGTGGACGTGATTTCCCGACACCAAGAGGTTGGAGCCTTTCTTTGATTAGATAAACAACAAGCTTGGACGCCATTTAAACGAATGTTGAAGCATTGCAGATTACGGTCCTGCTTCACGTAAATTCACCCTGGCATCGCCGGTATGACTTTCGACAATGCTATAGGCAGCACTATAGGTGTTGGCCAAAACGCTACAGTAATGAAAGGGGTCCTGGTTTGATCGATCGACCTGACCCGCATTAAATCATAATCGTGTACATAGCCTCGACTGATATGCCGCTAACTGAGCAATTTGTAGCCATAGCATCCGCTTTAAACCGCGCCTGCATATGACCTTATCAGGCAAATCCGCTATGAGGAGGTAAACATTATACAACAAATATAAATACTATATATAGGGACTTACACAACAGAATTCCTGAAAGATATTTTTAGCAGACCAGTGAAAGATATTTTTAGCAGAGAAGAGAAACTAAATGGCTAAGGAATCCCTTTCGCAAAGTTTTACAGCTTAATTAGGTGAGATTTACTGCAACAAAGTTTCCGTACATCAGCTTTTTTGCGAGGACAGCAATTTAAAAACTTCATGCTATAACTAGTTCGTCAAGTTCCGTTCCGGTAACTTAAACCTTCTGGATAAACCCCGTTCTGAGTGGCCTATTGCACTCGAGAAACACCGCTTGCGCGAAACTGTAGGATAAATCACCACGTGGCTAATTAGTACTGAACTTCGGGGTATGTATAAGACACGCAACTATCGTCACTCACCTCCACGCCCATAGTTTCACGTTAAAATAAACCAATAGGTGCCTCATGATTTGAGCGGGCGTAACAAAGTGGAGCATCTAGCAAAACGCTCCTTTTGTTTTGCCAGACACAACGAGTCATGTGAGTAACAGACGTTTTTAGGTCCTTAATTGCCTGTAATGAAAAATTGGTCCCTTACGGCGACGTGACACATGGTGCGCCCCAGGTCACTCTCTCTAGAAGACGCCAACGAGACTAATCAATTCGCTCAATAGTTTGCTCTGTTTTGGGTGGGATTGACATGGCATTGTCCACCATGAGTTTTTGTCCTAGTGGGCAGACGATGAACATGGGTGTTAAGGGCGTTAATTTCTAACAATATAACGTGGCTACGATTGGAAAACTTTAACACGTCCTTCCCACTCACCGGGCATTGTTTCGTCGAACTACCGCCTATTCAGATGACTGACAAACTATCAACAGCGAAAACACTTACTTCACCAAAAGCAGTAAAAACACACTTGAAAAGATTCCTCGAAATGCAGAACCCAGAATTAATTGCCATGGGAATCAAGAATCTAGATCCGAGATGGGGAAGAGTTGTGGCTAACAGTGGAGATTACTTGGTTACAACAAGATTTAAAGCGATACGAAGCCTGTAATTTTTTACCAAGTTCATGGTGCGCCAAGTCCACGGTGTTAAAACTCCTCTCTGTGCATGCACGGCTGCAATGCTATGCACCGCATCGAAGGCTCGGAAAGAAATCAGTTACTCAGTGGCCGATACTTAGTAAGGTCACTTTGTCAACTCCATAGCATCAGACCTTACGAATCCATCGGAATGTCAAAATCACATAGGTAGTTGTCGTTCGGCGCTTGCACTGCAGCCCACGTTTGGATATTACAGAGATAATAGGATTGCCATAAAAATCATCGCACTAAAGGTCTCATTTTCCTGCCTTAGGTTTGAAACGGACAACGCATCAACGTAAATACTTTGTGCGGCCCGCGAGCCACTAAACTTACCGCGAGATCCGGCACTGGTTGATGGATCCGCCGCGCAGCGCACTGTTCGACATGGCTTCCGCCTCTCATCCGCCCGGCTTTCCCGGGAGGTGCCAGAAGATGCTGGTGTCGTTGTCGTCGTCGCTGCCGTATCGTCTGCAAACGTCACCTGTCTCCGGGACGTGCTGGCCTGGGAGTGGGGCCCGGAGACGCCACTCTCTTTCGTGGGGACACTCTGCTTTATCACTGGGAGGGTATCCTTGTTAGGGTATCCTGAGGTGTCCCGTTTGGACGCACTGCTCACTGCTAACGTTGCTTGGTTCGCTGTCGTCGTTGTTGTTGTCGTGGTGGTTGTTGTTGTTGTTGTTGTAGCTATTGATGTGCTACTGCTGCTATTGAGGTTGTTGTTGTTGTCGTTGATGGCGGGTAATGCCATTGTGGTTGTCGCTGTCGTTGTTCCAACTGCTCGTTCGATATGTGGCAAATTTCGCTCGGCTATGTCCGGCATCCTTTCCGCATAGGACATGTTCACCAGAGGAGGAGGATTAGACGCACGCCTAGAGAGCTTTCGGTGCCTAGGGGGAACCTGCTGTTGTTGTTGTTGCTGTGGTTGGTGTCCCTTGGTTTGCTCATCAGGTTCAGCAGTCCCTGCAGGTGTACTTCTGTCAGCAGTGTTGTTGTCATTGCAGTTGTTGCTGCTGCTGCTGCTATTAACACTGGTGCTGCTGCTGCTGATGTTGCTGTTTCCGTTTGTTTGGTTTAGGTTGATACTCGAGGCGACCGAGGCCGTTGGGGGGCCGTTAACGGAGGTGATGTCCAGCGGATGGGATAACGCCGTTGAATCAGCGCAGCCGGCGGCGGACACCGGTGCCTGTCCCTGTGGGCAGACACCGCTGAGCACAGAGGCTCGACGGCCCCGCTTTTGACGCGGTGGCGGTTCTGGGTTTGTGTCCATCTTGATCAACATTGTTAGCCCGATTGTTAGCCGCCTTTCGTCAACGTCCACGCGCGTGTGGTAATAGCGTTAACACACAAACAACAGCGACAACGATCACGACGACGACAACAACAGTGGCACTGTGGCCAGCGCGGATCACTGAGTTCAGAATAGATCACTGAGTTCAGAGTAGATTACGGAGTCCACAGTAGATCACCGAGTCCACAGTAGATCACGGAGTCCACAGTAGGTTACGGAGTCCACAGTAGATCACTGAGTTCAGAATAGATCACTTGTCGTAGCTAGTAAGTATGATCCGTCCCGATGATTGGCGACTGTGACGGCGGGTGTATGCGAGAAAAAAAGACTCCTCACGAACACTTTGCTACTTTGCGTTCTATAATAACAATGCTTTTGCTTCGTTATTAGTAGTTGCATCACTCATATCTAGCAAGTACACCATTTCCTCGGTTTGTAGAAGGAGAAGGAACATTCGTTCGGTGCATGCGCAGGCTCGAATTGACTCGTTCGACTCACTCGCCTGTATTGGTGATGTCAACAATCACAGCAACGTCGTCGCCGTACAACCACACAGCGACCAGACCTTGACGACGACACCCGGAGAACGACAAAGAGCAAACTGGATGAGAGTTCCTCTGCGTTGCGCCCCGCCGTACGCAGCGTCCAGCTTCAGTACAACGTTTTTGCTGGTAGTGAACAACAACAGCCGGACAAACAGACCGAGCTAATGCAGGCTATGGCAGAGTTGATGGCACCTTCCACGTTTGCTGCATTGCCGAAAAGCCGCCATCCATTGTCCTGCCGTCCATTAGGGATCGACAACTGCCAGCATCGATCTGTCAGCGTGCGCGATCATCGAGCCGACGGTGGACGGCATGGCGCGTTTGAGGGGTGCTGGGAGGAGTGGTGGAGATGGTGATGCTCGCGGTGCAGTGGCAGCATCGAAGCCGGCAGTCGAACGCTTGCCACCTCGGCAAGCGGCCGATCTGGACGCCCCACACCTCATTGCCCTTCCCTATTCCTCCGCCGCCCCCTCCCCCCCTGCCACCGTTCCGCTGTCCTGGCGCCTCCTGGCGGGCGGTCAGATCAGCCGCAATTACGTTAGCCGTGCGCGCAATGCTACGCCGTGCCATCTTGCACGTCTGCACCCGTCTGCGCAAGGAGTACTTCGACTTCGTTGTCGTTGTCGTTGTTGTTGTTGTCTAGTTGCTGTTTTTGTCGTCCTCATCATCATCATCATCATCATCATCTTCAGCAGCAGCGTCCCTTCGCCTGTTGCCCATCTATTTCCAATTTCTTCTTATTCTTCTTCTTCCCTTCTTCTGCTTCACCTTCTTCGTTTTGCTCGTGGTGTTCTTGCGTTCGGTTAGTTTGCCATCACCACCACTGCCATTACCAGGATGATCATGGCATCATGACTATCATGACTGCCGACAGGATGATTATCATCATCATTATGGCTGTTATTATTATTGTCATCATCATCATTATCACAAATCTTCGGTAAATTCGCGGTAAGCGCTTTTCGGTGCACCTTGGCGCAGGCAACGAGACACGGCGGCGCGTGCTGAGCAGGCACGTCGTTGTCGTTGTTGTTGTTGTTGTTGTGGCTGTTGTTGTTGTTGTTGTTTTTATCATAGTCATCGCTAGGGGCAAACGCCAACCCAAGACAAGATGGGGAAAAAAACGCCGACGCCGACGACCAAACAAGAATGGTAAGCAGATGGTGGCAGACACGACAATGCTGGTGGGGGAAAACGGCGGCACGAAGACGCTGCCATTTCCGACCAGCTGGGGCAGCGACTGTGTCAGCCGCCGCTCGACCGACGACGACGACGACCAAGCGCGAATCGAACGCTAACCGGTAGCCCTCCTGTTGTCGCTCTCCGTGTTTCGCAGCCGTCTTTGGTGTCGATATTATTTTTACCATCGTCACCACCACCACCACCACCACTACCATCACCATCATCATGATTGTTTTCGACGTTGTTCTCGCCGTGTTCGTACCCACCGACACCGTCGTATTACGAGCGGTAAGTCCGTTATACCAACGCGACAAGTACAAGCAGCAGCAGCAACAAGACCAACAACAACAAGAGCAACAACAACAACAAGAGCAACAACAACAACAACAACAGCGACGCTTCTGCATAAGTGGCGTCGGCGGTTGACGCGCGCAGGTCTTCTTCCCGCACGTCTAGCAAGCTGCTCTCCTCACCCGCACAGAAGACAACGATACCAACCGATGGCTGTTCGATCTATCCAGCCAGCCAGTCACAAGAGTTGTCGATGACGCCTCTCATGTCCAAAGGTTGCTGGCCCAGAGCATATCACAGCCATTACCGGTAACAGTAGTAGTATAAGTATTGTTGTTGTTGTCCTTGTTATTGTTGTTGTCGTTGTTGTTGGCGTTGTTGTCGTTAGTGTTGTCGTTGTTGGTGTTGTTGGCATTGTCGTTGTTGTTGTTGTATTGGTAATAATTACCGCAACACAATCAATAAAAAAACATCTACATCAACAGCAAAATCGTAATCACAACCCAAACACTTAACAGCAGCAACAACTATAACAACAAAAACAACAACAACACATGAAGCATCACGCATCACCACGGAGGGCAATCACAGCAACAAACAACAACAGCAGAAATAAAAACAACAACAGCTACGGGAGCGACAGCAGCGGTAGCAACCAGGCAAATAAACGCGGACAGCGGACATCTGCCAATATTCGGTGTTAAACAATGAGATTACGACATCTTGTACATGTCTACCAGGAGAGAGAGAGAGGGGGGAAGAGAGACCAAGAAAGCACAGCTTAATAAACGAGATGGGTATCATAGGACGACGAGCGAAAACTATGTACGTACCTCTCACGTCCCACCTCCCGCCGAACGCATGTTATAGGAATACATTTGTTGACGACGATAAGCGTCATCGAAACAAAAAGCGAGAAAACCCCAGCGACCGCACCATGCGACCGCATGTGTGTTTCTATCTATGATCAGCCTGTTCGTACCGAGCAAAATGGCTTAGTGGCAAAGCGTCTGCCTTGCATTCGGGAGGACTGGGTTCGAGACCCAGACCGGCCACTCTTAAATTGGTTTGCATGGTTTCTTAGCCTTACGGAAAATCATTAAAAAATGTTCAGCAACGGAAAACACGTGATACAGCAACAACCAGCAGGTCGAGGGCACGTGACACGGTACACCGTTGGTGTGCGCGGCAATCGCGTGGTCTAGGAGACTAGTGCGGTGCTAGCCATGGCTGTGACTTAAAACTTTTTTAGGCTGAGCCTCAGCACAAATTCAACGTCCACGGATTTGCTCTCGCATTGCTTCGTAAGACGGACCCCATAAACAGAAATGTGAAACGGTAGGGATCGAACTCGCGCACCTATGTGTCTCTTCCGATCGCGAGACGTATGCGAATGCACCACGCCACCGGGCTTGACATGGCTCGATGGTTGACCTCTGCCGGGGTGATGCCGGTTTCATCCCCGATGTTTTTTAGAATTCATATATTGGCATTTATTTATATAACTTTGCTATGTTAGTACTTTGGAGTGGACAATTGTCTCCGCGCAAACGTGTGATCACGGGTTAGCCCAGTCCAACAATGTGCCCCGAACAGACGCTGCATTTCCTCGTTGAATATCGAGCGACAACCTCTGACGCAAGATTTCGGATGCTATCGAGTCTCCTGTCGAAAGACTAATGCTTCTACCTACGCGCTAAATCAGCTTGAGCGTAAGGGGGCTTGCAGTTTCCGAAGTCTCGAACGCCTACAGACAAAATTCGCGTGGATAATCAACGCTAGTAGTATTTGTTTCATTTGTTAACCTCAGTTAACCTGGAAGCATGACCTGCTCGGTCCATACCTGCACCGACCATCGAAGGGGCTATTGAGTCGGTTACAGTCGCGTCCAAAACAAGCATGCGTTAACGCTCAAAGGGCGTGAAAGTCAGGCCGTCAGGTCTATTTCCATCATGCCTTGATAGACCCGAGGGCTCTCACGCCCCCGGGTCACCCGGGGGAACACACAGATCGCCGGCAGATCTAAGTGCGTGACTAAAGGTGTCATTTAAAGGGGAGTGACGCGCTCAGATGTTGATCGTTGTTGATCCCCAATGTTGATCGAATTTTTGTCGCGCAATGACCGAAGATGGTCTAGAATTAGAAAACGACTGTTGGTGTGCACCTATGGTCTCCGTAGACAGAGTACGTTTGGACCAAGTACGAAAGGTGGTCGACGGTGCGTGCAAGAACAAACATTTACGAATGGCCTAATTTGGTTCCGAGCGTCCCAGCTCAGTTCAGTGGCTACGGACAGATTGAGGTGCCAGAAAGTCCAGTTTGCAGTTTCTGATGCACTGCGCCGTAGCAATGGCAGTAATGACCCATCTCCTCCGCCATTTCGCGCAACTGCAATCGTCGCTCAGGCATCACGAGCTTGTAAACTTCTAGTACACTTTTTGTAAAAACAACCTCCTTGAAATGCTATTAATTCTAGTACAGTTTTCGTATCCAAAACTACCTTTGGCCGCTCAGATGACAGAAAATAGCAAAGGCGCGTGGGGACCCTCGAAGTTTACACATTTTATTACGCGAGGTGCAACTCTGGTGCCCATGTTCCCTCTTTTAAATGAGGCTATACATTTGTGATTGGTACTGTACACCGGTGACTTAGTTTGGTAAACTGCAACTAGTCTGCTTTAATTTCCATTGTCGTTAAGCTATTGAACATTGTTAACCACAATACGATACTCATTTTGTCCCATGCTCAAACTGGAGTATCTGACATGTTAAAGTTGCGCAACCTGCTAGGAACGCAATTCGAAACCAATCTGCATGCTACTTATTCCATTTAATTATGAAGAATTTCTCTTTCCGGCATTGTAGCCGGCAGGTACTTTTCCCAAATATGGACAGATTATGCTGCTAAATGTTTGATCCACCTCGTATGTCCAAGGGCGGATTGGCAAATTCTAGTTTTTTTAAAAATTGAACCGAATTCACCAGGGCATTCTGGTTTATTTTGCTTAGAAGCACCATTCACCGGCTATAGAGTGGCCAAATCCAGCGCATATCGGTGGCAGCGTTTTTTGTTTGTGTTTGGTTTATATAAGAGAAGTAAACAGGGTTCGGCCAAGGAGCTCAAAATAGAGGAGCAACAGATACTACAGATCTGCATTAAAATCTGTTTTAAAAACCAAATCACACGTTCTTAAAGTGGTGGAAACGTTACGAACTGCTTACGATGATCAAGCACTATCCTGAAACCCACGACGGGCGTGAAGAGACCGAAAACGACGCCGTTTGAGAAGGCCACTAACAAAATAAACTTTGAAAATGTTCGTAATGTCGTACTCGACGAGCACAAAATTACTATCAGGGAATAGCTGAGAAATTAGAAATCTCTTGTGGATCAGTTGTAATTGTTTTGACCGTTATTTTATGCGTCTGAAGACTGGCAGCAGAGTTCGTTGCAAACATGTTGAATTTACAGCAAATGAACGTCCATTGAAAAATGTCCAAATCAAGCCTTCAGGCAATAGCAGAAGATTCAGCGAGTGAAAACGGGAGATGAGTCATGGGCATATGGTCAGGATCGAGATCGAAGCCCAACCCTCCTAGTGATGCTTCCAAGTAGAGACTCGATCGAAGAAATTCAAACAGAGCAAATCCAACGCCAAGATTTTCGACTGCTCCCTCTGACTATAAGGGAATCCTTTTTCACAAATGTTAGCCACCTTAATCTGCGGACATTAGGGAATACTACGCGACGCCTTAACAAGATTGCACTAGAACGTCCGAGGCAAGAAGCCTGAACTTTGAGCAAACAGCTCTTGAGTTTTTTATCACGGCAACGCAAATCCGCATTATTATTATTATTATTATTATTATTATTATTGTAAGCAGAAAATGTTATTTTCGGCCTACGTAGTAGAGGATCCCACAGAGTACAACTAAATGGCTTTCAACAACGTAAGGTTTATTAATAAAAATACGAAAACTTCAACTTCGGCCAATCGCCGTTCAAACGGCTACACTGCCGGCAACTACGACGCCTCACGTCGTTCACGTACTTCTCTGCGACCCGACCTCTTCGGGTGCCGTCGCCAGAGTGCGGATTGCAACGTGTTCGCTGAACATCGTTCTTTATCAACAACGACGAGGAGATCAACTAGTAGTAATGCATATATAGCAAATAAAAATCCCGACTCTCACATTATTATTATTATTATTATTTATTACATGTTAAACGATGTTACAGTTGAGAGGTCTGAACGTATTATTGCAAAGTTTTTTAAATAATTAGTTCACTCCATGGCGCCTAAAATAGATGCCGCGTTTCCTCTGCAAACGGCCAAGGACAACGCTTGCCTCAAGAATTGACCCTCTCTTCGGTCGTTCGTGACCTCCTGAATTCGCTTACTCAATTTTTTGAGAAATGCTTCGGTTCCCTTGCTGATTGGTCCTAGTGTCTCCATGGCGATAGGCACAAAAATATATCTTGTTTCCAGTCCAGCATATTTAAACCGTTTTCTGGCGTCTGCGTGCTTTGCTACCCACCCCGGCTCAACAGAGCTGTGGTGTAAATTGGAAGCCGCGGTTGTGCACGAAATTATTATTATTATTATTATTATTATTATTATTATTATTATTTACCCTTTTCCGGATCTGGCTCCATGTACCTTTATCTTGTTTTCATGGATAAAGAAAATTAAAAGAAATGACGTTTTGAGACTATAGAGGAGGTAAAGAAAATCACAGGAGCGACTCACCTTGAATCCAAGAGACGCGTTTAAAAAATGTTTCGAAGAGTAGAAAAAAGGTGGCACAAGTGCATTGCAGTAGGCAGAGCTATTTTGAGCGAAACAAAACATTTTGGAAAATTAAATAAATAATCCTTTTTACTAATATGTATTAGAACATTTCGACCCTATTTATATATATATATATATATACAGAGAGAGAGAGAGAAAGCGAGGGAGTAGCACAATACACTACCAAGCTAAGTGAACACGCTTATTTAGTGCGTATGTAGTTTATGTATTTAGTACGTATATACGCTTCAACATCAGGATTGTTCAACGCGAGTCAGTTGACGTCTTGGCCAAGAGCATATTGCAATGAACTGGTTCGACAAATTCGTAAAAACTGGTGATATTCGTTTTGCAATAGATTATAACATGATAAGCACCGTCTATGTTTCATTTCAAACATTGATTAAGAAACACCAATCTGATTATAATATATATATATATATATATATATATATATATATATACGACTTTCGCTGTTTGTTCCAAGGTTCAATAAATGTCACTCTTTTTACCTTTTTATGTAACTTCTTTGGCTTTGTTCGGAAACGTTGCATTATGCACGCTACAATGTTGCAGCGTGGTCAGCTGATTTTTCTATTGCGTTACATATACAATACTGGCATATGTACAAAACAGATTTCCCTCATCTGTTAGATTTTCGGTCATCATTTTAGATATAAGAGTATCTCACATGGGATCCTTATCATAATATATGTTTAGTTTTCCTGAGCAACAACAACTGATTTTTTTCTTAACATCAAATTTAAAACACTTGTATTATCAACGACTTTTCTCGAAAGTAGATAATGTCTAAGTCTAACAACTGCAAAAACGGATCCTTTAAAAAAATTACGAGGACCTGCTGTCACCGGATTACAGGTTTAACAAGGTGCCGACTTTGTGGATCAGCTGCCTGATTTGAACGTCCGGAGCACCATAGGTTTCAAACTCGATAAGGCAGACTTCGTGGGGATATCCGATTGATGAGCATTTTCTTAGCTTGCTGGTCTCCACAAGGTGTGCTGCATAAACAGCTTCGGATGCGCTGCCGTCGCCGACTGTATAAGGGGCTAGGAAGCCGGTAACGGTAGGCCGTATCCTAGTTTGTCAACTGGGTAACCTCATTGACCCCGATAAAAGCTAGTTAGATCTGCTCTTAGTCGTAGACCTGCTGTTATGCAGAGCATCTCGTTATCGAGAAGGGTACGTATGGAGGAGCCTGAATCCAGTCGGTAATTTTTTTATAACTTGATAAATTTCATTTGGTTCTTCAAAGATGCCATCGGTCCTTTCAAATTAGTATCCATTGGATATAGCTAGAGAATGAGTCAATTGAAAAATATTATTTTAGAATGTATAGCCTTAGGGGGGAGCAGTCGGAGGCCCTAGCTCTAGGACCAAATGTTAGACCAAATGATCTGGTCGATATTACAAAGAAGAGGTTGTCACAATGGAAAACAAATACTTAGTAGGTATTGAAGTAGACATAGATTATGTGGATGCGTAGGTAATATATATGCTGCCGCTTTAAGCGCCCCTGGTATAAAAGGGTGACATGTGTATTTAGGTATACATGCCAAGCGAACAATCAATCAATCAATAACACACATGCGCTATATTTTTTCTTAATTTCACCTCTCGATATCGCCCCATGCACTGTCTGCACAGTTTCCCAGATTCCACTTAGCGCAAATTTTTCCTCCTTGAAGCTTTTTTTTAAATACTGAAAACCACACGGTGCAGGGTCCTGGAACTACAGAGGTTGAGAAAGCAGATCAATCAGTTTTTTTAACGAAAATTTCATTTAAAATGGAAGGTATCACCCAGAACCGATGCAACACACCCTAACAATATTTCGATTTGGCTTGGCTTTATATTTTGTCAAAGTATATATTGCGTCAAAAAATATCTTCCACAACTTATATTTTAATATATAACCTGGCAGCCAATAGCATTTTGCAATACTTGTAAAATAATTTCGTTGTTAGCATTAATTTATTTAATGCAAGTTCGTTAACCATCTTCTCATGAGAGAAAAAAAATCTCTTTTTGAATGCACTTATCAAACAGCGCGCAATTATTTTAAGGCCTGAAACGTCTGCTCGTTGACCACGACATACTATATATATGTATCTTATTTGCCGTTCTACCCGTGGCATAAGATATGCGCTTATCCACTATCTTTGGTGAGAGTAATAAGGTTTCTTTATGTAGAATGAAAACATATATATATATATTTATGTGTTTCTGGTATTCTTCGAAAAAAATCAAGATCCTGACGCGGATAGCACTGTCACGGTGCGTCTCGGATTAAACTACAAAAATGCTCTGAATTAACACGTGGGTTTCAGTTTAAAAAACAGGGCTTTCAGTTTCACGTCGCGGGCATTTGAGGTACTGGATAGTCCAGACTCAATCACGGCGTAAATTTTTTGGCAAAGTACCGGAGTGACTGGCGGGTGCCGCCAGGCACAAGCTAGAAAAAAAGGCTGTCTCCTCTAGCCGGTATTTATCGATATCGAGCGATCGAACGCAGCTAGAATACTGGTCACAATGACGCAATGGTCACCACTTATATATATATATATATATATATATATATAGTTCTGCTGAAACAATGCATATGTGTAGTTTTCTGGTTGTACTCCATTGAGGCAGTTACAGTTCGTTGTATTACGTTTGGTGTGTTGTATGGCTTCTCGCGAATTGTATACAGCAACAGCAGCAGCAGCAGCAGCAACAACAGCTCGGTTCTTGAGACAACGAAGCCCGGCCAGCCTTGTTCAACTCAGAGCGCAGCTCAACTTAGCTTCAAGAGTCGGTGTAGCGTAGATGGTGGTGATCTTTAGTAGCTGCTGTACGTACATATCTTGATTATTGAGCTCGATCGATCAAAAGCAACAATATTTACTACTGCAAAAACTCCTTCGGCTTCTACGTACGACTACAACAAGAGAAGAAGATTCTTGAGGCGGCGGCTCCGGCTGGTTCTGCTGCCGCCATGGCAACACTATTGGCATGCTAACTATTCGGACAGAAGCCCGCGGAAGTCCCGTCTGTAGTCGAGCGGCTGACGTTGCCGCGAGACATTTGGTGTTGTTGTTTGCATGACGCAAGGCCTGACACGCTACCGCCTGTCGTTCTGCTACTTCATACTCGTTCTAGGAACGTTAGCGATTGCCATCCTGCTGCTGGAAGGTCTCTACATTCTGTTCGTGTTTCTTGTGAACAAGTACGCCGCTCCTCGGCTGCTGGTACCGGCCACGCCACTCAACGCCACCAGTGTGTCATCTGCGGTGGCGTCTGCGTCTACGGTGACGCCTGTGTCTACGGTGACGCCTGTGTCTACGGTGACGCTTGCATCTACGGTGACGTCTGCATCTACGGTGACGCGTACATCTACGGCTAAGCCTACATCTACGGTGACGCCTTAATCTACGGTGACGCCTTAATTTAGGGTGACGTCTGCGTCTGCGGTGACGCCTACATCTACTGTAGCGTCTGCGTCTACGGTGGCGTCTGCGTATAGGGTGGCGTCTGCGTATAGGGTGGCGCCTGCGTGTCGGGTAACGTCAACGTCCACAGCGTCAAGTGTCATCATTACTACTAGGAAAATCGTAGTAGAGCGCACTCACCAATAATCAGTCATAGTGGCTTGTTGTTGTTTTTTTGTTAGTGTTGTTGTTGTCGTTAATTAACCAAGCCTTGTGAAGCGACCGAGGTATGCGGCAAGAGAGTGTCAAGTGAGGTTACAGGTCGCGCTCGATCGGGCCGCGCCGATCCCAAACGAGATCCCGCTCTCTCTGTCCTCGACGGTTTTTGTCTGTTCGAAGTGTGTCGGTTTTGAGCAAGCTCGCATAAGGTCGCATAGATTGATTGGTTTATTCGCTTGATACGTGTGTGTGTGTGTGTGTGTGTGTGTGTGAACACATATCAATCACCCTTTTATATCAGGGGTGCATATCAATCGCAATTTGGCGGCCACCGCTAGCCGAGTCGCCGGAAGCCGAAGCCGAGGTCGAAGCCGAAGCCGTGTTGTGCACGTCGTCCTCCGACCGCTGTAACGCTGCTTCCTCCGCCATCATTTCTGTCGCTGCTTGTGCTGGTGATAGTGCTTCCGCTGCTATCGCTGGTGCTCGAAGCGGTGCTGCTCGTGGCACGATGTGCTCGCCGCTCGGGCCCGGAGCCGCGGCCGGCCAAAAGCCACCCGAGCGATGGCCCACCCAAGCGTGGAACGAAGGCGTGACCGAGACCGATCGTGACGCACCAGCGCCGATGAGTCGCGAAGCTCGCCGCGGCCGCTCCCGCCGCAACGTCTTGTTGCTCCGCCAGCAGCGCAGCGAGCGTTCTTGGCCGTCTCAGTTCGCTGTTACCTGCTTGTAGTGAGACTCGAGTTGAGTCCAACTTTCGTGACGAGATTTTTGCTTACTGTTTTAAAGTCTGCCTGTATGTCTGTCTGAATGACTATCCTGTCTACGAATTCAGAATCATGGTAATGGCAAATATTATCAAGTTTAAGCGCTCACGCTTAAGCGTCCGGGTGAACGTCTCGACTCCTCCCTCCTAGCTCTCCGTGTGTTTGTGTACCTGTCCATCAGGTCAAAGCGGGGCGCGATGCTTGCCGAATGCGACATATCGTTCATGCCGCCGGTGTATCGTAACCGTGTGAAGTCGTCCACATGCACGTGCAGCTAGCGCGCGAATTCCTCGCCGTTCGTATTGCGAAAGCCGCCCAACAAGCTCGAGATGCTCTCGGAACCGCTCTGTGTACGCGAGGGTCTGGTTCCTTGCATGTGAACGAAGCAGTGAGGGCAATATGTGTATTAATTGAGCATGGTGTCTACATCGAATAGGTCAACGCGAACAACCTCGTTGTGCATGAGGAGTTATGTCGTCATAAAACGGTGCTAATTTGATATATATGTACAAAAGCAAAGGCAATAATAAAGCAAAAATGGCTTGCGCTGCATCAATCTATCTCTGTCGCGCGCTCAAGAAGTTTAGGAGGAGCTTTTGCCGAGAGGCGAATCAGTTACGTCGCATTCAATTACGTGCGTGATGGTTTAATTAATTGGCTAAATGGTTAAATAATTTAAAACGTACAATTATTTGGCAATTTATATAGGGGTGTATTAGTAGAGACTATGCTTTATGTAACAATCTCATGCGTAACGCGTAGGCTCATTAAGGGCTTTCCTGGAGTGTAGGAGTCCCACCAATTTCGGATTTTTACCATATGGCGATAACAAACGCTTAACGCCCTTATTTGTCGATGAGTAAGATTAATGTTTCGAACAAACATTACGCCCTGTATAAGACATATTTTTCACTAGAAGCCTTAGCTTTAAGATGTTACATGTGACTAGTTTAAATCAGTCTCCCCCTAATAACATTTTTAAAGTTTGAACATGCATCATCTGTTTTCAACTTTGATTATATGACCTCGGTCTTGTGGTTGGCCAACTTAAGGCGGTATGCTGCGATCTAATTTGCTACAAGATGTTTTTTACAGAGAGCCAGGAACAAAAATGCATAATGGTATTTGTGGTAAAACTTCAGTGCACGCTACGGGGTTAAGGCATTCCTAGCCCTTTCGAGTGTTCCGACTCCGGTTGTAACGAGAGCAACGCTATAGGCTTATACCTTTGTGGAGATCTCTTCCGGGAAGTTTTCTATTTCCAACACGCCGCTATATTTTACGGTTCAAAACTTCGGCCCCCGTATAGATCTCTAGGGTTTGCTGGCAGTCGATTGAATTTCCTCTAGCTGATCGCATGTTCAGATAAATCGCAACTATTGCCTTATTATACACTCTAGGTATGATGACACTCCCTTTCATCATGCCTTTGATGTCTCCATATCGCATTGTGTTGAAGACATTTTTATTATTATGGTTTATTAACACCCAGGTTGGGTAAAATTATAAACATATACATCAGACACAACTAGTGCTTCCTTCACGTCATTGGGTCTTCTCTCATCTTGCTAGCTCAGCTATTGACTGAACTGCAGGACATGCTGCGGCGTGGTATCTATCGCACTGGGCAGAGCACCTCGTGCACCTGCAACACTCCTGAGGATCGTGGAATTCTTCCGTGCTACATAACACGTGATGAAACCCGTGGGCTGCAAACGCCGTAGTTAAATGTCTGCCCTTATATCCCGCTGCTCGCCAGGCCGTGCTTGTCATCGCTACCGTATTATATATTCCTAAATCGATTCCCTTCAATTTCTCCGTCCACTTCAAAGTATAAGCCTCAAACGCTTTCGTCCTAGGTAAGCCCCATCGAAGTTGTAAATCCTGTGTCATTAAACTCCCCTCCTCTAAGATATGAACTATTCTATTCTTACTTGAATTGGCTAAACCCAAAACCCGTTTCATCAAGAAAAATCTGGCTCTATCTAGTAGCTGCAGTTCTGCTTCTCCCAATTTTTCCCATATAAGTGATATACCGAATGTTGCTATTGGTTCTATTTTAATTTTGAAAAGAGCGGAGGCGGTATGTATTGACAACATTTGCGGGCTCTTAATTGCTGCTGCCGCTCGGATTGCTTTTCCCACTCTGCTTTCTATATGTCTTCGGAAACTGCTACCATTCGACGTTATAGTGACACCCAGATAAGTAAATTTATTTACAAATTGTACTACATTGCCCCTAGCTTGAATAACGTCGTTTTTTTGCTAATCGACCCCCTCGTCGAAACTTAACTGCTACTGTTTTTTGCCAGTTTATGCTAAGCCAAATCTCGTCTATATAATCAATTATTCGTTCCAGTCCCTGTTTAACCCTAAATAGACTCCTACCATAGATTACAATGTCGTCTGCATACATTAAAGTACTTGCCCACTCACGAGTCCACCCCTGTCTCACCCGGTTGGGTAGCTCTCCCAATAATACTGAAAAAAGCAACGGGCTAAGTCCGTCTCCTTGAGCCACGCCGGTAGTTTGCTTTACTGTTCCCACAATCCCTATACCGTTGTCGATGCATACTATGCTCTCCCTAAGGATGGCCCCCAAAATTTTCAACAGCTGATTTGGAACTCCCTCCAAGGCTAGCTTCTCCATAATTATGTTTCTCGGCGCTAGGTCAAAGGCGGCTTTAAGATCTATAAATACCGAATATAACGGTCTTCTTGGCTCGGCTAGAGTTTCCCAAATCTCTGCTAGCAATTGGCGCAGGGCCGTATGGGTCGACTTGGATTTTCTAAACCCGTGTTGTTCTTCTGGTACTGCGTTTCTGGTTTCTAGGAAGTGCTCAAGTCGATCTAATATTATCCCCGAGAATATTTAATAGGGGCAACTCTTAAGTGTTATTCCCCTCCAAGCTTTCGGCTCTGTTTCTATGCCCTTCCCTTTAGGTATAACAATGAGAGTATCTTCCTTCCACGCTTTGGGCATTTTCCCGGACTTTAGGCATTCATCGAATAGAGCTTTCCAGCATGGTGCCAGTGCCAACGTTTGCTTTAAGTGTTCATTTCTTATCATATCGTTTCCGGCCGCTTTACCTCTAGGCGCTCTTTCAATTGCGCTGACAACGTCTTCGATTGTGATCTCGCGAACTACCCATTCCCGTGCAAGCTCTGTGTCTTTGTTCCAAGGCCCATTGTATAATATTATCTCTTTTGGAGTGGTGTCGGCTCCCTGTAGCATACCAGCAAAGTGCTTAATTAGTCTCTCAGTCTTCACTGGGCACTGCTGTTTTCTTTTATGCTTTAGTTGAAGACATTTTTATTTTTTAGAAGGGGATTCCTAAATTTCTAGACTAATATTTTTCGATCATTTTTAGTCTCCTTTGCACTGCTGAGCGAGCCAAACGGTCTCTGCGAAAACCATAATGCAGTGTGCCGTCTGCTCTTGTCGTTTCAACCCGAGTTCCGCTGACTTGCTGTGATTTTGTGGTCGGGTATTACGTTGCTATTCGTGGTTATATCGGGTGGTTTTGTTCATGCGTCTGTGATGCTTTTGAGAGAGAGAAAAAGAGCTCCAGATCTTCAAGCTCGCTTTACGTGCGTTGGGCAGTGATCTGTGACTGTGATGCCCAACGTTTCCACTTTTTGTTAAAGACGTGCCATCTCGAGCAACGGCTTACCATTTGTCAGGATTTGGCGTGGCCCATCTCATACACACAGTTGACGCTTCGTAAACCTGTCTGCTGTCTGTCCCATTGCACTGGTCCGCTGACAGCAATAAGGTTGCACACCGTCTTCACGACAACGCATGTCCTGCGATTACCTCGTTCGCCATCCACAATGTGCTGTGCGGGAACGTGGTCGCCAATGTAAAGGCGGCGCGGTAGCTGTGTACCCGATTTACCGTGTCTTTCTCCTCTGGCACGCCGTCACCACCATCATCATCATTGTCATCATTACCACCACCCGGCAGAGAGCGTGCTGCTTGGGAATCAGACAGTGCCGACGCGGGAAAAGGCCATATGTGGCTAACAATAGTGATGGCCTTATCCAATCGATCATGGTGGATTATCCCTCGTATCGGGAAAGCAGTACAAGCGGCAATCACCAGCGCGATTGGAAATATAATGCCATCTATAATGTTGTCATCTCTAGGTGTTGGGATCAACGGGATTTTTCAAAACAAAGACGCATTCGGAAAATAATGAGATTGCAGATACGTTTCGACGCTTAATCGAATTGTGCTTACAAGAAGCACTTTGTGTCACTTCGAATGAGGCGAACCCGTGAAAAAGTAAGAGCCAAAAGCACTCGCGACTTAACCGCTGGCTTGCATGCCCTGTCGCGTCGTAAAATCAATTAGAGCCCAGCTAGAAAAAATAAAGTCTACTTACCTTTTTCAATAGTATTGTAAGAATATAAAATCAATTTTAGCCTACCTGCCTCTAACCATGGCTAAACAATATGATTTACTGATGCTCACTCAGTCCTGCACCACGGAACTAACTGTGGTTTAAAGTCTATATAAATGAATATCTCAGGCAACAGACTAAATGTCCTGGAAGAGCAAATGGTGGCGTCGCTGTACTATATATAAATAAGCTCAGTGGAATAGAAGTGGTCTGCAATGACGCTACGATAGTTATGCTTGCCATAAACGCCAGGCATGATAATATTAAATACAAAGGTCCGCCAATAAATACTTTAGCCTTTGGCACGAACCAACACCTTCCAATTGTAATGTCACTCATCGTACAATTTTAGGCAGCAGATTAAACGTAACAACTGTTAAACGCTATGATTGACTCAACGGGGTTACTGGAGCTCTCGTAAGAGGTTCTCTCTATCCCTAACCCGCCGGTAACACAACCACGAGATGTTATACTATACAGCGTGCGTTTCCAACCGACCAATGCCCGTTAGATTCGTTGGTTACCCAAGAACGCCGGTTTTTAGTATTTATATATGATTCAGACGTATATACTAACAAAGAGCCCCCTCTATCCGAACGCTAGCTGACTTTATAAAAAACGGTACGGGAAACTAAACTGAAGCACGAGATAAAAACAAAACCAAGCTTTTCAGAGAGTCCTAACTTTATGCACACAAATGATTACGCTCCGACACGCACTTAACGCCTGTCCAGTATGGCAGGCTAGATAGTCAATTTTGGCACATGTTTTCCACTTATTCTCTTAAGTATGATACCGTTAGTAAAGGGGATCCCCTGATAGCTTCATCATACCGTAACTTAGCAAAGAAAAAAATCGTCAGTTACAGTTTTATCTGCATTGATCGAGCGTCGGTTGGAAGGTTTTTTAGATAGAACCAAGTGACTACCAGAGCTGCAACACGGTTTTAAGTGAAAAATAATCAACGATGATGGCTTAAGATCGTCGTTTAGCGATCAGAAGCTGTTTGAAGATGATGAACATTGTTTCATCATTTTCAAACAGCAATAAAATTGCTCTCCGAGGTAGCGGTAGGTTTTTGCTGTCCTCGTAGACTTTAGGGCGATTTCGATACAACGTCGTGAACAACAATTCTCGAGTTGACATCATGTGGTGTTCCAACGTTAATACTTACAGGGTGTATTGCAGAAGGAGTTTGTAACGACCGACGACGGGATTAGTGATTACACCCGAATTAATTAGGCAACAGGCGTCGCAAAAAACGATAACCCCAACCGCTATTGTTCTTAACATTGTTACGCGATTTTACCTGCCGCAATTGCTATCCATATGTTGGGTTTGCTGACGATACACAGGCTGGCCGTGATCTAACTCAATTGTATTGGGTCAGTCAGTATTACCAGCCATACCCTTAGATAGTATGTAAGGTTTCTTCTGGTACTTAGAGTAGGACATTAAGTTGGCCAGATGGCCTTTTATGCAGACGTAGCACTTTGGAATATCTCGTAGGTAGCTCTTAGCCCCATGGCTTGTTTTTCTGCATCCAACACATTTTTCCGGCACTGTAGTCTCCGTCTATTACATTTAAGTACATTTTCTGGCTTCTTGTCCAGAGGTCGTCTGTTGTGCCGCTGTTTTTGTTTTTAATGCAGTTCTCTTCGTTATTGTACTTAAAAGCCTTGTTGACCAACCCCGATACAGGACTGGTCTCTCTTATTTGAGGTCTGAGGTATTCCGATTGTGTCCTCACAGTATTCCGCATCTTCACTTGGTCCTTCTTAGGGACTTCTATTTAGTTTATTTGCTGCTTCTTCTGCTTTTGGTGTACAGGTCAACGTGCATGCTTAAAACTTAAGCAATACTTCGTAAATTAGTGTGTTGTCTCGCTCTCCATATCACCCGTAATGTAGATCGCCATTATCTTAGTGTGACCCTCATTCTAAACGTTCTAGCGTTCTCCGCAGCCGGTTAGCCAGGCGTTCTCTATCCATGCTGCTCTATTCCCTATAGTTCGCAACTAAGGAACGGACAAAGACGGCGAGCAACCTCTCAATTCTACAGAGGCCTACGGAAGCAGCCTTCCAGGAACCTATTTAAATAGTTCCCGGGGGCGATTCCATCTACGTTTACGGACGAACTCATTTGGCTTTCAGCAGGAATAACACGGTTTTTGCAGTAAAGACTCTGGAAGATAAGCGTAGGGCAGCGGTACAGGAAACCAGATGGGTATGAAGCAGTACTCTGTTATGTCTTATGTTGGAATGGTTATTACAAAGATATTTTGTAGTGCCTCGCATGGAAGCATGAAATGCAGCCGGCAACCATTCTTACGCTAGAGGGTCGCACACACCCCTGCTCTTGTACGATGCTGTTACGGTGAGAAGATGTCACAAACGTGAACAACGGGCCCACGCTGCCAAAGACTGTACAGAAGAAGAGTTTATATGCTACAACTTCAAAGCGACACGTTATGCGGCCAACGTAAGCCGTATGTCTAATATTCCATTAGCAAATCGAGGACATCAAGCGGCAGGCTCTCCCCACTCATAACCAAGGGCCGATCTCGCGCCTACCTCTCTCTTGAGGGCGCGAAGCCCACTGCCGCGGTGCTTTAACAGATTCTCAATGTCCGGCTTCGGCCGCGACGCCTAACAATGATACAATTTCCACGGTGCAAGAAACACCCGACCAGCGCACGGCAAAAAACACAAGCAATGTGACAACCACGTTCAAGGTAATCCAGTTAGACTGCAACAGCAGCCAAGCTGTGCATGATTTGCTGGACGAAATCACAACGTGAAAGGGGAGCCTATCTGTGTCCTATTACCGAACCGAATTTACGTCTAATTGAGTGCTGTACCAACGCCTGTGTAGTCGATGCCTACAGCAGCACTTGCGTAATGCACACTTTTAATGGGGCGGGCCTGCATGGAGTGCCGGTCCAGGTTGTGCATCGGTCGTTCATCACGGGCGTTTTTCCATTTTATTAATGTTGCTCTAGTCCTAACGCCCAACGTTCAAATCGTACCACCTTGCTTTACGAAGTGACTACATTGGCCAATGTTTCCCTTGTAGTTTTTAATAGTCCTCAACTTTTATTGGCAATTTTTATTCAGCTTCGACGATGTGTGGTTCTTGCATTACAAACAAACGAGCGGCAGTTGTAAAGTGAACTACCGCGGTATATTTGATCGTTCAGAACAAGATTTCTATTTGCTTGCTCTCCGTATTTGGCCGCTTAAAGAGAAACGCTCGACCCGTCACCAAGATAGAAGTTCTCGCAGCCGCTGCACGGCCTAAAACAGGTAAGATGTCCGATCCTGATGACAAACCGCTTCTGCCGTAGAGCTTATTTCACGGAGCATCTATAGATAAGGTTTTAGTCCGGGCTGATGATTTGATTTGAGCAGAGGAATGTAACCTCTGAGCAATCAATTTAACATCCACAGATTATAGCATTTGCAGCTACGAAAGTCCCCTGGCATGATTCCGATCATGAAAAGCAACGACTATTGTTCTCTTCTTCAAAGGCAACGGAATACCCAGGTTCGTCTGTCTCGAGGATTTCCTGTCCAAGGAGTTCGAGACAATACTGTCCCGGCTGAGAGGGAGCTCCCAACAGGGCTTCTGAGAAAGCTTGTCCACCCCCTCAAGGACCATTCAGAAAGTGAGCTTAGAAGCCGATATAATACGCTCAGCATTTTTTAAAAACTATATTACAAATTGAACCATCATCGACTTGATACCAAGACGAACACCACGACGTTCGCATATTTATTGTATGAGCGCCATATCACATTAGTGTCTTTCAGACGAAGCAGAATTTCAGAATACGTGGATTTGTTTTATGTGTCCATTGAGCACCTCGTTTTCTCGCATTCTCACATTTTTTTAAGTATTAAATGTATATATATATACATATATATGAATATATGTATATATATATATATATATATATATATATATATATATATATATATATGTGTGTGGCTTGAAATACGCAAAAACACGCAGCACACCTTTGAGAAGCAGACTGTGCTTGATGTCAATCGAACACCCCTGGCACGCCAACTCGACGAATAAATTCCTCGTCGGCACAAAAGATTAGGTTTAGGCCACAATGTACGGTATGGTCGCTTCGGTTTGGTAGGACTACGGGTTAACATAGGGGGGTAGAAAAACGTATTGGTTACTTTCGGCCCCGACAAAGCCCCTACATGAGCGAGCCTTAGCGAGTGTTACAATGGCAAAGCACCGCTCAAGTCAGTACCCACGCGCTATCTCATGACATCGAGATGCGCGGTATATATATATATATATATCTATATATATATATATATATATATATATATATATACATATATACAGAATCTATATCAATCGCGTACTTTCGTTTATCTAATTTCCATTGTTCTACTGATAAAGCACGAATGTTAAAACCGGTAAATAAAAACAGAAAGTAACCGTTGCGGGTTGTTTTGGGAGATAAACTGATGACTGACGGAAACTATCGTACAAAACAATTTTATGTAAAGTCTATTATATTTAAAAAGAAAATTGTTGCTACATTAAAAGTTAGTTAAAATGTGGGTTTCTGTACAAAATCCGCAAGCCCAACACTGCACATTGCTCCTCTTGCCATCAAAAGATGATCGTCGGTGATAATTTTGGAAATGTTGCCAACGAACTACTGCCATCTACCGAATAGAATTCGCCGTTTGTTATTTTCCTAAGTCTTAAGCGGATCTATAAAGCTGCCAAAACACTGATGGCTGAGCGTGTAAAAAAATCTGCTTGTAGAACAACTGAAATGTATACGTATGTATATTAAAATCTCATTTTTTTTATGATTTATTGAGCAATACACTTGCTAGCATTTCTTATACTGACGACAGATAATATTTGTACTATGCTTACGTGTACCTTATGAGAACAGGAACGACAATACATTAAGAGCTTGTGTAGGCACACACTACTTGAATGATGCTGCTATAGAAAGCTTATCCGTGCTTTGGAATACCTTAAGCTTTTTTATTATTGTACCTACTGTTGGACAGATGTGCACAGTTGCAAAGGGTACTACGTCAATAAATAAAGCACAATGTTTGTACTTCCTTGTATTTCTTAATTTTTGGACCAGGAAAAATCTGGTCTGGTGTATAATACGTTTTTGTGGCAGTTTGCCTATTACTTAGATATCACTTTTGTTTTATAATGCAGACACCGACAAATTTCAGGAAAAAACATTTAAGAGCAATGATTTCAATTATTTTACGAGTCACAATTAAGATATTATGATGTATTTTTAACGATGCAGATGTCTGGTTGTAGTAATAGTTAAAAACATGAAGGCTGTAGTAATGGTGCAAAAAACATGCGCAAATTTGTTGACATGATTCACATTACACCGAAGTCCACTACATACGTGTTAGCGGTAGCTCTGAAACTTGTTTTAAAAAATGTCCGCACCCGGAATGATTCGACTTACAATAAACGGATGATGGTTAAACGTTAGCCCAGGACATTTATTAAAACATTTGTAAATTTGATAACAATAAAAGGTCTCTTCTATTTAATACTCTAACAATTGGGCCCTAGTCCCTTATAGAACTACGATTTTGCTTACAGAATTGTTTTGAACAGGTTAGCAACCTCACCTTAAATATACCCGGGCACGATGTTTTGAGAACATATGCCGATCTTGACTCGATGCCCAAAATTCTGCGCCATAATGGACACTGGAGAGAGACCCCACCAGAGCTAGCTCAAGCCAACGTTCGTCAAACACGCTAGTACCTGGCTACAAGCTTTACTCTGAACTTCACTGGGCACATTTCTGGAAGACTTAAGAACAAAGATTATATGTACCGGTTTGCGTGTTGGGGCACCCTCGGTCATCCCACATGTGCCAGTGCGGCAAACCAGTAGAGAAGAGCGCCCACCATGCACTCGATGAGTGAATGTCACTGCCCAAAACATGCGGTCATTAACAATTAATTAGTAGAGCTAACCGGCTTCTGCAGGAACGATAGTAAGAGACCGGAGAGAGCTTGACGACCAAACCAGGGGACGAATGGTCACCCAGATCACTCCTCACAGGATCTTTTTCAATGTGCAACGGGAAACGCAATTTACGTGTTGTGCTCGTTGGCAAACTGGACTCGGCCACGTCTATTTTAGCGTAAACGTGAATATATTCGCTAGGTTAAGTTATGTTTTAATATAAAGGTAGGGATATGTAAAGTTAAGTGATGTTTTTATATGTCGAGCCCGCTGGCGTGGTGGCATGCGTCTGCGCCTCGCGACCGGAGGAGACACATAGGTGTGCGGGTTCGAGCCCATATCGAGTACACATTTCTATTTATGGGGGTCCGTCTATGAAGCAATGCGAAAAGTAGTCCCATGGACGCTAAATATTGGCTGAGAGTCAGCCTCGAAAGGATTTTTAAGTTATGTTTTATTATTAACTATTCGCCGTATTTGGATATTTCCAAGATAAATATATTTTTGGTGTATCCTTCTTCAAAGAATAATAACCACCTACAACTGCGTGTTTGCCCTGTGGGCGTATGATGTGTAAAAAGAGCGCGGCATAAGCCCTGTAGCTTTGAGTAAGCCCACAGAGGTTTGCGCAATGCGGACGTTCGAATATTAAAATGATATTATGATTATTAATGCGGACTTTCAAATATGACTATTAAGACTATAATAGTGGCGATGGAACGCTACTCACTTGCGAGAACAATAACACAAACCGGATTTGAATCTGTTTAGCGTGAGCAACCCCTATTATGGTAAAGGCAACTCTTGATGGTGAAAAAGCGACTTGCATTCGTGAAAAGGTGACGGTCGTGGTATATCGGTTGCTGAGATTGCGGTACTATCTTTGCCATAGCTAAACGGAAAAGGATTGCAGCGACATGATCCCTGTTGAGTTAATATTCTGACGTTGGTACGGGCCAACGCATCGACACGCATGCCATGGTGGCTAAGATGCATGCAGCCTTTCCTTTATTTTACTGCAAGCAACTGACGCTACAAAATGTATTCAAAATGTTGCGTTTATAACACTAGTTAGATAAACAGGTTGCAAATTTTCTCTATAGAAATCTTCGGGGAGGTGGCTGCGCCGTCTATGACTTTAAAGAACGGCTAGAAGGAAATAGAGATCCTTTCATATGTTCTTCGACCTTACGAACCGTAAAGGAGATCGTTATATGCTCCAACTACAAGTTCTTTTGCCAACGGTTAGTCATCCGGAATCTCATTCTGTTGAGCTTTAAAACTGCATGCATTTCGGGTCATGAATGGCATTCGATTTCAGATCCAGATTAAAATTTCAAATTTAGTAATTTTCTTAGTGATATCGGCCGACGTATTACGTGACGATATCGTATCTCCTGTGAGCATATGCTGCCTCTGGACGATTTATACTTAATCTCTTAATTCCACAGAAATACAGAGCGGATAATGCAAATATGCTTTTCAGAGAAAAGGTGGTAAGCCTGTACGTAAGCCTTTAGAGTTAACTTAGAAAAAAAACAGATTTATTTACGGGTCTGACAATTACATCATTAGACGCTAGTAAGGGGCTAAAATGCCCGTGACACGATAGCGTCTAAATAAATCAACACGATTAAAAAATCACTTACCGTCATCGTTTTCGTTACTAGACTTAAATGCGTTTTCTCCCGCAGAAAAAATGTAGCAGCAGGATAGTGTACAACCAGATTCAAAAGAAACGACCAACAAGGACGTGGCTCAAACGTTCGGTAATCAGTATGTTGTCCGAAACGTACGGTTTCGAACGGTGCACTAGCACTCTAAGCCGCCGACGCTATATTCCTTGAGGGACATCTTCTTTAGGAAGCCATGTATATGTGCAAACATAATACATCTTTACCTAACGCAATGTTTACAGCTATCAGTACTAGGACAAGAAGTTGGCCAGAATTAGCTGGTCATGCGTGTAGCGTCGAACTAGCCGATTCAGTAGTGTGCCGTAGTAGTCGTGTTTAAACCGTAGTGTACTAGTCTAACTCTGTTATTGTTACGTACACTATTTTTTCTGGTCCTACTCCTTTCTGTACAATTGTACACAAAGAAGTAGAAGTCAGCGCGCGCAGGCTTGCTATGACATGCCGACACTTGTCTAACCGCAAATAGTGCGCTTCGGCAAACGCAAGTCTGCGCCTTAAACCCCCACACCTCCTTTAGCCTGAACACACTGAATACTGAGGACCCTCCCACGAAGGCTCGTAGGGTTTTCAGCACGTACTGTATGTACAAGATGGCGCTGATTTGTAAGGTGGTGACCAAAAGTGATCTAATAGCGGACATTAGAACGTTGTATGACTGCCGACACGGAGAGTTGACCTACTGTACGACTCAGTACTCTAAACGACTCATTCGTGACTGATCGTAGTCAATTTCAAAGCTACATGGCTAAGATAGGAAAGGTCATCACGGTGTGCGGTGTTACTCTGGGAAGCTTTTACCCTCAGGAGGGTTTCTACTCTGTAAAAACACACTCTGTACACTTTTGATTACGCTCCCTATCTGGCCGCATGTAAATATGCAGGGAGATGAGTGGAGACAGAGCTAAACTAAGGATAATGGCAGAGGTGTCTGTCGCATGGCTTTAAAGAATTGCCAAGAATCGCCGAGCCTGAGAGTCCGAGCAGGAACCCTTGGTTGGTTTAGTGTACCTGTGACTCTCACGCTAGTCGCGGAAGCTGCTAATAACGCATGTGCATCAATGCAATCCTAAAATCGTTTGTTAACGTGCCCACTCAATTAATCATACGGCATCAGCGCGCTCTTTTTCCAGTAGTGTTTGTAACGTATTTATGATTTTACGTGTGCACCATAAAGCCGTGTGTTGCGTTATACACGGCAGGTGCAGATATAGTTTCTTCTCGACGCGCAAGTCAACGCGCCTCAGTTGCATCTAAAATAGTCCCCCTGTCACTACACTCAATAAACATCATACCAATAATCATCGTACATATTACTAATAA
The DNA here is from genome assembly GCA_003439945.1 of Dermanyssus gallinae. Taxonomy (NCBI): domain Eukaryota; kingdom Metazoa; phylum Arthropoda; class Arachnida; order Mesostigmata; family Dermanyssidae; genus Dermanyssus; species Dermanyssus gallinae. The sequence continues at coordinate 213,171 of QVRM01003373.1, forward strand.
TTTCCTTATTACTAAGCATAGATATTTCGCTCAAGTATCGAATTTCAATTACTCCTAACCTAATTGATCAAGTATTTATTGATCAATGGTTATTACGAATTGAAATTCCGTTTACGGCCAGTCATTATAGTACCATGGTCATTGTGAAAGGGCAATCAATGTAAGGGCTGTTGTTGCTGTTGTTTGTTTGTTGCTGTTGCTGTTGTTATTGTCGTCGTCGTCGTGGTCGCTCCTGTTAACGCTCGCTGTTGCTCTTATAGTTAATGTGAAGACTTTGAAGAGTTGTTATTGTTGATGTTTGCACTGCTTTAAACGTCACAACTTGTTATGCTGCATAATGAACATCACTTGGCGTGCCGTGACGTGTGCGAGTCGCTCAACAGAAGAGCCTAAGTGACTGATGCCCAATAAACGATCGGAATGAACACGGGGCTGCACATGCGCGTCCACAGTCAGACAACAATAACAACAACAACAACTGCAACAACAATTACACACAGCAGCAGCAGCAGTACAATAACGTTTACTGCGGCTGCAGCAACAGCAACAACAGCAGCAACGACTACTAGACGCACACGTACTTTGGTTTTCAATACAAAACAGGCCTGCGAACGCCAACCGTTGTGGCTGCCATTTTGTTGACGCTTAATCGGAACGAGTCCTGTAGATTTGTTTGTTCGATACATCAATTCATCCACTGAATAGCTAGCTCACCTAAACGATAGTAGAAAAACGACCAATTTATAGCGAGCACGGCCGAGTGTGCAAACGTATTGTGAATGATTAATAAATCATCACAATATTTTCAATATATATATATATATATATATATATATAAACTCCAAAAAGTATTCACTTGTTGTTCACATCAGAGACGACGTGTCTTCGCCTTTGGACAAGCGGCCTGCGTGTCCCATATCCACACAAATGGAATATGATGATAATGACGATATACGTTACGATGACAACGTTCTGATAAGGATGATTATGATGATGATGATGATGATGACAATGATAGTGATGATGGTGGTGATGATGTTGATGACAATAACGCAACATTCCGCCATCGGCTTCCACCAAGTTTGACCACAAATCGTTCAGTCAGGAAAACTACGAATGTTTTTGAAGTGGCGTCCGAAAACACAGGCGGCATTTCAGCCAAGTAATGGCAGCCGATGGGAAGTGCGCAAAAAACAGAGAGATAGCGAAAAAGAAAAAATAAGGAGATGGAGAAGAAGGAGAAGGAGAAATGAGAGAACGGGTACCGCACGAGCCGACAAACAACTAAAAGGAATGAACCAATGTAGAGAAAAAGCCACAAAGGGAGCAAATCATTGTTATTTTGTTGTTGTTGTTGTTATTGTTATTGTTGTTGTTGCTGTTGCCGTTGATGAGAATACCGGATGCGGACAAACTCAGGAACGGGAACAATCGCCGGCAGACTGGTTGACCGATAGATCGACGCGCTGTGTGTATTTACCGATCGCATCATCAAGCAATTGATTGATTGGTCTTACTACTGCGACTACTACTACTACTACCACTAGGGTTATTGACACAACAACATTTGCTACTTGCATGGCAAGTCAAAGTGCTCGATGTCGTACGCTCAATACGACATGCCGGCCATAACCCACTCTAGGCAAAGGCTTACAGTGTGTCATGTGTGTATTCTTTCCCACAGCCTTGTGCTCTTGACGCGCGGCGTGATCTTTAATGGGCTGGATTTTGGTGTGCTTTTTTGATGTTTATGTACACTGTCGGCCGTTTTACAGCCAGCTGACTTTTATATTTTATTGTTGATCGTTTGCATCCCGGCCATAATTCGACGATATGTTTGCATTAATGAGAATGGCTCATTTACTAGGTGTATATATATATATATATATATATATATATATAATTGCATGTTGAACAATTATACAGTTGTGAAGCCTGAACATATGATTGCAATTAATTTAAAGAATTGCTTTAAATTATGGCGCCTAAAATAGATACCGCTTTTTCTCTGAAAACGGCCAAACTCAACGCTTGTCTCAAAAATTGACTCCCTCTTCGGTCGCTCGTGACCCCCTGAATTCGCTTCTTAATTATTTGAAGAATACTTCATTTCCCTTGCTGATTGGTCCTAGTGTCTGCATGGCAATACGCACATAAATATATATCTTGTTTCTAGTCTAGCGTATTTATTCCGTTTTCTGGAGCCCGCGTGCTTCGCTACCCACCCTGGCTCAACTGGACTGTAACCGCGGAAGCCGCGATTGTGCACGAAACCGTTGCATTCCGAGCTTAGGACCATAATGCAATGGCCACACCATCAAGTCTTACTCCGCCAGCGGAACGAATTGTAATTGCCAATTACAATTACAACAGACTTGAAAGTGACAATTTTGAATGATAAAGAGTACTTCAAAAGTCGAAACAACGTCTCTGAAGGTGAGTGCCCCGCTTATTAATTACTTCTATTGTTTTTAAATCAAAGCGTCATCAATGCCAGTACGCGTCAACCATAAGACCAACCTAGTACTACACAACAAATGGTACACACTAATTAATGATTACCAATACTACCGTAAAATAAAACGATTATTTGATATATATGCATATATCATCATGTTACAAAAAGTAGAGGAATAGCCACACAAGTGTAAACAGAAAAGAAAACGGCAGTGCCCAATGCAGTCTGGGCGACTGATTAAGCGCTTTTGCTAGTATGCTGCAGAGCCGACACCACCTCGAAAAAACATTTTTGCACAATGGGCTTTTGGACAAAGATACGGAATTCGCACAAAGCTGGGTAGTTTGAGCAGTCACAACCAAAGACGTTGTCAGGGAAATTAAAAGGGCGCTTAGACGCAAACCAGCCGAGAACGTGATGATAAGAAACAAACATCAACGCAAACATTGGCACTGACACTATGCTGGAAAGCTCTATTTGACAAAGACTGAAATCCGGGGAAATGTCTAAAATGAGAACGGAAGATCTCCTTATTTTTACAGATAACTAAATTTATTTAGGTCCTTTAGTTGCACATAGATTTTTGACGCCGGCTCGGTTTGGTTACTGAAGAAAGGGAAGTCCTTTGTTCGTGTGCAATAAAGGAATTATAGGCGCAGCGTTTCCGCGTTAAATTTTGACCAGGATCCCAGCTCTGCCAAAGAGCTCCTTGTCATTTTTCCCATTGGGTCTAATATCTCGAAAGCGATTGGTTAAACGATAGAGCTTTGCTCCAGTTCACAATATTTTGCCAACTTGCGATCTTCAGCAAGGCGAGCGGTTGCTACGACCTCCCGGCTCGTATGGCGAGCATACGAAGCGATCAACGTGCAAGGCACGATTCCGTTGTAGACGAGGCAGCCATCTTCACTCCATGGAACTAGAGTCTAGCCGTGCGGCCGCAGTTGGCTGACAGACCGACAGGTTCTTTGACTGCAAGTATGTGGGCTGACTGCATTGCCCGGTGTATTGCGTCGCTCAAGGCCAAATGCCTTGAGAATCTACTGGCGCTCCTTTTGCAAGCCAGAGTATGCTCACCCGCGTAGAGGACACCGGTAGGTCACATCTTGCACAGTTATGTGCGAAGCAGACTGATTTCCCCAAACGCAGGCCGAAGATGATGCGGAGTGTGGAATTGCCCAGCATCGTCCCCAGCTGCTTTTTATTGTTATACCTATCGAGAAAGGCATGGAAACAGAGATAGAAGCCTAGAGGAGAATAGCACTTAGGTGCTGGCCCTATAAACTACTCTCAAGGGTATATAGATATATATATACAGGTAGTTCAATAAGTTCTTAAAAGGAAAACCAAGAGTTTTCCAAATCCTGTTTTTAATTTTTTCTTATTCGATATACTCCCCGAGAAGCTTAATACACTTTTCCCATTGAGATTTCAGAGCATTTATACCTCTTGAGTAGAATTCCGCGTCTTTAGATTGAAAATAGGCATTGACAGCAGCCTTAACCTCTTCATTGCAGGAAAAACACTTTCCACCGAGACTATTCTTCAAATGTCCAAAGAGAAAATAATCAGAGGGGGCCAGGTCTGGAGAATAGGAAGGTTGTTCAATAAGTTCGAACCTCAATTGGGCCAGTTTTGCCGACGCTTGCCGTGAATTGTGTGCAGGAGCATTGTCCTGGTGAAACAGGACAACCTTCTTCTGCAAAGCGGGCCGTTTCACGATGAGTTCTTGCTTCAGGCAGTCCAACAGTCTTGCATAATATTCTATTGTGATCGTTTTACCGCTCTCAAGGTAGTCGACCAGAATTATTCCACGTTGGTCCCAAAAACCGTTGCCATCATCTTTCCGGCCGATGCCGTTGTCCGCACCCTCTTCGGAGGTCCTTCACCAAATGCCACCATTGGCGAGATGCTTCTTGGGTCTCGGGCGTGTAGTGATGGACCCAGCTTTTATCGACGGTCACGAATCTGCGCAAAAAATCTGACGGCTTTTTCGACATCTTGGCCGAATTTCGGTGAAACGGAAACACGCGCCTCTTTTTGGCCTTGGTTGAGCAAATGCGGCACCCATTTTGCTCTGAGCTTTTTCATCTTTAAGTTCTCGTGCAGGATGAAATGCACACTATCCAAACTGATCCCAAAGGCCTCCGCTATCTCCCTAATGTTCACTCGCTTATCTGCGGCAAAGATTTTTCGCACTTTTTCCACGTTTTCCTCATCAGTTGCTCAAGAGTTCCATATCAACTCCCAAAACTTTTGAAAACAATTTTTAGAGAGAGTGCACTCTCTGAATAGGGAAGAGTAACGCAGACTACAGACTCAAAGCGACAAATTCAGCCCGCCGTCTCTTCGGTACTATTGGAAGGACTACCTAACCAAGAGTGGGCAAATACTTGAATGTACGCAGATAGCATTGCGACCTAGGGCAATAATTTATTTAGTGTTAAACAGGGTCTGGAGAGACTAATTGATTTTATGCCGATGTGGGGCTCAGCTACAGGGTGTGACAGGAAGGTTTTTAAAGCGATGCATAGAATTGTAGAGCTCGTTAAAGCAAATATTTTTTCCAATGGAACATGTTCTCTGAGAAGTCTTGTTTCGGAGTGAGAGCGAAATTACTACAATTTGTGACACTAGTGTTTTTGCCCGACATAAGAGCATAAAATGTGCTGTTGCGAGACAACCAGTCCCCCTAGACAGAAAATAAATACACAGTCGTGTTCCTCAGAAAATTCTGCTTCTTCCAGGGCATATAAGGCCGGTCAGAAGATGCGACACGGTCGTTCAAAAAAGAATTCGTCAAATATGGTGTTTTTTATTAGCTTTTACGCCAAATACTTCAGAATCATAACCTTACGACCACCCACGTGTTCAAAGCTAACGTATTCAGCAAATGCGCATTTCACGATCATTTTGGTACCAAACTTATGGCAATGCGAGCTGTGGTTGCGGAGTAATGACGATTTTTCGGAAGGCATGTCCAGATTAAGAAGCAGAATTTTCAGGAACACGACAGTGTGCTTAGTTTCTGTCTAGGGGGACTGGTTGTCTCGCAACAGCACATTTTATGCTCCTATGTCGGGCAAAAACACTAGTGTCACAAATTGTAGTAATTTCGCTCTCACTCCGAAACAAGACTTCTCAGAGACCATGTTCCATTGGAAACAATATTTGCTTCTCTTTCTGTATCATATTTATTTGTGATCATCTAGTTATATATTTGCTTTAACGAGCTCTACAATTCCCTATTTCTATTATAAAAAAATTCTGCAACACTCTGTATATATATATATATATATATATATATATATCATAACAATATGTACTTATTTTAAGGTTTGGCAAAACTAGGCAGGAAAATATTTTTTATGGAGGAAGGAGGGGGCGGAATTGCCTTGTTTAGGAGAGAGGATGAAATTTATAAAAGTAGTTATTCTGCCAGTTGTTCTCCTACATAGTTGAGCAAAATCTACGTTCGCTAGCCTGCGTAGCAAAAAGCAAATAGCCCGATAAATATTATTCCCTTGATGCGTTTTACCAAAGCTCAAAAAATATGTACCTAACTTTTTCATACATCCTATGCAAGTATGCATGCCTTCGCTTTCGAGATGGCTGTCGAAAAAGCTTAGTTACTTAATAAAGACAAAACGCAACACCATTGCTTTAGTACTAAAATCAGTGTAGCGTTTGAAACTAAGCTTGTAGACTCAAGAATACATTAAGTTAGATTTTTTATGTTTATAAGACATCATGCAAGGTTAGACAATATGCATTGATCTCGTAAATAACGTACGAATAATTTGTTACGATAGACTTAGTTAAAACGTTGTAATGTAATGCTGTTTCCATAAAATGTTAGACAGTAGTTTTTAGTTTGGACCGTTTCGCCACATATGAAATGTTGCAGTGTGCTTCGGCTCAGGTTGGCAGCTATGTTGACTGCACTGTCTGTGTACACTGTATGTGATATGCACGGCTAAATGTCCAGGTAAGCGTCACATTGAATAGCAGAACTTGTTGATGCCTCTGCCTTTCATACATGTTTGTTGTATCAGTGTCAAAACGTCGTCAAAATAGCACAACATTGGCAAACGTTTTTGAAAAAGCCTGTAGATACCTTGAGCTAGCGAGGCGTTCATCGGTCAACCTTTTCGTATTGGAGCAAAACGGCGGTGGTGAAAAATGGTGAAAGCGGCTTCTTTGTTATGCTAGTTACCTTCCGCACAATACTAGATGTAAATAATAGGCTTCTCTTTCCAATAACCTATAACGGTAGTGACATACAGAAATGGCGAATCGAATATCTGAAAGATAGCAATACATGTTTATATTTGCATTCTGCGTACCGATACAGCTATTCACATATGTTGTTACGGATGAAAATGTAACATTTAGAAGAGCTAACAATGTAGTTATATTTTGTACAGCTCTAGTTATTTATCGAAAGCACTGACTTCTGCTTTCAGTTTAATAGAAATGCTGTTTACAGAATGTGGGTCATTGAGTGAGATATATATATATATATATATATATTAATGCCCGCTTATGACGCATATTTACATGAGGAAAAACCCTTGCAGCGTTCTCCTTGAAACTGAGGTTTAGACAAAACAATAAAACTCGGGACAAAAAAAAAGATTTACCCAACTCATGAGCGGGTGATCGCTAATCGTTGAACATTGTGTCACGTTCAGCACTGTATACATACATGTATTTGATGTTTGACGGTCATCCCTAGAATATGAATTCAATCTCGCTCATACAAAAGTACTACAAGCCATTGATAGTGCCGCTTAACAGGCTGTGGCAAAATAAAATATACTACGTTCCACTTAGAAATGCTGTGTATTTACGTATCAAGTTTAATTAACTAATTTTATTCAGCATGTTTAAAATATCTAAAGTTGTGCCTGCTATTTGTGAATGTTATGCTCAGGAGCTTCACAATGGAAGATCCACCTGCATATTCTAGGTCCAGGAAGTAACCTGTACTTAGAAGTTAGTAAATTGTTGCAAGGCCTAGTGTAGGTGTACTCTTTTATAATTAAAGGTGTCCATGATATAGTGCAATAAAAAGTATGACAAAGAATGTACAAATGTACTTTTAGCAAAATCACGTTTGAAACGTTCCTTAGACAGCGGTGCCAAATAGCTTTTACCCATTTCTGGTTACTCTGCAAATCGTTAGGCACCATCAGATGTACAGCGTATCAGCCCATATACAAGAGGTCTATAAAAGCCCCGACAATTTTCAATAGCGTCGCGGTTTTGTCGCTTTCAAAGCTGTTTCACAAACTGAATACCTAATTTAAATTAAATAAAAAACGTTTTCGCGTGCGACGTATGAAAGTCGCTATAAAGAGCGCACGTTGGCTGACGTTACACTGTAGCAACTACAACAATATATATCGAGACGGTTATACACACCACTTACAAGAAACAGTAATACTGATAATAAAAACAAGGAAAGGAGCCGGGTAGAAACAAGACAAATAAAAATGTTTACAGTAAAGAATTTATGAACAAATTGCACGCCAACGCGTTGACATCTACGACGACACAGTGTAGACGATGCAAACGACAGATAGACAAAAGGAAAGTGCAGTGAAGGACACACGATAAAAATGTTCCAGCGAGGATAACAACAACAATACTTACACTATCACGACCAAAGGCAATAATATATATATATATATATATTTATATATATACATAAATATATATATATATATATATATATATATATATATATATATTATATATATATATATATATATATATATATATATTTATATATATACATATATATATATATATATATATATATATATATATATATATATATATATTTCTCTTCAAGGTCAATTATTTATTATATACACATTTACAACGGTATGTTGTTTCATACAGTTCCAACTATGTGCAAGGAGGGTATAGTAATTTAAACCTACTACAGTTACTATTGTGTTGGTAAAAAGTTGCAACCGGAATGAAATTACTTGTGTTTACCTCTATGGGAGAGTCAATATATATATATATATATATATATATATAACAAACACAATCGTGACGAGGATGTAAGAATTAGCAATGTAAATAACAACAACAGTGAGGAAAAGCCGTGACAGCAACAACAATAAAACACGGCAACCTATGAGCAGCAGATGCAACAACGTTAACATGCACAACGATTGCAACCCATAAACAAAAGCTGTGAATGTAATGACGAAGTTTAACATTTGGAAACACTTTTGCAGTGTCGAGTTTACGACAACAAACGAATAACGCAAGTAAGATGACACGAATCGAGAGCTATAAAACTGCACTATGATGCGCACCATGATTTTAATTGAAATCTCAATATTCGATAAAAGATACGTATATTCTGATTCACTTATTATATTTTCTGATAGTGGCACGCATGCGTGATGGCACTCAGCTGCATTAATCAAAAACGAAATGTAGGGGCCGTTTACCCAACCCATTCTCCGTTTTTTGCTATCTTCCTTGAGTGATTTTCCTGTTAAAGATGCAAGTAGTTCCAACTAACCTCTGCTCTTTTTGACATTATATAATATATTTGTCGTGCTCATCTTTTCTTGCCTGTTTATTGCCCAGAATCGATGTATCAATAAGCGCTGCGCTATCAGAATACCGTCTGTTTTAACTAAAGACGTTCAGCCAGTTGTCGAGCGACAGCCATTAGGGATTGATGCTGTTTAGCCTTCAGCTGGAGAAGCCTTGAGCCTAGCACTATGATCCTGCGGTGGATAGCATAGTTTATCCTTCACCGTTGATTGAACTATCCGTACAGGAAATACACATAAATAAACATCTTAATTCGCCGATAAATGTATGTATAAATATACATGTATATATATAGTGTGTTGCAGGAATATGTGAAGCGCGATATACAGAATTGTAGAGCTCGTTAAAGCAAACATTTCCAATGGAACATGGTCTCTGAGAAGTCTTGTTTCGGAGTGAGAGCGAAATTACTACAATTTGTGACACTAGCGTTTTTGCCCCACATAGGAGCACAAAATGTGCTGTTGCGAGACAACCAGTCTTTCTAGACAGAAACTAAGCACACCATCGTGTTCGTGATAAAATTCCATCTGAAGAATATGCAAGGCCGGTCAGAAGACGCGACATAGTCGCTTAGAAGAGAATTCGCCAAAAATAAAGTTTCTTATTAGCGTTTACGCCAAATACTTTAGAATCATAACGCTACACTCACAGCGCTCAAAACGGACATATTCAGCCAACGCGCAATTCATGGCGATCATTTTGGTACCAAACATATGTCCATGCGAGCTGTGGTTGCGGAGTAATTAGGGTTATGCTTTTAAAGTATTTGGCGTAAACGCTAATAAAGAACTTTATTTTAGGCGAATTCTCTTCTAAGCGACCACGTCGCGTCTTCTGACCGGCCTTGCATATTCTTCAGATGGAGCAGAATTTTATCACGAACACGATGATGTGCTTAGTTTCTGTCTAGGAAAATGTTGTCTGGTTGTCTTGCAACAGCACATTTTGTGCTCCTATGTCGGGCAAAAACACTAGTGTCACACATTGTAGTAATTTCGCTCTCACTTCGAAACAAGACTTCTCAGAGACCATGTTCCATTGGAAAAAAATATTTGCTGTAACGAGCTCTACAATTGTGTATATCGCGCTTCAAATATTCCTGCAACACCATATATATATATATATATATATATATATATATATATATATATATATATATATATATATATATATATAAATATGTATATATATGTATATATATATATATATATAGCTCCAAGAATGCCAGCAACAACCGTACTAACACCACTTGGCCTTGCCTCCATTTTAGACCCTAGTTCGTTTTCACTGGAGGCCTATTTCACCGGGAGGCAAATTTACAATTCAGAAACTAAGCTCTACAATTGAAGAAGTCTGCCAACGACATCGCATTCGAACGCATGTGTCATCGTGATTACAATCACTGCACTAAATTGCCGTCGGGGTTTTATCAAGATACTGATCGAAGTGATTGCGCTTGAGCTGCCAGTTCAAAAGGAACGCCACATGGCGAACCGAGGGTCATTTGTGCGTAAGCTTCAACACGAGGTGAAGGACGTTGCCTCGAAGTTAACGGCCCAAATGAAATCGGCTTTCCCTCCGCGCGTCATTGGGACGCATCAACTGCCTCCCTTTAGGTGCCAGTGGGACGTGCCTGCTTATTTCTATATAATAAACACGCCATCCAAATTTGCCACTCGACTTGAGTATAACAAACACAACTCATGTATAAGGTGGTCTCATCGTTTCGTACCTGTTTGTTTTTACCATTTATAGTTGAACTTTCGGACATACAAATTGTGCCTCGGCAAAATACATCTGTGTTATTTGCTTAATTTTGCATATTTACCCATATTATTCCTTTCAACTGCTGATGCAGCTTGGCCTGATCTGGCCTCTCCGTAGCCTTGTTTTGTTTGCCACGTATACTCTCTCTCTCTCTCACCTAACGTCTTGTTCCACTGCTTGCTTCTGAATTAGACCTTCTCTTTGGCTTTATATCTGCTAAGTAGGTTGCTAATATTTTTCTTCTCGGTACGGTCGGACCCTTCCGTGTCGACCTGCACTGTTCCGCGGCTATCTACAATATTTGCGTTGAGGTAGCTCATCCGCCACTATACAGTTGGCCTAGATAGTCAGATAGTTGTTATTACAATGCTGTGCGATTGCAAATTCTGAACATAAGCGATAGTTGTGCTTTATCGTGTTTTTCAGCAACTGCTCCCATATATTACCTTACGGAGGACAAATGGGTTATCCCCGCTACGTAGGACGTCATGTTATCTTCCTTTTTCTACTTTTCAGATGGTCTTCGCTGACAGCTTTATCCTCTAAGCATTCGGAACAGAAGTCCCAAAAAGTTGATCATGGCTTTGGTTGTTTTGGTCATTCTGTTCCTCTTGTGGCGTTTCGTGGCTACAAAGGTTAGAAAGGTATATACGGAATCAAAATAATAAATATGTATAACAGAGTAAAATGTATACGGAAAATAAATGATATATATATATATATATATATATATATATATATTCTATATTCCGTATAACATTTTGTGTATATGTTATACATACCACGATGGATTAGCTAAGCCTATATATATATATATATATATATATACAGCTTGGTTTTTATAAATATGCACTATGGCTCTGTCTAACTAAAACAAGTCGGTTCCCACAGTGCTCCGTTCTTCCCGTTCAGCCTCGAAGTTAACTCACATATTAATAAGAGTTAGACTTGGCGACTGGGCCGATAAACTGCGGAAAATCAACGACGTCACTATAGCGATGGTGTAAAGGTTGCCGACTCCGAAGCTTCAACATGATTCTAAGATGCGGTCACCTCTACCGGTATCATAAGAATTATTGTGCCTTCCCGACCTTATCACCCTAAGTCGCCCCGCGCTAATGGCATGTATGTCGCAGGTAGAAGCCCTCATAGGGCCACTCTTGGACGAGGCTCTAGAACACTTCAATTGCGATCTCCCAAGTAAAACAGAGACTATCTCATCCGAGTAGGTACAACACCAAAAAGCACGCGTCCTCAGACATGATTGGGTGAATCTTTTTTGATTAAAAAATGGACGACTTAATCCGCTCGGTGCATAATGACACTGTTATATCCCGACTAATAGCAGTGTCGGCTAAGAAGGTGGCGGTCTGGCTTAATGCAGCTTTCAAGCACTCCTCTGCGTACATAGCTCGACGAGATAACAAGCGACTGAACGCAACGTTGGTAAAGCCCCATTAGTACAGAGAACCGAGAAAGGCTCTATGGTGCATTATCCGTTATCATGCATTCATAACGGCGTCCATGCGGCGAGACATGCTGTAAACAACAACGCTAATCGCTGAGTCCTTCGGTCGACTAGATTCCCTGCTTAAGCTGGAATGAAGGTGTGACAATGATTGCCTCTGAATCAGGATTGTCCCTGGTATGGGATGGATCCGCATCGGATTTGCTCGCACCCTCCGACGCAGAGCGAGGGACTAAGTAGTAGAGAAAGGAATGTCGTGCGTACTCACTGGGCACGCGTACAACCTCACACAGTTCGCTTTGAAGACTCTAGGGCTTTTATTAGGCGGAAGATCTCGATATTGTTTCAACGAAGCAACACAGCGGCGCTGATTGGGCCGTGGGCTAAATGGCCAGTTTTGGACTGACCCTGGCCGACGACTGACGCATAAGTAATATACGAACAGTTTATACAATTGTAACGGAAGCTATTTACGAAACCTATTTATTCACAATTTATTGCATATTTGTGTACTTATAACGTAAAGTCGGGTTCTATATCCTTGTCTTTACGTAGGGTGTTAAAGACAGAAAGGCATTGGTGCCCAACATTTTCTGATTTAACACATAAAACTCACGTCGAGACGAGGGTATCGAGATCCTTGCAATATGTATATATATATATTTACAAAACAATTTTGAATGCTGAAAAATATATGTCAAGCCGTTGAAAAACGGTCACTTGCGGATCGAGGTCCCGAAGATAGTATGTTTTAGTGCAAATTCGTCGCTGTGATTGGCGTGGTGTGCTTAGGAAACGTAGTGTCCAAAAGCGTCATGCAAATAGAAAAGACTTGGTAAAAATAATGGTGTACAATAGTGTAACTTACAGTCCTGGGATTCCACCATATGGTGCGCTCGACCATGCAGTTTTTAAACCAATTGGGACCTACAAAAGTAAATACTATGAATCATTGGGTCCCATATATCGTTTCGACTGCGGGCAGATTAGATCGCTGACCGAATTTACAGAAAATGATACTCGGCAAGAAAATTATGCTTTCTACTTGAACAAGGGGCGGAAATGCCCTCTTTTGGAGTGAAATTTTCTCCAAATCTGCGATTGTGAGAGTTTCAGTCATCCTATCGAGAAACCCATCATACGTGCGTGTTTGGAATTGCGTCATGCTTTTGCGTCTGAATTGTTTCCAACATTAATTCAAAATAGAAACAATGTTGTATTAAATATTATTCTTAAAAAATGAATTTCTGCAATTTCTAGATTTTAGTTTTCATATAACACTCATATTAACTAAGCCAAACGAATGCACACTAATATAACTTAATCATTGTGGTACAAAGTCAGTCTATAGTGCTGCAAGCTGCTGTCGTTGAGAAGTAACACAGTTTTTGTGTCATACACATCAAAGTGAAGGCATGCACATACGCGAGCACTTCGACATGCTCTATCAAATGAATCACCCGTGTGACTTCTAGCAGCGGCGTTTTTCTAATTGGCGCCAAATTACTAGCGTGCAGTACGTATTACTTATACAAGGTTATGTCCAGTAGGGCATGAATACGTGTTATCCGTGACAGGATGCATCATCTTCGGAATATGACCGAATAGCATCTATTGTCCGTGCCCCCCTCGCCGGACGCCTTTGCCCAGTTCGCAAATTCGATGGAGTCAGTCTGCGGGCAATTTAGCGGATCGCAGCCGATAACACAGTTGCGGAAAGAACACAACCAGGTTCCTACACAATAGAGAGGAAAATTCACAACAGAGTCCGCACAGCCAGGTTTCCTAAATTGGGCGATACAGTTCAACTACGAAATTCTGAGAGTTCTTTGATCTCGATCAGAATTCTTGCGCGAGAATTTAATATGGCCATAACAGCCACCCTGGTTTACGAGGACCTCAATTACAATTCCTATGTCACACAAATCAGGCAAATACTGGTTGAGGTCGCGAATGTCAACAGGTTTGCTTGATGTCATTTGCTCCTGCTTTCTCTCAAGCACAAGGCAGAGGCCCTCTTTAGTATCAAACATATGTTGTGTATAATGTACAAAAAAAAGCAGAGGCCCTCTTCAGTATCAAAAATATGTTGTGTATAATGTACAAATAAAAAGCAGAGGCCCTCTTCATTCCCTGTTGAAAAACATATTTAATGGAAATGCCAAAATCAAACGCAGGAACGAGCCGCCGGCTTGCCTACGATCCAAGTGATACCACCAATGTGGGAAAAAGCAAATTCCCGACTAGTGTTTGCGTTGCGAGTGTGGTGTCCAGTGAAGGAGACACCACGCAGCCGTACTTTCTTCAGAGAGGCGAAACCATTAAAAGCGAAGTTTGCATGCGTATTTTACAAGCTGTCTGATATGAAATCACGGACACATGGAGTGTCTAAGGACCAAACGTCTTTCAGCAAGATGGCGCCAGAGCATATAAGCACGCTTTGGAACAAGGACGTATGACCGCCGAACAGCTTCGATTTGAATGCGTTGGACTACGTGGACTACGAATGGGCGTGATTGAACAAAAGTCTATCAAGTCTTGGCATGCTAACATGGACTCGCTGACCGCCGCTATTAGAAAAGCGTTTAACAGTTTAGATAGGGACGTTTTGGCACGGGTTTGTATGCAATTAGACCCCGAATTGAAACCGTGAGCGGGGGCCATGTGTTCGTCAGACGAGAAAAACGTCCTCTGTCGGCTTAGGCAAAAATGCATCTAAATATATATTTTTATTTAGGTACGGACTTAAAAAGGGAGTATTACGTACACGTCAACCTAGACGATACACCCTAGATCACAAATCGCATCTAAATCTGCAAATCTTAGAAAGGATCGCTTCAAAAACGTATGCATTACGCCGAGCTCAAAGCCACAACTGTAAATGTTGGAGTGGCCGACTACTGTATCATATATATATGTGTAAGCAGAAAATTGTTATCTTCTGCCTATGTAGTAGAGGATCCCACAGAGTACAACTGAATGGCTTTCAACAGCGTAAGGTTTATTAAAAAAATATAAACAACTTCAACTTCGGCCAACCGCCGCTCATACGGCTACACTGCCGACAACTACGACGTCTTACGTCGTTCACGTAACTTCTCTTCGACCCGATCTCCTCGGCAGCCGTCGCCAGAGTGCACATCGCAACATGTTCGCTAAACATCTTTCTTTACGATAAAGCCGGTTCCCCTTTCCCCCTTCTCTAATTCTTCCCCCACCTCCACTGACTCTGCTGTCTGCTCGAATCTTGTAGAGACACAACAACGTAGTCATACAAAAGGGGAAAGGGGGAAGGTAACGTCAACAACGTCAATAAATCAACTGGTACCAACGCATTTATAGAAATAAATGAAACCCGACTCTCACATATAAATATATATATATATATATATAACGTCGTCAAACAAGACCATATTTCGAATTGACATTAGAATGGCTAAGCGAATAGTTTCTACATATTAAGACCACTTACTCCAGAAAACAGGAATGTGTACGAAAGTTGTTAGAATCAGCACGCAAAAACCTACGATCCTAAGCAAATGTACTTTATAAGACGCATACGTAAAGATAACTAGCTAGCATTTGTACGTGATGTAAGTTGTACTCGGAGAAAAGATACGGGACATTAAGTTAGAGCTCTTTTGGACGCTCTCGGTGAGGTAGACTTTTCGTAACCCCCGTCGCCCACTGCTGCGCAGTGACGCGGTGACTAATAAATGCCGATCGAATAGCCTCGGCTCGCCAGCCTAAGGAATCGGCTGACGGCGCACCTACGAGAAGGCCAAGTGGCTCGAAGTAAAACTCAATTGAGCGGAAGGCTATGATCCCATCGGAATGCCGTGGAAAGTTGTTAGAAATCGAGTACTTAATCGATAGAAGGTGCCGCACTCGGTAAGGACTGAGGAGGCAGTATCTTTACTTTCTACGAAGTGCATATTCTTAGAGAAGCCACATTTTACGTAGATCAATTAAACGGCTTCCGACTTCTGTCCCAATTCTGTGTTAAGAGTGCATATGTAAGACGAGCATAGTAAAGAATATGCCCCAGACAAACAAGCCGTCGCATTGCTGTACTTTGTAATATGTAATAAGCTCAGCGGAATAAAGCTATTGTACACAAAGGACAACTGTGTTGTACTTGCAGGAAACTCATGAAATACAATTGCAATCGCGTCCATTTTAACTGCGTGGGGACTTTAGCTGTCCCACTGACAAATCGGACAACATTAAAACAGGCCCACTTAAAAGTATGTTAGCGTCTCGCAGTATGTGGTCGGGCCCGATGGCGTGGTGAATTCGCGTGAACCTCGCGACCGAGGGAGGCACATCGGTGCACAGGTTCTATCCCCATCGTTGCGCATTTGTATTTATAGGATCCGTCTTACGAAGCAATGCGAAAGCAAACCCATGGATTAATGTTGCCATTAAATGTTGGTCAAAGGTCAGCCCCAGAACAGTTTTGTTAGCATGTGGATAGTTTTTACAGCCGAAGAACCCACCTACGCAGCTCCGCAAGTGTGCTCTATAATGGACACATTTGCCACATACGACAGGCATAATAGCATCAAATACAAAGATTCGCCAAAAAATATTCTGGCCTGCAGTACCAGACGACACCTTCCAGTTGCAATGGCACCCACAGTACATCATTAGGCAGCAGGCCGAAGACGGCAACGGTTGAACCCTACGAATTACTCAACTCACCTACTGCAGCTATCGCCAGAGGCTCTCCCTGCCTCTAACCCGCTGAAGTTGAAGTCTATGCATCACAGAAAAGTTTCTTAAAATGGAATACGGTTTTAAGCGAAAGAGATGGGCGATGACGGCTTGCGCGGTTCCTTTCAAGTTCAGGTTAACAAAACTTTCTCTTTGCTATTTTCGTAGACTTAAGGACGTCTTTTTGTATGGAGCTACGAATAATAACCTTCGACTTGAAGTTAGCGTCACGTAGTGTCGCAACGGTAAAACTGACTGTGCTAAAGGAAAGGTCTGTAATCATCGACGACCTGGCGACTGAACACACTCAAATTACTTACCCCGGAATCATTATCCCTCGTAGCTATCGTTTGCACCGCGGCAAGAAAACATTTAGATTTTAGCTGACGACGGAAAAAAAAGCTTTTAGTGATCATCGCAAACGTTTAATGATTCTCTAGTGATAAATGTATCAAAAATTCTCTAGTGATAAATGTATCAAAAACTTGCCGAAAAAAATTAATTTCGCACCAATATTTTTTTTTTATTTTTCTCATAACTTAGTAAGTATATTGAGGAAATAACTCGCAGGAGCATTTTGTTTTTTTCTAGCATCCCAGTGCTGCATCAGTTGTTGCTGGACGTCGCTGTCAGCCTATTAAATGTAAAGATTGCACGGGCCGCTGCTTTCGCGATACAGGTCTTATGGGCCCACTTGTCTAAAGCGAACTTGAAAGTACTCGACAAAATTAAGGCAAGGTTTCTAAAAAGAGTGCTAGTAGTCCACCATGCTAGCCATAGCCGGCCTGTCTACATGTTGGCCTCGGCACCACCTTTTGTGGAGGACCTCAGAAAGGTTTATGCCTTACGATAGGCCTTCGGAAATATAAGTTTGCGGATGTTATTTGGCGTTTTAGAGAGACTAGAGTGATGAGCACTAAGCAACGAAAGGCTTCTTGTTGTAAAAGCAGGTACTTTGTTACTGGGTTTGCAATACATGAATTTCAATGAAATTATGTACATTCGAAGTGTACATACCAAAAACGACATGCCTTATCTATGCCAGTTTGGGATAGATGGCAGATTTGCGGCCGATCTCAACCGCGTCAAAGTACAATGGCATGTCTTCCTCTTAGATTATCCGCCTTCTTGATCACGGAAATCCCGGCACTACGTAAATATGCGTTAAAAATAAATAAAACGAGTTTTAAGGCCGCCATGTGCGGGAGGAGTTTAGAAACGACATCATTATGTATGCGGATGACACAGTAGTGGCCCACCGAAACCGCGGTGCCATTCGTCGAATTGTCGACCTCAACTTACCTTCCTCGTAAGACCCTGCAAATAAATTCACGGAAGTTGAAAGTTATTGAACTTCGCTGTGGGGCTCGATTGACTGCAGCCGATCTAATACCCTCTTGTGCTTGACAACTCCTTCGATCTGAGACTACACTACATGGAAACGACATTTACCCAGCGCATCGGTGACGGGCGTCTATTGCCTCTATTCCACACAGAAGTGAAAGACCATCGAAAACTGTCGTTTTGAGCTTAAGGTTGTGGCAAACATTTGCTACAGCATTGGTCTATTTGATCAACTTTGCTGGAGTGGCAGGGAAAGTGTCCGAGATTTCGGCAGAGGTGGCTCAGTTAGATGTCTATCTCATCATATTCAAATTGAAAATATTGAAAATATTCTATTTATAACTATATGTCATCTTGAAGTACAGCCGAATAAAAGAGTGATGCTTAAATTTAACAATTATATAGGTCACGTAAAAAAATGCTCTAAACAGCTAAACTTCAATGAATAGTCACAATGTATGTGTGTACACTGATTTCGAACGAGACTACCAAGCCTAGCTTGCCTAATCAACCTTGCTTATCAAGTTAAAAGAGAAACACCTAGGTAAATGCGCGTAGATCTAGTATAGACTGGAACTTAAGTATTGAACTTGTTCATAAACGTAAAGTTAAAACAAACTGAGCTATGATGCTCCATTATCACTTATTTGTTTGCCGGTCTGATATTAAACCTGAATAATTCAAGTTAGCAAAACTAGTAACAAAGTGAATTTTTAGATAGTAAATGCAATATCGGCGCGCGAGACTAAATTTCTCACGTAAGCACATTTGCTTGGGGCAATTATATTATATTGCATAAATCATATTTAGCCGAGGTATATGAAATAGAAATTATAGCTAATAATCGCAATCACCGTCATTGTTATTAATATTGCCATCACCATTGCTGCCTTTACCATCGTCATAACCGTTACAACGACAAGCAGCTTTACTGGCATGATTAATTTGCACCTTTGATAGTTACTATTAGGGTGAAGCTGGCCACGAGCCAGGGTTGAAGGTAGCAATCAACACTCGGCAGTTTTGGCGCTTGCCGCAAAAGCCGCGTGGCTGCCGCAGACCCAAACAAACAACCATCTCTGCTGGCAGAACTGCTTCTGATGCGGCGGCTGCTGCTGCTGCTATGAATGTTGTGCAGAGCAGAACCTCGGCCCACCACACCAGCCGACGCCGTGTTCGGGCTCTACGTGAACTTCGTGAAGTGCCTTCGCCGCTGTAGCCATAGCCCATAATAATGAACCCTCGAAGAATGACTAATGACTGGGTCAATTGACGACGACAAAGACGAATATACTATAATGCCGATGTCCTATCGAAGTTGGTGTCCATATTTGGCATTCTGTACCTACAGAACGACTCGCCGTGTTGTGTTCTTCTGGTAACGACGCCATTGGCGGCGGCGGCAGCGCCTATAAAGTCGATGAAGCGATGATGGTGATGAAGTGATGGTGGCACTGTAATGCTTGTGGCTGGCCTTGCCTTAAACCCTCTGGGCTAGCTGACGGCATAAGGTGACCCAGAGGGGGAGGAGAGAGAAAGAGAGACGGAGGAGAAGAGGGGGTGACAGACGAGGAAACCTCGTAGCTCCGTAAACACAACACAACAAAAGCGCTATATTAGCACGTTAACCGACGCTCCTGTCATAACTAAGGGCATTCACAATGACATGGTAATAAGTGACAACGACAACAACTCTCAATACGATGAGCAGTAACCGCATTAAGGACAACAAAGACAACAGCAGAATAACGGTACAAACAGACCTACAACAATAGCCAAACAACAGTACAATCACAACAAGGGAAACCGCAAATAGCAACGCAAATGCCGATTGCTTAGGCAGCGTAATAATAATAATGATAATGATAATAATAATAATAATAATAATAATAATAATAATAATAATAATAATAATAATAATAATAATAATAATAATAATAATAATAATAATAATAATAATAATTCCCCGCAGCTGGGTACCATGCTGGACAACACCTCATTCCGCATGGTAACAGCTCTTCCAATAGGTGCCCCGGTTTGCAACCCCTACAGTTGCCGCGCATGTGGTACCACAGTAACTGAGGATGGACTTCACCCTCTTAGCTGCATCAAAAGCCATGGTAGAGTTTCTAGACACGCTGAAATCAATGCAATTATAAGAAGAGCCTTACGCAAAGCTGGTATACCAAGCACGCTCGAGCCCAGAATAGGACTTCATGACGACAAAAGACCAGACGGTGTAACAATCCCGCTATGGGCTAACGGCAGATGCTTGGTATGGGATGCTACAGTGTCCTGTACAGTGGCTCCCTCGTATATACGCCACAGTTCACTAGAAGCGGGATGGGTTGCCGAGCGCGCAGATAATGGGAAAAAACGCAAGTACCAAGAACTGGAGACAAGTTATATCGTAGTGCCAATATCGATGGAAACAATGGGCCCGGTAAGCAAGGGAACCAAGAGATTCATCAGTGAGCTGGGCCAACGGATTACAGATCTCACAGGGAATCGGCGCGAAGGCGAGTTTCTACGGCAACTGCTGTCGCTTGCTGTGTGCCGAGGAAACGCCGGCTGTATTGTCGGTTCCATGGAATAATATTTAGGAGTTAGAAGAAGACAAGGAGTACACGTTTACACCTCACAATTGTAACATTTAAACAATATTAATAAATAATAATAATAAAAATAATAATAATAATAATAATAATAATAATAATAATAATAATAATAATAATAATAATAATAATAATAATAATAATAATAATAATAATAATAATAATAATAATAATAATAATAATAATAATAATAATAATAATAATGGCACATTAGGAGGACCAGCAGAAGTGGTGGCCGCTGACATACTTAAGGTAATAGAGTTTGCAAATTAAGGGGGGGGGGGGCAATCCTCAATCTTGCCAAGTGCGAAGTTATAACGGCTGGGGGGGACACCCAGGAACGAGACGAAGCACGCAAAACCATTGCTGCCGTTCTACCAGGCTGTAAGCAAATTAACCCGGCCGAGTTAGAAATCCTTGGGGCTCCACTTAGTCCACAAAGTATTAACAAGACCTTAACAGAAAAACGCCGGGCGTTGCTGCAGACACGGCCTCGTTTGTTGGCCATGCACTCACAAGCTGCACTATGTCTTTAGAGATACATATAGTTTAGGTTCCCCGAAATTCAACTACACATTGCGCACCTCACCGACAAGCCAATTTCCCGACGCCCTGCAAGCGTATGACGACTCTACGAGAGACATACTGAGTAAAGTTCTTAACATCGATTTCACGGACGATACGTGGCGAAGAGCAAGCCTTCCCATAAGAGAAGGTGAATTGGCACCCATATGTTACGCAGCGTCTGTGCTAGAATTCAGCCCGCTGGCAGAGGCGCTAGTCGACCCGAGTGCTCACCACCGGCTGAACATAGCTAAGCAGGAGGCAGAGTCGCTTGTCAAGCTAAAGTTGGATCCAGGTCCTTGGGAGAAACGTGTAACGCAGAGAGTGCTTGATAACTACAGATGTAAAGTTATAGCCCGTAAGATCACCGAAAGCCTTGAGTCTTCTACGGAGAAGGCAGTCTTCTTGGCCGCACGAGACACCTTCAGCGGTGAATTCCTTAGGGCTCTCCCGCCGCCACAGCTCGGCACCATGCTAGACAACGTCTTATTCCGCATGGTGTCGGCTCTCAGAATCGGCGGGTCGATATGCGAACCACACATTTGCAAGGCCTGTGGAAAACCAGTAGAGAAAAATGACCTCCACCCGTTGAGCTGCATCAAGAGCCAAAGTCGGGCTCCCAGGCACACAGAAATAAATGCAGTGATTCAAAGAGCTCTCCGGAGGGCGGGAATACCTAGCATGCTGGAACCCAGACTAGGACTTCATGACGATAAAAGGCCCGACGGTGTCACTATTCCGCCGTGGAAAAAAGGCAAATGCCTGGTTTGGGATGCGACAGTCTCCTGCACAGCCGCACCGTCTTATGTGTGCCACAGCGCTACCGAGGCGGGATGGGTGGCCGAACACGCAGAGAAAGAAAAGCGGCGTAAATACACAGAGTTAGAGTCTAGATACAATTTCGTGCAGATTGCAATGGAGACAATGAGCCCAGTCAGCAGAAGAACAAGACATTTATTAAAGACTTAAGTGATCGAATACAAGCAAACACCGGAGATGCACGCGAAGGCGATTTTCTGAGGCAGCTGCTTTCATTGGCAGTTTGCAGAGGAAACGCCGCGTCGATATTAGGTGCGATGGGCTGACGACAGCAAGAAAGAAACTATAAAATAATGAGGATACACATTCACACCTCACAACTGTATTGCTCTAAGACATATTAAATAAATAATAATAATAATAATAATAATAATAATAATAATAATAATAATAATAATAATAATAATAATAATAATCGGTATACCATCTACACTTGAACCGAGAGGTTTAGTGTCCGCTGGCGAAGAAAGACCTGATGGGGTGACCATTGCATTATGGTCACATGGAAAGTCCCTAGCTTGGGATGCAACGGTTTCGTGCACAACCGCGGCTTCCTATTTACACCACAGCTCTGTTGAGCCGGGGTGGGTAGCAAAGCACGCAGACGCCAGAAAACGGTTTAAATATGCTGGACTGGAAACAAGATATATTTTTGTGCCTATCGCCATGGAGACACTAGGACCAATCAGCAAGGGAACCGAAGCATTTCTCAAAGATTTGAGTAAGCGAATTCAGGAAGTTACGAACGACCGAAGAGAGGGTCAATTCTTGAGGCAAGCATTGTCCTTGGCCGTTTGCAGAGGAAACGCGGCATCTATTTTAGGCGCCATGGAGTGAACTAATTATTTAAAAAACTTTGCAATAATACGTTCAGACCTCTCAACTGTAACATCGTTTAACATGTAAAAAAGATAATAATAATAAAAAAAAAATAATAATCATAATAATAAGTTGCCCGAAGAGCGCCGGTAGATCGTACAAACATGCTGAGCTAAACAGTGTGATTATAAGGTCTCTTAGGGAAGCCGGCATTCCCATCTACCCTTGAACCGAGAGGTTTAGTGTCTGCTAGCGAAGAAAGACCTAATGGGGTGGCCCAATAAGTGGCGGTTAACAGACCGCACGAGATGCTCGTCCGTCGTCATCAATGACAACGTGCGTACAAAGTGAATCTCCATTCTAGTTACCATGTGCAACGCGTGGACGATCTGAACGAGAAAAAGGCCATTGTTGCTTCGCAGAGCCATCCTTCTATAATAGACTGTCCAAAAGAGCTCAGCTGACCGCCAAACGGGCTATCTGAAGAGAGCGAACGATGGACGGCATGATAGCCAACTACGGAAAAGAAGAAGGAAGCCCCGGAGAAGACTGGCCAAAGAGCAAATAGGCTCTAATAATAATGGTGCCGAGTGGAGCCTATGTTCCTGAGAAGGCCGACCACTGACGCCATAAAAAGCCTGAACGTCTTGAGAATATGCCAAAATAAGGCAGACTATTCCCAGTGCTCGCGTACGGATTACGACTTCAGGTAGGTTAGCAATTAATGTGTCCCAACTGACTAGATACACGATTTTTTTGTTGATAAAATAGATATATAGTTTTAAGCCCTCACCCGGTGGCTCCAAGCACCAACTTGCGTGACTCGTGAATTACGTGGTGCTAAATCGGGCGAATAAGCTGGGTGCTTCACCTCAGTGTTCCCCGCGCCCCGGACTGACGCGTTGTCGTGGTGGAGAAACCATTGTCTAACAAGCGTCGTACAGTTCTAACCGTTGAGCGCATTGAAAACTTTTGGTTTACATTCTGTAGTAAAGCCACAATAGCAATTGCGTGACGGCGACCATCGGCCGTTGTGGCTTCATTTTTGTGGGTAGAGGCGTTGCTGCGCCTGGCCTTGGCGAGTTCCGGTATATGAATAGAGGGTCAGAATAGGTACCGCAGTCTCATCACCTGTGGCAAAATTTTGAGAACCAAGGGGACCGACGGGGGTCATATTGTAACACGTAAGCCCAGGGTTCCTTCTAGCGGTGTATATGTTATATTTAAGGTGTTGTAATTCGAGCCGTTCTTTTACCGTTCACTGCTATTTTTAGACGTTCTTTATTGGGCTTGTCGTACGGATTGAAATGTCTGGCTTGAAACATTCTGACCCATACATGTATATTTCTTACGGAT
Organism: Dermanyssus gallinae; assembly: GCA_003439945.1. NCBI lineage: Eukaryota > Metazoa > Arthropoda > Arachnida > Mesostigmata > Dermanyssidae > Dermanyssus > Dermanyssus gallinae. The sequence goes on from QVRM01003373.1 coordinate 237,688, forward strand.
CGGGCTACATCACCGACGCTCCACCAAAAATCTGCGGAGTATTTTTGTACAGATATACTTTGATTTTTGTTCAACTCACGCTTACCCGACACAGCGTTATGAAGTCGAATCACCGAAGTAAGCCTGCAATTCTCCAAAAAGTACCTGCGTGTCCTACATAAACAAGGTGTAAATAAAGTCAGCAGGCAGAAATTGGGCGAGGCTCATACAGGCCAGAACACGGACATCATCAAAGTGACGAAACCGTCATGTTAAGTCTGGCTGAACTCAGAGGGTGAAGTAAAAATTGCGGGTAAGTGCTTTAAGGTCCCTGAAGGTCTGGAGTATCTCTGAAGCCCTCATGTTGGATCACACAGGGCATCAAAATGCACGAGGAGAAGAATACCTGCCCGCAGAAAATGCGCACGGCAATGCACAGTATGCCTGATAGTGCCCTCATCCGAGAGGCTGCTGGAGGAGCTTCTTGTTTGCTCGGCCCTGCACTCAGATTTTGTGCGGGGCAACGCTGTCGGTCCCAACGAAAAAAAAAACAATTTCATTAGACCTATAGCGTATGCTCTCACCAGATGAAGGCTTGTCGCTAAAGCAGCTTTCAACAATAATATAACATTAATTGTGAATACAATAATACGAATCAGGTTGTCGTTGCAGTAGAAGGCGGCATAGAAGCGGCAGTCCTTGCTGTCCGAGCAGACGGTTTCGCACGCATCGTAGTGCAACTGCATTTCCGAAAGAGAATACGACGTGACGCTAGATATGGTGAAACTGAGAGATGAAGGCGATCACGGAAAGGCAAGGACGGAGCACACCTGTAGGAGGTAAAGGCTCGGGTCAAAGCCGTTCAGGAGAGATACAAAGAGAATAAGAGCGCTGAGAGAGAAACCATCTTACAGGTGTGCTTCGTGCTTGCCTCTTTGTGATCGCTTCATCTTTCAGTTTTATATCCTCCAGCGTCACGCCGTATTCTGTTCCGGCAATGCAGTTTCACTAAAATCCGTGCGAGACCATCTCCTCGCACAGCAGGGACTGCCGCTTTTATTCCGGTTTTTACTGCGACAACCACCTGTTTAGTCGTCCCGGGGTGTGGTCACTTCGATCACTGATGTCGATAGACTTTTTTTAAGGGATGCTTATTAAAAATGTATGATAAGCCATACCACTTGGACTCAGCGGATCTGCACTGTACTGAAAATATGTCTCACTGTCATATCAAGTCTGTAGAGGACTGAGGACAGTCCAGCTGCTGGCATGATAGAACTACAAATAGTCATCATTGCTATTCTGGGATGAGAAAGGACCACTAAACTCAGCTAGCGACGTGTCTGGCCATGTTCAGCCTGAGAGTGCCCAGATTAGTAGCCCCCACGACGACGAGCTTGAACCTGTGGTACCTAGAATACACAGCATTTCGAAAACTACTAGATCTAGTTTATATCTGGCATTATGAATGTGCTTGAGTTCACAGAAGAGAGATACCACGTAATGAGAGAGTATAACAGTGGGAGAAAACACTCGAAAGCACGTCGAAAGTCACAATGCTTTTGTCTTGCCGGGATTCAGATGTATTGATTTGGACGGAGCCCGTGGTAGCCCCTAATGGTTTACTATTAATTTGAAATGCCCTCAAAGATAAGCGCCTTGTGTTGTTGCAGGTACTTTCTCGCCTGGCGGCAACGTATCCGCAAGAATTTATATGTATCTAGAGATAGAGTCTGGGTTCGTTGAATCTTAGAGTCTGCTGCGCACTTCCCCAACTATTCATTGTTGTCCCGCTCCACTATATGATATCGCCAAGTGAGTTTTTTTATTCAAGTTGTAAAAGTTGATCTCAATGACCTCAAAAAGACAACCCATTCAATCACAGGAGGATAACTCGGCATAAGAGTGTCGACGCTTTGGCCAGCTTGAGAGGCGCTGTTTAAACCAGATGACCGCCATAAGATTCGTGTTGTCCGAACACAGGTGATCGACGAGCAGAAAAGTTCTTACGGCACCTATTGTCCCTCATCCCCCACAATGTTGTCGTTCCTTTAACCAACGTAATAATAATGATGATGGTAGGCCTCATCAACTGGTCGTCTTAATACACGCGTCTTAGTACACGCGTGCAGCAAAACCGCGGCTGTCTGCTGCGGTGGAGTTGTGCTTGCCTTGTCCAGAAGTTGTGGCAAATCCGCGTCTAATGCGACAATATGATTATAGAGAAGGTTAGCTAAAGAGAGAGATAATGGGGGAACAAAGCGAGGGAGAGAGAGTGCCAGAAGAAAGATCGCCGCAACAAGTGAACGAGAAAATAAGCATTCTTGTCGTCCTGCAGAGGCCAACGAGAGGCTTCGAGTAGCTCTACCCGTAAACATCACATAAGGTGGCGTTCTGTTCTATTAGATCACAATCTATACCTGTACTCTCGCGTTTGCTTGTCGTAATGAGCCGTCAGAACGATGCAACCTAATATGTTACACAGCTGATTTCACGCACGTTCATGTCAGTAGTTGACCCGCCGTTGACACACGCAGCGGCCTGGACGACAACGCCCACGAGAAGCATGCAGGTCGCTAGCTGTTCTCGTAGCTGACACGTAGACATATGTGCCGCGACGTAAAGGCTTTTTTGGCCGAGGTTGGTTCTATCTCTTTTTCCCTTTGATTTATCGGCGCAGGCCAAGCTAGGACAACCGCGTGCCGGGGCCGTGCGCAAAAACCGGCATTAACTACCAGGCTAGGTTTAACATTAGTCATAATGAAAGTCCAAGCGTTGTGATGTCTATCTGTAGCCAGATAGCAGGCTCAAGAAACGCCGGTAGATCCAACAGACCGCAACGCTTGTGCCCCTTTTGTCTTTACCGAGACATTTTTGGGAATTAGCCGTGCATCACAATGGTCTCAAAATGTACCTATATGTATTTCTAGTAACAAAGCATGTGGTTTTTGTTGCAATACTGTCATTGTTGCAAAATTGTATTTTTATCATAATGAAAAATTCTGTTTATAGCTGAGGCAAAAGTTACACTTGTGACATACGAACAAGTGCACAGCCCACTTGATGTATTAAGTTTGCCATTTCAGCTTCTTTTCTAAGGTGCTTTTGAGGCTTTATTTCTCCGCACCGCCAATGGACTGTTGCTGTTATAGTACCCTGGTTATACAACGAGCAACATGCTAGCATGTACCTTGCATGCAACACACTAGGACTAAATGATGCTGTCATACTGAGTATGATATGCTCATTCACCAGCAGACCATCAAACTAGAAATCGATTTGAGTCTGAAATTTAACTTACAATTTGACGATATGGGCGCTTCAGTGAGAGACAAAATGTTTGACATCTAATTATACCCATTGTCAAATTTGAGCGCATTTTAAGATGGCAAAGAAATAAAATACATTTTTATTTTGCACATAAAACTGTTGTTAGCCATATCGAAGTCCGAGGACAAAGAGCTAATACATCTAAATACATATATAAGTTAACAACGAAAAGCACAGGCATGACCATAATAATACACTGATCGCAGTCTCATAGAATAATGCTCTCGAAGAGAAATTTTACCTGTTTTATTTAAACATTACTCCACCTAGCAATAAAAATGTAACTTTCAGGTGCTAGTTTTAGTTTAAATCTAAAAATCTGAGAATGGCGCTTTAACTCTAGGAATAAAAATCATATTATTAATTAACGTTTCTATTATATTATCAAGATTTTAAGGTTTACCATATTGAGCGTACAGCACTAATGTTATTTTGTACATCAGCAGCTCTTACGATGACCTCTATCATGGTGTTCCCTCGCTTCAGCTCAAGTGCCATTTGTGGACGCAAGAATTATGTTGATTGGGACTATGGTGTGAGGCCGTACAGCCTTTCTTCAGTTTTCTAGTCAACTTCAGAACACCTCACTTCCAAACGCTTGATGATTCCGGACATACAGCCATTAAGATGTGTGTAGAGACGTCGCTTGCGCATCTCTCCTTTAGATCCCCGTCCCTGGTCGATCGTCCCTGCCTAAGCCGCTCTCTAAGGCTCGGGGGTAACGTTGTTGCCATCTTGCTGGAAGGCTCGGCCGAGAGCACCTTTAATGGCGTCGTGGCGATTTTGCGCTAGTTCTGCTAAAATTGCACAGCTTTACCTGTGCATGTCCCACTGATCCACAACCTTACCACATGAGCACTTCGTGTTCGAACATGGCGATACCAAGCTTCAATCCACTAGCTCCGCGCTATAGTAAAGAATGACAATATTAATAACTTAGTTATTTATTAAAATTGGATTTTTGCTACCGATTTCCGCGATATGCGCTTTTCTACAACTACCAATTATGTGTTGTGGAAAAGTTGTACCTCGAGAAGAGAGAAAATTACTCTAAGATAGACAAGCGCTTTTTATATTCCTCACTTGCTTGCCATGAGGTCGCAGTTCATCTGCGTGGGCTGGTTTAGACACATTAACTATGAAGCCATTCTGCAAGGAATCTAATGTGCAAAGCACAGCTTGCAGATCAGCACTAATTGTACTGAATATTACCGGGTCATCTGCGTAGAGCAGGACCATTACTATTGACTGTCCTTCTTTTACGATACGTAACAGATCACTGAGCACGTTATGAATAACAGTGTGTTGAGATTGTCGCTTTGCGGACACCCAGTCGTCTACTGGAACGTGTCATGTTTGCACAAACCGTCATCAACTTGGTTGGGGCCCTCGAGTGCGCTGAGTAAAGCAAGCGTTCGTGGTCCAACTCCAGCCTGTCCCATCTTCTTAGCGGCATCATCACTGGGCGCGATGTCGTATCAGATTCAAAATCAATGAAGTCTGCTAAGATAGTAACTAATTGCCGGCTTAATGAGATTATGATGTGCTCACTGCTCATATGATGAAGTACTTTGCAGGCTACGCTAGTGGAATGCCCAGTTTTGACGCCATGCTGCTCGCCGAAAAGAACAGCCGATACTGTCAGGAAATCCGTGAGCCGCCTTGTGAGTATGCTTCAGAGTAGTTTGTAAACACTTTTTGAGATAGGCCGCTACGCAGGTCCGATGGGTCTTATTTTCCTTTTGATATTACCTTGAGAAGACATTAACAAAACCTGCCATGCGGGCACGAGAAGATTTTCCTGCAGTGTTCATTTTCCACAATATCTATCCTTAATGCTTTATTGGGCTATATTGACTTCGTCTAGACTAGAATAGGTTTTTTAAAAGCCTTGGCGAGGAAGCTGAAAGCTTTTAAGAGTTTTTGCTATATATATAAAGCGCGAAACAGGCATCAATCGGCGTGGGTAAGGGCTACCCTAGAGTTTTCCAGATGGAATTAGACCCTTAGTTTACCTTTGGCAGTCGTCCGATGCTGTCGACCGCTTTCTTTTTTTTAGTTTTGACTTTATTTGCTATGTGAAACTCTGTCGAAGAGTGCAGGAACCTAAAGCATTTTACAGGCTTATTAATTACAGGTAAACTCGACGGTCTTAGCGGTAGGGAGCTTAACACGAACACTGAACACTGAAAAAGTACTGTGCCAAACCCAACTCAACAAAAAAAGGAAGTTCCAAAAGCCTTCTCGAAGCAAACGTTCGAGAGGTATAAAAAAAATCGAACGTCGCTTAGCCTACCGATCAGTTGTTCTAGCTGACCGGAGGTTTCGTTTGGCTTCTCGGTTGTAAACATTTATATAGTCCGCTGTGTACATAACAGACTGTATATATAACAAACTGTATATATTACAACCAACGTGTAAATATGTGTAAATACCCATACATAAACCAGCAAGCAACCATCAAGAATTTACGACAGTTAACAGGTGCTTTTTAAAGAGCTATTGCCCACAGCAAGTGGATAGCAGAGTGGTAGCGCCCTTGACTATAAAACCTATGCGAGAGGGGCGTGAGTTCGGATCCTTAAGCAAAATAAATTTGTTCTCTGTGTTTTTTCTCTCTTCTATCTTTCTCTCTTCTTTAACGGGACACTTTAGTAAGCAAGTAAAAACATAATCCGTTCGCCGCCTTAAAAGAAGCCGGGCAAGGGTAGCGAGCCAGCCCCCAATTATATGGCTACGGCCACCCAGGGGTGCACGCAGACGGGCTCCCAAGGGTGTAGTCAAGCAGCACCAGCGAAATTCTTAGCGGAGATAGAAACACTATTTTGTGTAACTTCTAGCAGAATGAATATAAACGTCGTGGTCAAGACCCTTGCGGATAAGCTCAGGACTGCCGTAAAACTTGCCAACTTTCCGGCGCCGACGTCGGCACGCAAACAGAAGAAAGCGGGCTCGCCCAGCCAGTTCTGGATTCCAGGAGTCAAGAGTGCCAATGCACATCCAAGGCCACTGCCTAGAAGCAGGCAAAAATAATCCGCGTAATGATCCGGGACTGTGAGATCAAGGAGGGCCTTCAGAGGCTTGTCTCGCGGGAATGGCCGTTAGCCGCCTACACTAAGGTGAGGCCTCTCGCGGCCAGCATTTTGGAGGCGGGTCCTTTACGTTTTTGGGTCGCTAGGGAAGACGACCCGGCCCACAACGAGATATGGAGGAGATGGCCTGCCAGAAAAGTCAAACGCAGATACGATTAGGGACCTAGAAACCAAGATAGACCCTAACGCCCACCAGATCAGGGTCAGTCGCGACCAACTACTAACGCGGCCTGTTATAAGGAATATTGTTGAGGGCAATACCTCTAAGAACATCAAAGATGCCCTTCCCCAGACGATAGACATTGCCGAACCCACAACGGTCAGTTCCCTTAAAAGGGATCTACCGGGATGTGGACGCTATCATCCGAGCGGCCCCTTCTGATGCCCGCAAGACCCTGGATCAAGTGCAAGACTACATCCGCGTGCTATAATGTAATTGTGGCGTCGAGAGGCACGCGGCTAACGGGGCTGCTTGTCCAAATTTTAGAATGCAAATAGAAGAGATCCGCCGTAGCCGTCTCTACCGCAATGTCCTGCCGGCGCCCGTACCACCCGCCACAAGTTCAGCTTCCGCCCCTGACCCGGCGACATCCATTCCCGGGGGCCACTTTGGTACTGCCGAAAAACCCGATGGGTACACCACGGTGTTTAGCCCAACATGTGGTGGGCAAAGAGTTGTCTACCGGACCGAATTGTGGACTGCCATACAACGGCTTGTATTGTACTTGACAGCCGCCGCCGCCTCCCAATATTACAATAGGACAGCCGCTGCCGCCACCCATGCATGCCCAATCATGCAGCCCTAACGTTTGACTTGGCATTTTAAAAATCTCTTATATGACTTATCTTCCTTGTTTTGGTAAAGTGACGTTTCATTGTTAGCCGTAACCGGAGATTTTAACGCCGCCGTCCACACATGGGGCTCCACTGAGACCAGTCGGAGGGGATCCATTATGGTTGCGCGCCTTCGATACTTTGCGAAAGAGAACAGCCTTCTATCCGACTCCCAGTATGGATTTCGGAAAAAAAGCCGTTTTATCTTCTAAGAGTCATATCTAATTGCCTGCATGAACGGACTATTCAGTCCCAAGGAACCTGCAATCATAATGACTGCAGGTGTGCCACAGAGCTCTATACTTAGCCCCCTGCTCAGAAACATGGCTCACAGGACTTGCTGCGGCTGGGGGACCTTCCCCCGGGAGCCGACCTTTTTGCTTACGCCGACGCTTTCGTCCAGGCCCAGACACCGGAACTGCTGGAGAGGCGTGCGAATAAGGCAATCGCTGATGTCGCGTGCTGGATGAAAAAACAGAGCTTGCTTTAGCCCCCGACAAGAGCGAGGCGATTCTCTTGATGGACCGGAAGTACCTCCCTCTATACCTACGTCTATATAACTAAGAGATCAAAATGGTGAACACGGGAAGATACTTTGGGGTGTTACTTGAGCAGGGTCTCGAAGGCATCTATCGCCTTCACCGGACAACGGAGAAAGCCCTCAAAATAGTCAATAGCTTCGCACGACTCACGCCTAACATAAATGGGCCCCGGCACTCCAAGCGACATACCATTATGTCAGTGACCGAGTCAGTAGCCATTAACAAAACTCCGGCTTGGCTTTCTAACACTTAAACAACCGCAACAAACCGAAGTCGCCTGCGCCGGGCTCAACGAGTCGGAGCTCTCAGGCTGATTATGGCGAAGCACACCGGCGACGCTTCTACTCGTCGAAACGGTTTTCTGGAATCTGAAGGCAGAAGAGCGCAGTGGACTGTGGGGAGACCCTGCACTCAAGAAGGAGGATGAGCGTCAGCATCGTCCTATGGAAGAAGAAGTGGAGGAGGGTGCTCCAGACGCCAGTCTCTCGTAGCTTATAACAAACATCATCGAATGGTTAAATCGGCCTGGAGAAGAATTAACTTTCCACACCCAGGACCTGACGGGACACAAGGACTTCTGGTATTACCGTTCAGGATCAAGAAGGCTCCCAGCCTCACGTGCGTCCACGGTGGCGATGGACTTTTGAATACCCCAGGTCACACGATTGTGACGCATCCAGCATGGGCGGACCAGCGTGTTTCCGCTACGTTTTTAACGAAACCAACACCGAACACGCTGGGCAACTTCGTCTCTTAGGCACATGTAAAGCAAAGTATGCTAAGTGCAGCAGGCTTCTATAGCTTTTGAGCGGCTATAATCTTCTTACGTGTTTTCCAAAGGCGCGTACAAATTGCAGTCTTCTACTGTAAGATTACAACTTAAGAATCAACGGCGTTCTCTAGGAAAACTGAGATGAGTTCTGATGAGTTCTCTAAAAAACTGAGATGTTCTACGAGTAATGTGGAGCCGACGGAGTGGCGGACCAGGAACCCGTCAAGCAAATCATGGCGGTGACTTAATGTGGCCGCACATAACAAACATGATCGATTGATATATCCAGAATTAAAAACATTTTAGAGAAGTAAGTTTTATTTCTGGACTACTCTCCGTTTCATATGGGCTTGGGATTGTCGTGCGGCACACCTTCAATGTATGTGCTAAGGTCCAGACATGTTGAGATATCTAGGTTGTTGAGATATTCCCCAACAGTCCTTGCGACAGCATGGCGATTAGTATACCTGCATATTACCTTAGTGGGAAAAACTGAGAGACCATGCACCTCTCCAGGGCCGACGGACTCCGAGGAACACCTGTATCAGAGACGATAAAGTGGTGGAGGTTAACATGTTAACGTCCAGCACGCTAAAAAAAAGCCGAAATATGAGAGCAGCAAGTGAATTGTCGAAAAGACAGTGCAGGACTTCCACAGGGAACTTGCCCCACATACACAACTCACTATGAGATAACGTCGGCGCGCAGATGTACGCTATTTGGGTGCTATTGCAAAGAATACATTCTGCAACGGTATGCGCCAAAAAATATCTATATATATCATAATACGCGCTTTATTTACAATAAAGGGAAAATGTACATTGCAAGAAAATCACAACATTCATGCATAGGTTCGGGTTGCTCTCCAAGGAAACAGGGACATTACAATTTCCTTTTTCGCTATGCATTTCGGTTCGTAGCGAACCTTAGATCGCGTATGCGAATGTCTACAGTTGAACATTTGACAACATAATTCTTCATTTTGTATGATCTTTTGTAAGCATTTTTGGTCCAGTTCTTTAAAAACATTAACTATGTCGTCTACATGTCTGTCCTTTCGTGGCACACCGCAACGAAATGCAACTTTATGAACAAATTTCTTTAAAACATTCTGCAATAATTGTCGATCCTTCTCGTTGCTTGGAAACCATGCAGGGAATGCATACGTCAGTACTGGTTTGACATAGATATTAAATAGTTGCATATACAATTCAGCATCTCTTAGAACAAAGGATCTGAGAATCCAATTACACCTTCTCGTCGCTTTTAGTGCCACCTCTCTACTTTGTTCTGAGAATTTTAAATCCGGGGTCATAACAATTCCCAGATCTTTCATAGCGTTCACACTTTCGAGGGGGCAATTATTAATTTTATAAACAAATCTTTGATTTTTCCGGCCAAAATGCATTGTTTTGCATTTCGGAATTGACAGTTTCAGGTCTAAACGTTGTGTCCAGTCATAGAAATCGTTTATACATCTTTGTACCAATTCGCAGTCTCTTACTGAGTTCGAACGACCATAGATTTTGACGTCATCAGCATAGATCTTAAGTGAGACCTCATTTGGAATTACAGACGATAACGAGTTTGTGTACAAGATGTAACATAGACAGCCTAGTATTGTGCCTTGCGGACAACCAGACGTGACTTTAGCAGGTAATGAAAAGCTTGTGTGCACTTTTACTGTGAAACTTCTGTTAGTGAGGAAACACTCAATCCACCTTAGGATTCTTGGTCCAACACCGTGCATTGAGATGCATTTGATAAGCTTAGAGTGAGTTGTTGACTCAAACGCTGATTTAAAATCAAAGTACAACACATCAAAACAATCTCCAGAATTCAACATTTCTCCAAAATCCTTCTCGCACATCAGTAGTTGTAAGACAGTTGACCTTCCCGGGCGGTAGGCAAACTGTTCCTTGCAAATTAAACTCTGACTATTAGCATTTTGATATATAGCGTCTGCAATAACGCTTTCAAAAAGCTTCGATGGTGTACAGGTTAGTGATACGTTACGCTTATTTTCAACCCGAGATTTGTCGCCTTTTTTATGTACAGGGCAAACGATTGCAGTCTTAAACATCTCAGGAATCGAGCCGTCATTTAAGGATCGTTCGAAAATCATTGATAAAGGATAACAAATATCGAAGCCACAATGTTTGTAGAAATAGCTGGGCAGACCATCAGGCGTTATTATATTTCAGCAGAAAACACAAGAACGTGTGTACAAAACGTTGGCAATAGTTAATTACCATAGTAATAATAATGATAATATGATTGTTAATAATTTAATAACTATATCATACCTTTGCATAGCAGTCGACAGGAAAAGTCCCTATAGTTTAATAAAAAATATAATTTAATCAGTTTCAATTTCAGCGCTGTTATTAAAAAATACAATAGTAATAAATACGTGTCTCGCAGTCTTGATTAACGACTAAGCTAAATTGAAAACAGGCAATTTTAAGCATATTTTACAGAACTGGAGGCATATTTTACAGAACTGGAGCGAGAGAGTAGAAGCCCCTTATATCACTTATAGATAATCTAGACTTAAATCGCATCGAAACTTCGTTGAACATAGAGAGACAGCACGGACGATGCTATGTGATTCGCAGCTCCAAAACATATTCCGTACTCGTAGCATAATTTTATTTGCCAACAAGAAATACAATGTTTTATGGCAAACAAAAGCCAAAATGGTATAGTGATCGGTTGTATGGTCTGCCAGTTTTGCTTGCAATCTTACTGGGTTGTAAAACGGTTTTTAGTCGTATTATTCGATCTGCAAACAGGGGTTGTAACACGAACGCTCCTGTGTTAGCAAAAGTTTGTCGAAGTGCAAAGAAGAACGGACTCTTTGCTGACGAACGCAGTCCTGCCACAGATAAAAAGTGATTCTTCAATATAGTGAACAGTAGTCTCAAGGCAAGCACCTCCATTTTCTGGTTATAAGTAGACTTAATTGTTGAAATAAATACACTTTGAGTTAAACGTCTTTTAGCAATAGTCAAAGCGTGCCATCTAACCATGCGGCAACGTTATCTAACAACAACGTCGCCAATCGTACCAATCATAGAGTGTACCAATATAAAACACACCTTTCGACCACACGACAATATTACATATTTAACATAATAGATAAATATCTGCTGCAAATTTCAAAATTTTAAGAATTGTGCTCACCTAAAAATAGAATCTTGTTTAAATATCTGGAAAGCATAGTGTTCACTCTATTACTAGAAGACGTGTTATTCTTCCGTCATCGTGACAAACAATGTTGTCAGTTTTCGCCACCCTAATGATTAAATAAACATTTATAACTAGAAAACAATAACATGACAAGGCGTGTTCTTAAACCGTAACCCTAGCGTGCATTTTTGTAAATTAAATATTTATTTTATAAAATAGATGTTATGGCATGCCATAACATACCTTGAGTTTTACTTTAAAAAAAAATAGTGCATTCAAACGATTCTATACGCGCTGTTTAATCACGCTCACATATCCATATCTACTGCGAAATATAAGCTTTCCTCTCGTTATTTATGCACTTTGCCTCACATCGAAATCGATCATTTCTGACAATGGTAGTATAAACTGTGTGTCCGTCACCCACTCACTATCTCTTTCTCTTTTCCTTTTCCTCTCAGCCGTTAAACGAGTGGGGCGTCAATGGTATCGATCAACACCAGTGCAGTCTTACTGCGTACACAAACTCGTTCCCGTGGCTGGGAAAACTTCCACACGGGAGGGTGGGAATGCGCTATCTTATCGTTGGCTCTATTCGAGAAGAGCTGCGCCAATGCGAAATTGATTAACAACGCCACATCAGTTACGCCGTTGTGTAACGCCGACGTGGCGAAGCGGTGACGTGACCCGTAACCGTTAGCCGAAAACCACAGTCTTTAATGAGGTCAAAGCGGTCACTTCCCAGTCTGTGGGAAGCACAGCGTTTTCATATTTCCGATCGCACATAATGATACACCTTTTTCGTTCAGCCTTCTGTCCCCCCGGCCAATTCTACTACGATGATAGGGTATCCGCACTAAATTCTCACCGGTTCGACAGCGGGCTGTAAAGACTGGAAGGAGTTAATGGAAGAGGTTGGTAAACCGTAAACCGGAAACATAAGCAGTCTTTTTTAACAATGGTCTGGCCCATCAATCTTCTCATATATGCATGGACGCAAATATACAATAAAAAACAAGGCTATAGGCCAGGAATTCGCCAGGCCTTCTAGACAACTCTGGCAAAAACTAGAGACCCCCTTAGATCGATAAGCATGTATTTATGAACGATACGTTACCGGCCAAACTAATTATACAAAAACAATATGCTAGGAAACGATCTACAAGAACTATCGCAGATGTGGCCGAATCTAACGGAATTACACCCTAATGGCTGTGGAGACTCAGGGTAGCTCTTGTACGACCCTAATTTTTCATTGAAAAGGAACGTGCATGTTCATAGCAAGAAGATTACTGCACTAATTCCGATGACCACCAATTAGCCATTTACAAATTATTCAACTCGAAAACTAAACCCTTCTACATCTCATGGAGAGGTACGGCCTATCTTTTCTAGGCTCCTCATTTCTGTGCGAAATCTCATCTCAGTTACTTTGTATCGTTCAACGCTACATTATAAATTAGTTCTAAGGGGTCAGTACTAAGGGGCTAGTTGTCGTCTTTGTCGTCTATCAGAGTGTCGCCGGTTCGATTCCTGTTGTTAATAAATGTTTGTTAAGCGATGCTCATTAGGATCATAAACCATACTGTTGAGAATCAGCTGCCATGCTGCCACAATGACTGTTGGGGATAAACCCTAGATGTCTCAGCATATCTGGCCCCCGGTGCATTGAAGGTATGTCTCATGATCAGTTCCAGGCCTATAGGGGACGGAGGATGGTCCGAACAACTTTCTTGAAAAATGCAATACAAATGTGTGTCTGTATCAGAGCAGGCATCTTTTCATAGGTAAGTCGATTGAAAAAGTGGCGGTTGACTGAATTGCACCTAATTAGAGGAAAACAAATTATAATTGTACACGTTAGCCTTGCATTCAGCAGACACTTCCGTAGGCTGCTTTGTGTGCGAACGGCACAATGTGCCGCATATATATGAGCATTCATGTATATACATGTAGAGAGAGAGAGAGAGGAAAAGAGAATGTTGAAAAAGCTGACTTCTTGGCTACGCAATAATTCTACTTGCAGAATATTACGAAATAACGATTGGATCTTATAAATAATGTGCTGGCATTACATGTCTATAGCAAAACCAGTTCGATTATTAAAACAAGCCTGATGACAATCATACATACATATATATATATATGAGTAGAGTGAAACAAGAAGTCGAAAAGAAGATGGTGCGAAAAGCAGAAAGAGAAAAAGGAAGAGCCAATGCGATCGACAGGCCGACAACAACAAAAATCAAAATACAACGCTATAAATAGCGCACGCTTTACATGACTGGTTCTGAATAATCACAATAATCGTAAGAGGAATAATAATAATAATAATAATTATAGTAGTAGTAGTAATAATCGTCTTGCTTCGTGCTTGCTTGCGATTGTTGAAATACTGAACCTGTTTTCGTGTTAATTTTAGTCGCAGTGACGTCAGACCCGCCGTAACCGGCCACGTTCTATCGCTGCCCCATTGACGCCGCCGCCGCCGCGGAGGTCTACAGCGCATCCCGGTTGGCCCCGTATCGTAGCCTAGTCACGACTCTTTTCTCTCTCTCTCTCTCTCTTTCTTAGTACCCCCTTCTCGCTCTGAATCCTTCGCTCTCTCTCTCTCCCTCTATATATATATATATATATTGAATTGAACATTATATATATAGACAGTTCAGCTATAACTCTCTCCTTTTCCATAGTTCATTGTTGACGGCATCACCCCCGTGCCTTGTTATTTTGTCGTATCACCATCACCACCAACAGCAACCACAACAACAACAACGTGCTACAGGAATAACGACAGCAACCCCCCCTTACTCGAATGCTTTTCACGACGTCTCCAACGCAACATGACAGGAAAACGGCGGCGTAATCCGTCAACAGTGACTTCCTCTGCCCCCACAAAGAAGAAAAGCCCCACGGAAAGTTATCGCCGAGACACGGAGAGACAGATAGAGAAAGCGCGCGCGTGAGTAAAAAAACAAGCGAAGAAAAACGTGTCACTTTCATTTTTTTTGGTGTTGTCGGCGAGGTTTAGACTGCTTTTTTTTGAGGGGGGGTGCTTTTTTCTTCTTCTTCTTCTTCTTTGTCTTCTGTCTTCTGAGAAGGAGGAAATGCGGGGTTCTTTAAAGCTGCGTGCCCTCGCAGTGAAGCGTGCCGGCGTGTTGCGCACGCCGAGCACCGACCCAGTGTAGAGCGGCGTTGAACGTGCACGACATTAATGATTACGTGACGACGACGACGACGACGACAACAACGTGTTTGCGTGACCGCAACGCCTGCAGTGCTTGTTCAACCCGACGCAGGTCGTCACGACTACGCCGCCGCTCTGGACCCGGTTGGTGGACGACGGTCGGACAATCGGTGACAACTGGTCAACACGTCTCAGTGGATGGGGTAGCGGAGCATCGTCGCTGCCGCCGCCGCCGCCGGCTGCGTGTCGTCATGGCTGGGCTGATAAAGGCACCCACAACGTAACGTAACGTAACTCTGCGTAACTCGACAACCGCCCCAACACGTTCGTTCACGATCCGTGTCGTGCTCTGGCGTGGACGAACCCGTCACGGCCGTCAAAATGCGCCGCCATTCTTTTGACACTGCTGGTTATTTTTGTGGTCGTCGTCGTGTCTGTTGTTGTTGTTGTTCTTGTTGTTGTTGCTGCTGCTGTTGTTGTTGTTCTTAATGTTGATGTTGCTGTTGTTGATGTTATTGTTGTTGTTGTTGCTGATATTGTTGCTGCTGCGGTCGTCGTCGTCGTCGTCGTTGATGTTGTTGTTGTTCTTGTTGTTGTTGCTGCTGCTGTTGTTGTTGTTCTTAATGTTGATGTTGCTGTTGTTGATGTTATTGTTGTTGTTGTTGCTGATATTGTTGCTGCTGCGGTCGTCGTCGTCGTCGTCGTTGATGTTGTTGTTGTTGACGTTGTTGTTGACATTGTTGTTGTTGTTGTTGTTGCTGTTGTTGTTTATGATGATGTTGTTGTTGTTATTGTTATTGATATTGTAGCTGTTGCGGTTGTTGCTGTTGTTGTTGTTATTGTTGTTGTCGTCGTCGTCGGATATCATTTTTGGTTTTATTGTAGCCCGCTAGTCGCCGCTGTTGAAATTATTAATATTATTAGTAAGCACTACGACTTTTTGTTTGGGTCTGCTACGCTTGCTGTGTTTACCTGCTCTTCAGACAACGTAATCATGTCAAATGAATAAAATGCTGCGCCGCCACTTTTTTGGCGGCCAAACAGAATTGCGTCAATTTCGGCTTGGGGAATCAATCGAACCTTTGAGAGCAACAACACCAACAACAACAGCAGCAGCAGCAACAGCAACGGTTATAGTTTCCATTTAACTAATGCTGCAAATGCTCGTCACAAGTGGGTGATTGAATGAGATAAACTGGCTGCGTGTGTATCATCATTTTTGGCGCACGTATTCACGCTGTCTGTCACCGTGTACGCCGGAACTATTATGACTTGAATTCAGCACCACCGTACACTGCACATGTAGATGAGGTTGTTTGACCTGACACATGACATCGGCGCGCGTCGTTATCTATATACATTCAAAGAATGGACAAAGCCTTGGTTGCCAACTGCGTTGTTTGTGCAATCACTTAATACACAGACAAGATGGAATACGCAGATGATGGTAACGTTTCATTGCACGTAAATTATAGCTTGGATGATGGGTGAGGTACTGGGTCGCTGTATTGGACGCTAGTTAGCAAGACTAACCAACACGTATATATATATATATATATATATATATATACATATATATATACCGAGAAACTTGGCTTAGTGGCAAAGCCTTTACTTTGCATTCGGGAGGCCTGGGTTCAAGACCCAGACCGGCCACTCTTAAATTGGTCTTCATGGTTTCCAATTTAGACAACGTACATGCCGGAGTGGATTAACATGACATGAAAACAACCGTACACGGGCATTAGCCTTACAGAACAACTAAACAATGGTTATATATATATATACATATTTATTTATATATATATACATATAGTCGCGGCTTTTCCAGAGCATACTGTTTCGACCACTTGAAACGTTCACCAGGTACATAATACGTCTTTGATATGACCTGCAAAAACGATTGCTAGTTATTCGTAGGGATATTAACCGCAAACAGGCGTGAGGGAACACATAGAGAACGGCCAGCCAGTTAAGTTTGACTTTGGAGAAGAGCCTTAGTTCGGCAGCTGGTTTGAAGACTGGCTTACGTACATTTGTATAAGTGCAACCTAGGATGAGACTCGACGGTCACACAGTATTATACTAAAACCGCTACCGCCAATCTCCTCCGTGCAATCTTCTTCGGTCGTTGTCGCTTCGTGTTCGTGTTCGTCAGCACTACATAGGCACCTTAATGAGTAAGCAGCCACCTTAAGGCGTAGCCACTTGTCAGCTGCCATCTTTAGATACATTTGTTTTGTTTTTTGCAGGGGCCAGGAACAAAAATGCATAACGCACACTTTTTGATCTGGATAATGTGGGACTTTAAGACACACAAAAAAACATTTAAAAAAATCTCCGAGTGGTCTTCTTTTAGCTGACCTTTTCGTCATGAGCGCAGCATAGCACTCTGTCACAACTAAGGAAGTATTTTGTTCATTTTAGACTATTCTGCGTCCCCTACAGCTTCGGAGTCTCTTCAGTGCACCAGGTACACAATCTCTTAAACCCAGATCGGCCTGCACGGACTTTGTATGGCGTCTACACGAACACTTCTCTGATTGGCCCGATTCCGAACAACTCCAATACGGCTTTATTTCGCGCTTGTCAGGAGCGTTCTTAGCCATCGATTTTGTTGGCCATTAGTGATTGGCCATTGATGAGCCGTTCATCCTGCCATTGATACGATGCCACCACGTCATGAACGGCACTAAGATATTTATGCAGTCCTTTATTGCTATTGTTGTGGTCATTGTCGATGATGCACCTCTTGTAGACATTTAAATTGTCCCGCTGCTGCAGCTTCTGCATAATCGCCAGTGTCCAGTGTCACGACGTCCAGCCTTTGCGAGGTGATTGCGTGACGGATTTTGAATTGACATGAAACACAGAACGAATAGCTGGACAGGTAACGCGGTACACGTGTCAATCTAGTAGAAAGGCATTGCTTTACGCCTGCGGGACAAACATATGTATTCCAACAAACGTGTAATGGATCCGGTCATCGAGATTGCCTGCCTCAGCTAGACTAGGTACCTAACGACACGAATCCTTGTATAATTTTGATAATTCGATTAGCTTAGAATAGTGTCAGTATAAAACAGAAGAAATATCCAACAGACGAACAGCTACATCAAATGCCAGTAACCAAAGATGTACCGGCCGCTGCCATCTGAACGCTCGCGGACGCCAGACTTCACTACGCTAATTACTATTACAATTATTGCGCCGATTTCTGCCCAACTCATAGGCCGTGTTGATGTAGCTGACGCAAAAGTGAGTCGATACCGAGCTTCTGGTGGCGTTCTGGGTGTCCATGTAATAGTGTAATTGCGCGCTAGTCCGAATGCAATACTTCAGTCGGGTGCGTCTGAAGCGTATGCCGAGGCGAAAAAGGCGGAAAAGCCATCAGTTGATCAGGTCTTCGTCGGCTTTGTTGGTGGACGCGTCAAGGGAGTAAGCTTGATAGTCAAATACGAACGGAGTTTACCGCTGGTTCAATTGAGCGCGCCAACGGCAGCGCTCATTGCGTTCGCGCTTTGAGCCGAGAATCGAGGACACATGAGGAGAATGAGTTGCGTACACACTTGTTTACGCACCCCCACTCGCGGCTCCGACGTATGAGAAAACACGGCCAACAAGAAATACTTGCAGGCGCGCTCAAACGCCGACCACCGCCACATCGAATATCATAATAATGTGTCTTTGCCTTTCACCTATGCCTCGTACATGGTGGCTTTGCGAGATTCGTGCCGTGCGGGGACAACAATGTCAACAACAACAACAACAACAATCGGGCACCACCCGATACAGTCGATGCCCCCAGGCGGTCGTTGTGCCAGCTGGCGGCAGGAACAATAACAATAACAACAACAACGACGCCGACAACAATAACAAATATATATAGTAATATTTGCACCGTTATTGCTAAGTGCTGCGCGCACATGTGCCAAGCGCCAGTTATCCAGCTCTACTCGTACCTGTATATCCATTTAGATTGTTATCTATCTATCCATCCATCTATCTATGTATGAATGCATATATGTATGTATGTATGGCTCAGATATAACAACAACACGGTGGTCATTTGCGCCAGAATATGACTTGATTGGTCTTCAGCAACAGCTGATAGCCGTCGTTTTGTTCACTGTGGTCATAGCGCATCCTGATGATGAAATTGAAGACGTTGATGATAAAGCAGGCCTTCTTGCCCCGGGTACCCAGCGGCCACATCTCGCTTCAGACCACTGTACGGTACTCATGCATATATATATATATATATATATATATATATGTGTGTATATATATAAATACATACATGAATATATATATATATATACATATATATATATATATATGTATGTGTGTATATATACAAATACATACATGAATATATATATATATATATATTTATATATATACATATATATATATATATATATATATATATATATTATATATTCATATATGTATATATACATAGTTTTTTTCTTTTCTAATGTACTTGTATGTCTCTCTTTCTTGCGTATTCTTTCTCTCGTTATGCTAACTCCCGCTTGCGTATGGACAGCGAGACGCGTTGGTCGATCGGTTCAGCAACGAACGAACGGTAAATGGCGCGACCCTGGATCGGGTCAAGCCGTGTCAGGCGCGCGCACGCAGGCAGCCAGACAGGCCACAGGCGGCGCGTTGCCAACACGCGCTAGGCAATTACGCACACATAGACACTGACGTGTACAAATGCATCCCCCACGACCAGGGGGGAGAATCATCTGCCTACGAAGACTAGACTAGACCGACACCCCCGTCGGTCCATCACCCCCTCCCCTCCCCCCCTCCCTACCCCATCCAATCACCCCCGCTATATTCGATGATGATGATGATGATGATCGAAATGTGGTGATGCTAACGACGCGTACGATGCTGCTGCTGCTGCGAGCATTACGACAGGTTGTGGCTGGCCCTCGCTCTGCCATATACCGCCCACTCTGGAAATTATTCGACCAGATTCATCACCTCTATATATATATATATATATATATATGTATATATATATATATATATATATATATATATATATATATGTATATATATATGTATATATATATATATATATATATATATATATATATATATATATCTATATATATATATGTGTATGTATATATAATATATATATATATGTATATATCTATATACCTATATATTATATATATATATCATATATATATATACCTATATATATAGGTATATATATATATATTGGCTCATGTTACGTAACTTGGTAAGAGGCGTTTGTTATGTCAACAAATGTCTTGCGTACGTCCTGTCAACCCGTTCAAGAAAGGAAGTCAACAAGCCACGTTTCGTTTAGACGAGCGGGCACTGAGCTGCGTGCGCGAAACTTAACGCATTGCTGCGAGCCAGATTACCAAAGTCTGTTGCGAGTGCTGTAAAGCCGCGAACTGTGGATCCTCCTTCCTGTGCAGACGTAACGGTTCTCACAAGCAGCACAGGCCTATTGTTGTGGTACACTTACGGTGTGCTCTTAGCTCCTCCTCCTCCACCTTACGAATGGTTGGTATGTTTCCTTTCTATTTGGCGGTTATTTCCGTTCATGCAGATCAAAATATAGCACTTATTTCTAGTACAGTGTATACTTGGATGCTACATATACACATATATCATGAAGCACTTCTCACACGCGCGTCCGAAATTAGCTTGAGTAAGGTTGCTCGACATCCAGTCTAGGACCAGGCAGAATACCAAGCTTAAAAGCTTTTTCGGCTGACAGTGCCGGACATCACCGGTGATCATATTGATTTAGATTAATCAAACGCGTGACCTTAGCAAATTGAGAGATTTAAAGTTAAATGTATAACTAACTTTACATATCAAGTAACATAAACACACTTCCTGTTAATTAATTATTTCTAGATAAGTTATTTATATCTAGAAATATAAAACAAATTGTCTTCATGGTGCGGCCACGACCATAAACGAAGCATTTAACGGCCAGTGAATGAATACAGGCTACGACTTACCGTACCATCGAAACTAGAACTGCTGTTGTTTTTACAGATGAAAAGCAGATAAAAATGTCGTGACACTGCATTCTTCGCGCACCGCTTGCACGAATGCAGCCGTTAGCCCTAACTTCGACTTAATGATTTATATAATTCGAATGATGAGTACAAATTGTTCCGGTATTTGCGGAACAGAGTTTTACAATGCGGGCCTCGCCATGATGGTGTTACGGCGTGGGCAACACCACATCAAAGGAAAACCCTCCATCGGGCCTCTCGCCTCTATCGGGCACCATTTTAATTGAAATTTGACAATGATTGACAACGTGCGCTTTTTCAGTCAGACAGTCCGTCTTAGTCCGACAGGCGCCAGCCACACTTAACGCAAAAAAAACGTGCAGGCTTCCTAGTGTCTAGTACCTGTGTAGTGAGAAAATTTAACAATTACTACTTAAACATATCCTATACTTAAGGCATAATATGAATACTAAAACATATGAAACTATAATTAAATAAAGTGTGTACTCGGTTGTATAGCAGAGTACCTTTGAAAAAATATGTTAAAATCTTAATACTTTGAGTTTTCTCGCTTGCTGCATAGCCCAGTCTAAACCGATTAAATGCAGATACATTTCTATGCCCTTTGCTATGTCCCTAATGTTATATATATATATATATATATATATATATATATATAATTTGTTTTCAATATGCAACATGAAGTGGCGGGTTCGATCCTGTGGTGCCGCATAACAACCGCAATCTATTTTCCTAACACTTGCACCTGAGTTACTAGACACAAGATCTGGAAAAAAACAACAACGGCCGCAACATCAAAAGATGGATCATTTGCAGCGCAATTAGTTAGTGCAGGTCTGTGGAACTGCAGATCTAATAATAGATCTACAGGTCTAATAGTATATCTGCAAGTCTAGCAATATAGACAGCAGGTCTAACACTACATATGTAGGTCTGCAAGGTCCTGCGTGCATGGCGTGATGAGCTCGTTGCCTTGATCACGACTAGTTTTTCAACGATGAACTGATCTTCGAGAGGTCACATACATAAATGGCAAGCGGAATAGCGTACATTTGCGGCGTATTCTGTAGCTGTATAGCAGCTGTATTTCTGTGGCTGGCCGGCCGTCTGTATACTATGTTGTAGCTGTGTTTCTGCGCCTATTTTTGATGCAGCGACGGCCATTGCCTGCCTGTGTGCGGTGCTGCTTAATATTAATGATATTTTATGCGCACAAAATTCTGCTAGGTCAAGTCTTACTAATGCAAGGTCTAGCCTCATTAACGACGTCGTCGTCGTCGTCGTCGTCGTGTTGTTTGGACCGTCTTTGTAGCAACAAGCGCTCTGTTCCACCATCGTCGGTTGGTGCATCCTACGTCGTACGGTGCTCATGCGGCGACGCAACATAAATAGCAACGGCATCAGAAGGAGGCTTGTCGTCGTAGATGTTGCGTTTGTTGTTGTTGTTGTCGTCGCTTTTGTTGTTGTTCTTGTCGTTGTTGTTGTCGCTGTTGATATTGATGCTGTTGTTTTTGCTCTCGCTGTTGTTGTTGTTGTTGTTTTTGCTGTAGCCGTTGTCGCTCTCGTTACCACTGTCACTCTCCAGACGTCAGTTACAGCTACTGCAATGTTGTTGTTGTTTTTGCTGTCGCTGTTGTTGTTGTTGTCGCCCCGTTATCACTGCCACTCTCCAACGTCAGTTACAGCTACTGCAATGTTGTTGATGTTTTGTGTTGTTGTTGTTGTCGTCGCTGTTGTTGTTGTTTTTGCTGTCGCTATTGTTGTTGTTGCTATTTCTTCTCTTTCTGTTGTCGTTGTGGTCGTCGTTAGCGATGATGGTCTTTGTCGTGATCGGCCAAATCGACCAATATGCTACAGCAACACCCGATGCGATCGGGCGCGATTCAAATCGAAGAAGCGCCACTACACCAGACAGAAGTCGTACTCTTGTGAGAACGGCCGCGACCGGCGAATACGCGGCAATTCGCCTGTGAACGAACGTGTATCTGTGCAAAGATGCGTGCGTGGAACGACGATGATGCCGATGCCCAGCTACAGCCAGCAGCTGGACCCGTTAGAGGTGAAGGCCATTTGCGGAGGGCCTGTCAGGCTGTTCGTAATGTTGTACGTATGCGTCTGGCCGTTGGTTCACCTTTGGCCTGTTCGGCCTGCAGGCAGGAAACAGCCTGGCGAGGTTTGACGTCTATGGGTGCGTTCCTTAGACAGGATCATACAGCGTTTACAGTGGACTCCCCCCACCAATTGTTGTTATTCCTTCTCATTTCCGTCGCTTCTCTCTCTCTCTCTCTTATTTTTTTTTATTTATACCATTATACTCATTATCACCTTCCTTTCTTTTTTCTTCTTCCCCCAGTTTTCTTCAGCAGGCCAGCCACTCCAACGACATAGGGCAGGGATGACGCGATATTTTGTTCACAGCCACGACAGCAACCAGAAATTGTTGCGCGCACTACCTTATCAAGTACTCAGAATCATAACCAATAGACTATCAGTCTATATGCCATCAAACCGTGCACTCATCAGTTAATCGACGCCTCCATCAGTGACTGTACGTAGCAATCTTTCACCGATTTCCAACCTATTTCAGCCCCACACCCCCGAATAACCTCTGGCGTGTCCGTCTTCTAACTGACGCATCCGATTGCCCAAGAAGGCAGTGTAGCGCTTCTGCCGTTTAGTAATCCCTCACCCTTCTTCTCTTACTTCGTTGGTTGGGAACCTTTGTTTTACGAGAAGATACTACGTGTAGATGTTTCATTGCCACTTCCACGTGCCCAGTATGCGCTGTACTGGCATAAGGTGCTGTAGATGCGGCCAGCTGCGTCGCTCCTTCTGGTTTTCGTGTTGTTTCGGACCGGCTTTTGCCAGCCCCATGATTAACATCATCGTCATGGTTGAGACGGTCAGCGATGACGATAACGGTGATAATGATGAAGTCCGCAATGATCCGGAGTGACAGCCAATGCAATCGCCATCGAAGCAGATCGAGATGGTGACGAAGCTTAGCGTGTTGTACTTCGCTAGCCAAGCTGTTGTCGGTAAACACCACACAGTGACTCGACATCGATGTTAAGGTAGACATTATCGATAATGACGCTATCAATAATGGCAGAAATAACAGCTAGAGAAACGACATCTAACTAGCTATGTCCGACAAACGAGGCAACAAAGATCAGCCCGATTGAGGGGGTTGAGCGCATCATTCGTCGAACCGAAGGTGACGAAGTCCAGAAATGCCATACTTGGGGCAGTGGAGGGGAGGCGAGCGGGGGAATCAAACCAAGGACGATTGGTTCGTTCAATTACCAACCGCGCTGACACAAAAGCAAGTCATAAAATAATCAGTACATCGTAAAGTACAAACATTTACACAAATTACAGAAATAATACAGATAGGCTTTACTGAACAGCAATAGCAATACGATATGATAAACAGCAGCAGCAACCGCAGCAACAAACGACAAAAATAAGCCATCAGACAAGGTACCTGCTATTGAATCACGCCACGCGGTTGTCTTCGCTCAGTTGACCAACCCCTACTTAGAGTGATAGGGTAAAAACAATTGGTACGGGGTTATCTACACAACACGCAATGACAGTGAATTTGCATCATATTTACAAGGATCAAGGTCAGGCGGTTGTTGCTGTTGGGTTCTCCTGCATCCGTAAATTTGTGCGCGGGGACTACATATATCAGCGTACGCAAGGACGCTTCACTTGACAGCCTTTCAGAGTGGAGAAGAGCAACACGATTTGAACATCACCGTAGACACTTGGGTTGTGCAGAACCTTTCATACTCAGTTCAGGATATTTTTAGTGACTGCACCCGCTAAGGCAAGCATTTTTACTGGCAACAAAAGACCCCGATGTGGTGCAATGATATAATCTCCTCGTGGGTAACCTGTACTAAATTTGTGTTTCGGGCGGGGCTGAGAGAAACGGCTTATCCTTGTGAATCAAGTGACCTAGGGGTGTTAGATCATCTAGAAAAAAAATGTTTGCTTGTTCTATAATTTGTTTGGCATAAAGTGTTCTGACGTTTGCGCCCTCAGAAATCTCAATATCGTCGACACGACGCCACCCGATCTAACAGAGCAAGTAAACACAGCTGATAATTGGGGTTTAAATTTTCTAAATCCTTAGAACTCTCTTCAGTATCTAGTAGAGCTGTGTTGCATTCCAAGATGGCCTGCTCTACTTTTCTCGGTTTCATGCCGCACATCACGAACAAGAGTATAATATATCTCCGAATGTCTATGTTTCCCACAGTAGCTGGCAGACAACACATCTGAAACTCACAGCCAGCAGTGAGGTCTCGCAGTCATTGCTGTAGAAGCACGCGTTTCTTGACGCGATTCACCCCACCCGGTCTACAATCGTCTAGGGCTCTATGAGGCTTTTGTAGCCGCCATACAATCTTATAGATAATATCTCGCGGTTTTTTCGCGATTGTACTTTTCTTTCTCTATTTCGTCATAACGAAACGGCCCAGGTTGAGCGCGCGTCCTCCGTTGTCACTATTTGAATGTTTTCTATCGTTGCAGGTTCCTGATAACCAGTCATTTTGTGCCGTTGCAATTTGCATTGCAATGCCTCTAGCAAAGTATTTACAATATGTGAACATCTTTGTAATAGTAGCATTTTCACCCTGCCTGCACACCGGATCTTGCTCCGTGAGCTCTTTTGTTCGACCATAGTCCATTGCAGCTCGTTGTCTTGCGCGAGTGGCCGTTAAACAAGCCGATAGCGAAACGCAACCCCAGTGTATTCAACTCCTCTGTTGTCGCTTGTTTTGTTTATAAAAGCGTACACTTTCTGCCTTCTCGGCGATGGACAATGAACGTTTTACAGGTGTCTAAACTTGCCACGTTATTTTGCTCTATTGTGGACGCTAAACACAAATGCATTTTGGCATTGCAATGCTAGAGAACTCCAGAACGCAATTATCCTGCTTTTTGCTATGATTAAATTATATATATAAAAAATGAAATGTTTAAACAAGACTCTGTTGAAGAAGAAGTGTGTGAAAGCGTTTCCGGGCCTTCTGATGAAAACAGTCACGTTTGACGCGGAGGCAACCGCTTCTTAGCGGACGCTGCTCACATACGAGATGGTTAGCCTTAGACTGTCCCCACGTGTAATAAAAACAATAATAATGATAATAATAGTAATCACCTGTAAAAGTCTGACTACAAATAGTACTGGGCGGATTGGACGCCCAAACACTGGGTGTGCGGAAAACAGCGGTTCTAACCGAGAGGCACCACATTATCCCCCTTCCCTCGAACAACTCTACCACATAGTTGGCCTGTCTAGCTTTTTCACAGGGTCGTGCCATTGTGATGACGACCGCCGTTGGAGTAGCGCCGTCAACTGTCTTGAGGCTTTGCTCCTCATCATCATTGGATCATCCAACGAAGTCTGTCCGCATCTGTTCGCGCACACATAGCTTCATTAATTCAGTCAGTCAGTCAATCAATCAATCAGTTACTTAAACAGTCGACCCCCGTTCAAACGTGACGAAGTCGTCACCCCAGCGCCGACGCATAGATGCCATCGACAAATGACTTGAAGGGCATCCGTCCGGAACACGCTGTCTCTCTCTCTCTCTCTCTTGCGTGTGTTTCCTTACCGCTTCGCTCTTCAACGTTCTGTATTTCTAGCCCCGATGCAGTGCGTGGCGACAAGATGGCGACTGCGACATGCCAAGCACAAACAATGGTTCCGTCATAGCACGTAAAGCCCATTAGGGTAAAGGGTGGTGGTCCTCGATGACGGAGAAGCGTCGACATCATCACAAAGCCCATCTAACACACCACACAGGCACAGATAGCGTGAACAGCAGCCACAACAACAACAACAGCAACAACAGCAACAACAACGGACAACGCAGTGATAAGCAACAATGGCTACACGTCATCAGGAAAAACAGCAGCAGTAACAGTAGGCATGTCTGTTCTCGTGATTACCAGCAACAACGTCATTATCAGCATCACCAACACATCAACAATAATAACAACAACAAAAAGGGCAACAATAGACACCCCCAAAAAGTCATTGGATGAACGTAATGTTGCTTATGGTCCAAGGCAACTGGGGATCTACAACATGATATTCTTATAGGCTTCAAGATGGTGTTTGTTATTATCGTCGAACACTGCAATCAATGTGGAAACGATCCTAGTACTAACCATGGCTCAATACTTGAATACAGCTCCTTATATTTGAAGTTTCTATTTGTTGTTCATTTGTGGTTTGCGACTATTATTATGGTGGTTTTTCTTGATGTTAATCAACATAATTTATATCTTACCTTAGCTGATGTTTGTTTCAATTAGCGGTGGTGTGAATGGCGCTCGGCAAATCTGCTTTTGCGTTGGCTTTCATACAACTAAACGCTCAATAATGGTGCAAGAATTGCTGATTCTAATACAGTCAGTTCTGCTTAGAGACACTGACTCGTCAGGAGTATTACACCTAATGATTAGAGAAAAATATGAAATATTATTTTTTCTATCGCGAAAGCGTCCCTTCAAAATAACGCATCACCACACGGCCCTCTAGTTAGCGGCTACCGCAAGGGTCATTTTCTCTGGTGACCGGCTTCTAACGGTCGGTTAACCGCCTGCCAAGACGCAGATTTCCTCTTTTTTTTGCTAACAACAACTAATCATATATCGTTATGCTGTGTGACGCCTCATTTACCATGTTCGGATCGCCTCCGACCTTGACAGGACGTCTCATCCCGATAGCCGACTATATATATGTATATGTATAATATATATAAAGACTAGAATATATTATACATATACATATATATAAAGACTAGCCGGGGCTATCCGTACATAGTTGCTGCCAGTATAACTGCCGCAACAACATCAACAATAATTATCACCGTTCAATCATTTTTTTCATTTAGAGGTCATTTTTATGTGTGCCTTGTTCTGGCCTCCGCATTAAGTGTTAAGCTGTTTTATCGATATCATCCGCATTGGCCAACGGCAGAAGAACGACCATCATTACGAAGCTGGATAATCAAACTCAGCTTGTGGAAGAATCTGGAGGCTAAATTATGATCTAGGGTTTCTCACAATCATGCACGTCAATTGAAACATTTGAGCAGATAGAGAAAACGCGATCTAGCAATTAATGCCATTCGTCGCAATAATGCGCCGGGGAGGGGAACAGATAAACTTTTTCCGCATCAAAACACTTGTTCCCGAACAAGTAGTAGTGATCTTATTGTCCAACACACACAGAATATGTTCTGATATGGGCACCTAATAGTTATTTGCTAATTAGAAGACAATCTTATCGCATTCCTAAGCGTCGTTTACGGTAAGTTTTTGTTTCCTTTGCCGTTTCGTTCTGATATCCGTGCTGCCGTCACGTTCGATAAATGATAACTTATATGTTAGATTCTGCTCATGTGAATACGCACATGTGATATTTATGTATACACACGCGCATACATTGCTGTATACAATAAAATCTTAGTTTTGTTGAAGTAAGAGCATCTAGTATTTTGAGAAAATAATGCATACGCCTAATTAGGCTAACACTCCTTTAGCATCCTATATACACGCTAGAGGTCACGAAAGATGGCTTTATCTGCTAAATATTGTGGTACAGTGCATCCCGTCAAGCGACTTCGACTTTGGCATTTTTTCACTGTCCCAACACAACTGTATCGATAATTTTCAAGTGGAAGGAATCCAGTACATTGGTAACTTGTCGGAGGTGGCTTGAAAAAGCCATATAAATGATTCCTTTTTCTAATATGAGCAACAGTTGGAAGGGCTCTGTGTCGGCATGCAATAATATATATCAACTAATTATCTGGAAAGATTATCATATATATATAGATATATTTTTTTTTACGTATGATAATCTTTCCAGAAGTTGCCGCCAACTGACCCCATCTAACGGGAATCATACGACTATGGCAGACCACGGATGCGAGAAATTAAGCAAAAAAATAGGAGGTCAATCATCAATGTCTATTATGATCAGCTGAAACTAACAACGCAGCATGGGAGACAAAATAGAAACGCGTTGAACCATTCCCTTGCGGCGTCGATACATGGAAATCATGGACGAAATCTCAGATTGGTTTTCTGACCCGGGTTTACTTGACGCACCGATTTCGATGGTTCTTATATCCAAGCGGCTGCGCAAGTGCTTCTGGAGAGGCGTGGCTGGACAAACCTCTGTCACAGAGCCAATACGTCGTTGCAATCGAGAAGTTCGGCGCGCCGAGAATCAGAAGGCGCACATCAGAAGGGTCTCGAATCGTCACACCTGAAAAAAAACTCGTACGACATATTGACGAGATAGACAACGAAAACGAAAATCAAGGCGGTGTGCGGTCGTGATGATAGTGCTGCCACCATCCTCTGAAAATGCTTTGATATGCCGATCATTATGCTCACCATGAGACGATTGTCCAGCACACACCTTAAGCCAGCTCTAGCACGTATACGTTTAATCTGTGACAGATTAGTTACAACGTATATGGTATTCCTATGCTCATGATGCTTGCACCGCGGCGTAGCTTACGTGCGAGCTCACTATATGTAGCCTAGACAGTTGTTTGTGCCTGTAAAAACTAATTGAAATGTTTATATGTGGTTTATTTTGGCAGACACAAACGGGCTACTTGTTGCTTCGCAGGCGCAAATGGCTTAGTCGCTTATAATACATATCCCATACATTCATTTGTACTTGCGAGACCTTATCTGCGTGATATATGTATATATATATATATATATATATATATATACGAGGTGTGTTCAAAAAGTATCGCGACTTTTGTGTTCATTCATTTATTCATGAATATCTATTTTGTCCCCTTCAAAGTAATCCCCATGAGATATTATACACTTGTGCCAACGGTTTTTCCAAACTTCGAAGCACTTCAAAAAACCATTTTTTTTTTCCTGTTCAGCTCCTCCTTCGATGCCGTCTTTATCTCGTCAAGCGTAGCGTAACGTCGTCCTTTCATGGGCCTCTTCAGTTTAGGGAACAAGAAAAAGTCACAGGGGGCCAGATCTGGGGAATACGGTGGCTGCGGCATCATTAGTGTGTTGTTTTTGGCCAAAAACTCGCGCACAAGCAACGATGTGTGAGCAGGGGCGTTATCGTGGTGCAAAAGCCAATTATTGTTCTTCCACAAATCCGGGCGTTTCTGGCGGATTGCTTCGCGCAAATTGCGCATAACTTGCAGGTAATATTCCTTATTGACCGTTTTACCCTGTGGCAAGAACTCATGATGCACCACGCCCCTGCAATCGAAGAAAACTGTCAGCAAAACTTTCACATTCGACCGAACTTGGCGCGCTTTTTTTCGGTCTTGGTTCGTGCGGCAGCTTCCATTGAGATGATTGAGCTTTGGTTTCCACGTCATAACCATAAACCCACGATTCGTCACCAGTTATGACCCTCTGGAGCAAATTTGGGTCGTCGCGGACAGAGTCCAACATCTCATTAGCAATGTTCATGCGATGCTGTTTTTGGTCGCAATTGAGCAATTTTGGTACGAATTTCGCGGCGACCCGTCTCATGCCCAAATCATTGATAAAAATCGAATGGCACGAGCCAATCGATATGTTTAGGTCCTCAGCAACTTCTCTAACGGTGATTCGAGAACATTTTGTACCACCGATAAACGTTGCTTCGGTCCAAGGTAGCTTCTCCGTATGCCACAGTCAACATTCGGAATGCATCCGCGCACTTAATTTCGTTTTTCACACAAAATTTGATACAGGTTCTTTGATCAATTTTTTTGAATTGGTAAAAATCGAAGACGATCCAAAACACGTGCAAGCAAAGCAGCTGTCAACAATTAAGTAATCATTCAAAATGGCCGAGCTTGTCGGCATAAGTGAGAGACATGAGTACCAACATAACGCCACAAAAAATCGAAATTCGAATATACGTAACCCGCGAAAATTCAAAAGTCGCGATACTTTTTGAACACACCTCGTATATATATATATATATATATATATATATACATATATATATATATATACAGGTAACATTATATTTTTACTGTATGCAGAATAATTATATTGTTATTAACGAACCAGAACCAGAAAACAATTTAGCTACAACTGGTATATTGCTCTAGCGACGTCTGTACTCTTGTTGGGCTTTTCTACCTTTTAGATAGCATACATGTCAGTCGGGCCAATTATACACCTTCATGTTAAGGCTAACTGAAAGTACGGGGAAAGTGTGCTGCACACGGAACCCGGGCCGGTCGGTTAACACCCTGGGCTTTAGCAACCCAGTGGTACCGACTGGGACGCCTGCTGCCTTGGCTTAATAGGCACAATAAAGCGGGAAGCCACATGAAAGCAGACCTCCCGGCGAGAGAGCCACTGCTGCCCTTCGCAGCGGTGGGTAACCCCGGCTCCGGAGTGGTCGATCCTCCCTTCGGGGGGTTTTATGTATATTCTGGGGTGTAACGCGGAATCGTGAGAGGATCGCGTCTAATTGTCGGGTAGGAGTAGTGTGGTACCCCCACCCCGAACCTCGATAGGGGGGAGAGTGAGGGAGCTGCTGTCCTGTCTGTTCGGGCCGGCGGGCGCTTCTGCCATAGGCCAACGCGTAACCTACGTTGTCGGCGGGAGTGTAAGTGTCTCTCTCTTTTGCTAGCATCAGCATGAGTAGCTGCAGTTACCGGGTGGCAACTGTGGAAGGGACATTAATGCGGCTCACAGCCATTAAGAAAGCAGCTCCTCATAAAGAATCACATAGAACAACGCTTGATATGGCGTTTCCAACAGAAGGAATAACACATCGAATTACCGACTAGAGATCCTCGAGAAACAAGGAACTCTGATAGAGGAAGCTGGCCAAGAGTCCAACTCCCATCCTTATCTTAAGATAGCCAGATTCCCCTCCCTGTGCTACTGGTGGAATAGACATATTGTCGAGAAGCGAGGTACCTGCATTGAATATGAACGCGCCGCAGGGCAAGGCATTGGCCATAAATTTCCTATTTATAGGAGTATAAAGAAGCACACACAGCCTTACATAGGGAAATTTGGATTTGTAAAGCAGATTCGCTAGAATTAATTGTGCGAGAGGAAACTCTTGGGGTAAATAGTAGAAAATCGTGCATAGCAAAGTGCGCTACGCACAGCTTCCGCTTCCAGCAGCAGTAGATCGACTGACAATAACTGCGCTCTTCCGCAAAAACTCCGGCTGCAGCTCGTGCTCTTTAAAATCTCTCTTTATAGACCTCACCTTCGAGCCAATATCTATCCAAGAGAGCAGAATTGTGATCAAACATACCAAGAAATGTACCAGACCCAAATGCAATCCCCTAATAAGCAGCACGTATTCATTTACAAAACCACCCAAAGGTATTCTAACGCATGGATAAAATGCTAGCCAGGGGAGACTGTCCTAAGCTTTGAAAAATTACACGTTTAACTAAAATAATTTTAAACGTGGTTTGTTTACGGAACAGCAAATCACGACGCTTAAGTTCTCGGCAAAAAAATAAAAATAGCTGAAAAAAGACGAGTCAAGCAACAAAGCAGAAGATAGCTTTCGACAAAATTCGAAAATGCGTTGAATAAACACCTTATACAAACTATAATCACAGTGGTTATTGATCGTCACAAGAACTTCAATACAGCAGTTAATTCGTTAGCACGCGGAACCATATTTGAGGCAACACACTTGCAAATATACACACAAACGACGTAGTCTACAAGTATAGCATCTTCACAATTTACAACAGCTATAAGTAAAAACATGTGGAGAAAGGATGCTATCGAAATCAGAGCGCGTGTCCCCGTATAGAAGGCACAACAGTAACACTTCCGAATATATTAATATCCCAAGCCTGACTCTAACTGTGCAATTAAACTTCACTGTTTTATATCATGAGCGAAGACGTGTTTTGCAGTTAGGCATCTAATGTGTTTGGGAATGCAGATATAGGTTTTAATATGCAAATGTGTGTTGAATAGACCTCGGGGACACAAGAAACACTGCAAAAGTCGTTGCGCTTAGTTAATGTTTGACAGAGGGTAGGAAATCATGGAAATGCGATCTCTGCAAGCACAATACTTTGCGGAATATTGTGTGCTCACATGGAAACCCGCAGCGTGTAAATGTGTTTCACCGTGAATGGGTTAAAATGACTAAACAATTCCCAAACCAAAGTCCTTTGCCTCCTAGAAAAAAAAATCTAATTGCATCATTCGGTATCACTTTGGCTCTCTGGAGAATCCCGTCATAGCCACCACCCCAAAGAAGAGTACCATAGCATAGCACTGGTAAGAACACGGCTTTGTATACCAAGTAAGTCCTCTGTGGGGACCTCAGTTAATTTTATTTTCCGCGGCGCAGATATACCAGCACAGCACTTAGGTGCAACATTGTCCAGATAGGGATGCCAGCTCATGTTTTCTTGGAGAACCCCAGGCACCTAGCGGTCTGCGAAAACTTAATTTTACGTGTCTTGAATATCACGTTGTTAGGTAACGGCAGTAGCCTCGGCAATAAGCGAAAAACTATGAAATAGGTTTTATTACCATTGACAACTAATCCGAAAAAAAAATGTCTTAATATGTTATGAACATTTAAAAGTGACTGGTGCAAGTCTGCATCAAAATTCCGATGATTGACTTCGAACAGTGGCGTAGTGTCATTCGCAAAAACTATAGCTGAGCCGAGGTTTAGCCCAGGGATTTTCAATAGAATCTTCTTCGAAGAAAAATAATTTTCTTCAGAAGAATAAAGAATATGAAAGTTTCAAAAATCGCGCCTTGAGGGGTACCGATATCAACCTGCGGCCGCGAGGACTTCATTCGGTCCGCTGCCCTAAGTGGGCCAACGCGAGGTCAGTCGACTTAACTCTACAAAAGCCGAACTGGTTAGGCGAAAGTTAATTAATCGACTCTAATTATCGACCTGGCCTACCCAACACCAGTTTCCCGGCGACCTTTGAGAAATAATCAACGACCGAGACTGGCCTATAGTTAGTTGCTCCGTTTCGTTCACCCTTTTTCTTAAGTAAAAGAAATATTGCCGTATCCTTCAACAGTGTTGGATAGCTGCCAGACTCAAACGAACGACTTTGAATAGCAATCCGAATTCCTGCAACCACCTAGCCGCCACCGAGCTGCCATCCACTGTTCTCTCCTCGCCAAGTAGTAACGCGGACAGTAAGTCCACTGAATTATGTCGCCTACCAAAAAGTAATTTAATAAATTTCTAGAGGTGAGAGGAATCATCACACAAGGAAGCAAGGCGATTTCGGTAGAATGCTGTCATTGCAGCGCAGATTGCATTCAGGTAACAGCAACGACTATTTAAAAAGGAGGTTTTAAAATTTACTGAATTTATTTTACGATAAATTGTACGATAATCTGTACATATTATTAACGCTGCGATGCAGCCGCCGTTAATCTGGAGAGAAGAAAAACTAGCCCACCTTCCATGAATTATCAGAAGCAGGAAGGTCCATAAGGTCAAATGACTTTTCGTCTGTAAGAAGCAGGAGTTTACTGAAAACGTCAAACGCCAAATTCACATCTACTTCATCATAAACCGCTAACCACGAGACATCTTGTAAATTATATAGAAACATTTTAACTTTTGCCCTATTGTGACCTCTTTGTTAGTTTGGGGCCAACTCGGCCAGCGGTTTAACACCCGCTGAGTTGGCAGAAAATGATATTAAAACCGGGTAATGATCAGAGATTTTTTTCAATTATGTTTATTTCACTTAAATTGAGTATAGTAATTAATCTTACTTATTTCACTAAAATAGAGTATGTACAAGATAGCTCATGTTGTTATTAAACATCATTATTTGTTGTCCTGCCGTTCCACCGAGTACAATATACAGTTTAAAAATGTGTTTTGAGCAATTAGAGATAGTAATGTGGTCTTTGCACGTACGAGATGCAGATCTAATAATGCGATCTAATACAAGGAAGAAGTCTTCAGTGGAAAAATGAAGTGCACTCGCTGGGCTGCCGGACTAAAAGGAGGTTGACATTTGCATCACTCATAACAATGACAGGGATAGGGATTTTGACAATATATCTCTAGAGTTTCTAGAGAGTCTAGAGTAATCAGCAGGATGTCTTTACAAGCCGCATGGTTGGAACGCACATAGACGCCAACACCGCTGTCTAATTTTGCAAGGTCTCTGCCCGACGCAACTAATTCGAAACCACTCGTAGAGTCAGACGCCTGATTGCAATGATTCAACTACGTTCCACTAGCCAAAGTCGCATCAAATAGGGCTCCTTCGTATCCTAACAAAATATGTAATAACTGCAGCTGGCCGGATTTTTTAACCCTCAAGTCCCCGTTTAGTTGGGGGCCAAGCTACTGGGCCGAATTCTAGCCTCACCTGAAAGTTGGCGTGCCTTTCGCGAACAGTTTTGAATTATATAATTTGTACAGTGCATTGATCTAAGTATGTGGCTGTAGGCTGTAACGATGGCGAAAACCCTAAAATAGGAGATCCTAGATCAACATCGAATTGAGAGTTGATAACAATGTGGTAAAGACCTCAATCAGTAGCTTTCGGGGATTGCAGCTTTCGGGGATACAATACTCTTTATTTTCACGATGTGCTTCAAAGGTGAGATTATGTTGGAGTCACGTCTCTTTTGTTTACGTGTGGTAGAGCATCGATTGTCACGATGTCATCATTGACACTCGCACCCCACACTTCGTCGCATCTGGTTTGGGTTCTTTAGGCAAATCGCCAAAAAATCGGCCGTAACCTGCACCACCACCACCACCGCAGCCACTACTACGCCTCTAACTGCAGTAACTATAGAGCCGTGAGCAACTCTATATAACTGCGTCTACTCCACTTGGGCATCTAATGCAACTGATTCTCCGACGACCACCGCTTCTTTTGTTACGAGCATTAGTACAATGGCAACAGCCATCATCGACAAAACCGCCACCCTATCTGTTTGCGTTTTTGTTTGACAAAATATCAACGCCGTCACTCACGACAATGACGAGGACAACAACAACATTTGCGTGCTAATTCGGGCATTGGCATCCAGAAAAAAAACACCGAGCTCTAAGACTAGCTTAAAAATACTACTTAGTGCTTCGGGATTATCTGGGCAGTGAAACATTTGTTTCGGCTGTGTCTTGTTGTAGGAGTAGACCTTCGTCGAACATCCGTAGGCGCAGTCTCCTTTTGGGTTCTCATAAATTATTATATTAAAAGAGGACGTTTCATATATACAGATCACTGGGCGGCGAAGACGGCACTAAGGGCGCTTCTGGGCTGCTTTGTTTGCAACATCGCTTTAACCGAGCAAGGTGGCTTAGTGGCCTGCAGTCGGGTGGTCGTGGGTTCAAGAACTGAACCGGCCACTCTTAAATTGATATTCATGGTTTCCAATTTAGACAATGTGAAGACAAATGAATGCCGGAGTGGATTAAAGTCGACCATAATTGAACAAAAAAACGGGAAGCTCAGATACCTTAATCAAAAGAGATCATGTATTAGCATCTAATGGTAATGTAGTAACAAGTCCACATTATTACTTTTATCACTTGTTATGGATGAATGGATGTTATTATTCGCTTGACATGTATACCGAAATACACCTGTTACCCTTTTATATCAGGGGCGCTTAGAGCAGCAGCATAAGCGGCCCTGTTGAGATATCTAGGGTTTCCTCAAAACAACATGTGGTAGCATGATCGCCAACTCTCAGTTGTGTGATTTCTCACTTTGATATGAGTATCACTTTTAAATAAGTCTATTAATGACGAAAACCAAACTAGCAAAACTTCAGTAGATGACCACCATGACTAGCACACTAGACCACGCCCTACGCAGTGGTGTTATGGTGCACATTTTTGCAAGCCAAGTGGCCTTGCCGAATATTAGTGTTATTAATAATATTGCAATATTTCATCTAGCATCTAGGCAAAAAAATAAAAGATAAACAAGAGTTCCTACACCAGCGAATCTTTTTCAGTTTTCAAAAGTATTACACGTCCACAGTGACGGAGACCGTGAACGATTGGGATCTGTACTTTTTTTCGAGCTGACCTTTAACCAACATTTAACGTCTAGGGGTTTGCTTTCGAATTGCTTCGTAGGACGGACCCCATAAAAATTGTACAGATGTGCAACGGTGACGCTCGAATCCGTGCACCTATGTGTCTCGTCCGGTCACGAGGCGCATGCGAATGCACCACGCCACCGGCTCGACAAGCGATTGTGATCCAGCGAACGACAAAACGTGTGATATGTTAGTAAAAAAGATTAAGTCAAAACTGTGTAAGTAAATATATGCGTTACTAGGTCGACTAACATGCCTCTTAATCATTACAAAATTACTTTATTTTTAAATGTTATTAGAGAGTTTTGAAATAACCTCTCTTGATGCTAAGTTGCTTTAGGTAAGATTTAAATTCCTTCAAATCTACAAGTGTCTGTCGATCCGGGCATGAACAAAGTTACGTCAATTGGAACCTACTTCACGTTTAGATCGAGTAAATAGCGTTGGTTAGGCTCCCTTGCAAGCGTATGTCCTGATTGCATTCGCCAAGCGTTGCCGAAATGTGACAGTAATCCATTATGTTACCACATCGAATGCGATCACTTTCGTAGACGAATTGACAAAAGCTAGTAGAGCTACGACCACGACAACAACAACAACAATACTAACAACAGCAACACCAACAACAGCAACAAGAACAACAACACCACAACACCAACAACAGAAACAACAACAGACACCAATAACCGCGACTTATAACGGGTGCGGCATATGGCAGTTACTCGTCAGTCGGGTCAGTCGCCTACGGCCGATTTTCGTCAAGTGCAAACCGTCGTCAGAACCCCCCGGCTAACGGCAAGCCTCCAAAGACTAGATAATAATAATAATGAATAAGCGAGGGATGCAGCGCTAATTGACAAGCCATATATGATTAGCTCCTCCCGCTGGTCACTGCGCATTACAGAACCCCGAGGCAGATACGCACGCACACACACGCTGTATGATCCTTCCCTATACAATTGCCCAATAATACAGACTGCTATATATATTGACAGACTGACACGCACACATGCATACACTTATATATATATATATATATATATATATATATATATATATATATATATATATATATATATATATATATATATAAGTGTATGCATGTGTGCGTGTCAGTCTGTCAACATAGCAACAACAACAACTACTTATACGACTGCACAACAACATCAGTAACAGCAATGGGGTTTTACCAGCAATACCAATGAAACAGCTTATCTGCAATCAACAACACCAACAACGAGACGAACACATTGGCGATCATCAAAATGATCATGATGGACATCGACATCATCATCATCATCATCAAAACAACCAGAGCACCATAGCAATGCATGGCAACAAAAAGCAAAAAATAGCTCAGGTTATTGTGCATGTTAGAGACAAATAGATTTCATGTGGATTGACTTCTTCCGATGGTGAAATACGCTCGCAAAGTAACAACAACGACAATAGAAGGTCTAGCACCAGCAGCATAATCGGCTGTTCGGCAATGTAATATAAAACAGTAGCGGCTCTAACAGCTAATCATTGCAACAACAGAGAATAATTAAGAATAAAAGCATCGAAGTATTCACACCTCCATAACATCCAGTTAACGTCACAATTATCTTTATAATTGCTGTCACCAACAACAACAACAACAACAACAACAACAACGACAACAACAACAATAAGGTCGGGGAACAAAAACAACAGCACTGCTAACCACAACAAATGGCCAAAGTGAGACACAACCAGTTATTTCAACAACATCCAAAACAACAACAAGCATGACGACAATAATACCACACCAACAAATAACGTACACTAAAAAACAACAACATCCAGCAACGTTCGATAGTATCAACAATAACAACCACAACAGGACACAACAACAACGTCATTAGCAGGACATGCTTAGCAGCAGTCAGCACAAATTTACACGGTTGCCGCAGTCATTGCCCCGTAGCCTTACTTAACCTTGTCACTACAAATCGCAACCAACGACCTTCGTTTGGCCACCACGCTTTACCACGGTAGGCAAACAGCTAAATAAATGGTTCTACTGTACATATATATATATATAAATGGC
This sequence comes from Dermanyssus gallinae, assembly GCA_003439945.1. Taxonomy (NCBI): domain Eukaryota; kingdom Metazoa; phylum Arthropoda; class Arachnida; order Mesostigmata; family Dermanyssidae; genus Dermanyssus; species Dermanyssus gallinae. The sequence continues at coordinate 276,817 of QVRM01003373.1, forward strand.
CGACAGCCGTGACGATGCCAAAAGCAGACTTCATCGATCGAGCCTGATCATCTGCGTCATTACGGCCATAACTATGGATAGCAGCATAGCGCCAGTAATCATTGTCCTGCAGCCTGCCTCATACGAGTACCTGTTGTGTCGATGTGATGGAGGGCTAACACCAGCACGCCTAAACACTAAACGTCGGTTACACTTCGAATTGTGTGGAATATGGATGTATGTATATATGTATATATATATATATATATATATATATATATTAAGCATGAATCTTAGCAGAGTGTAGAATAAAATCTGCCGGCAAACACCGCAGAGTTTATATATATATATATAAACTCTGCGGTGTTTGCCGGCAGATTTTATTCTACACTCTGCTAAGATTCATGCTTAACATTTTGTCGACAATAGGTTATTTTCAAAAAGAAATCTTTTGTGGATCTCATACCGCTAAAATGCACAAACAGAATGATTGTTAGTCCACCGCCCTTAAAGCAAATGATGAAGGTATTTTTTTCGGTTTTTGCCAAAGATGCGTTATTAAAGACAGCTGTCCCCGTCAGCGGCGAGTTTAGGAGGTAGGCCGGAAATTAAATAAGGCTTGTCGCGAGCTTCAGTATGGTCGTGGGCAACTTAGCCCCAAGGTGGCAAAGTCTAGTGATAGCCTTGCACCGCACCAGTCACAAGTGCATGAAAAAGTTGTAAAAAGCCAGTTAAAAAATCATGCTAGAATCATCGGTTCGAGAAAGATCTGAATTTTTAATAAGTTTAGACAAAATTAAGCTTTAAGTTAATAAATTTAAGCTTTTTAATAAGTTTAGACATAAATGTACGTTTTAAGTTTTAGTAAGTATTTTTTTAATAAGTTTAGGCATTAATATACGTCTTATAGTTTTCAATCATTTTTTGTTTTATTTTCAATAAGTCTTAAGTTGTTAACACATTGAAAGCCCCGGCCCCTACCGTCCGTTTTGCCTACTTGGCTCCCTAGCTAAAGTATTCGAGTCCATCGTGGAGACACGCCGCGGTACTCTGCGGAGAAGTGCGATCTGCTATCCGACACCCAGTCAGATCCCGTAAGGCACGCTCAACCATCGGCGCCATAATGCGGATTCAGACGCAGGTTAAACTCTCCTGCAAGTCCCCGTCAAGAAGACGGGCCTTGTTCCGCGCAATTTTACTTGTCGTCAAAAATGCTTTTAAAAGCCTGCTGTGAAGAGTTATCCTGTGAATTCTCCACAGAAAATAATCCCCTTTTACTAACGAAAGTTTATATATAACTACCCACCTGACAGAGCCCGTCGAGCCCGGTGGCATGGTGGCTTAAGTCTACGCCTAGCAACCGGAGGAGACACATAGGTGCGCGGGTTCGAGCCCCACCGTTGCACATTTGTATTTATGGAGGTCCGTACGAAACGTCAATACGAAAACTTAACCTACCTGACAGAACGATTCAGTCCCACTGAACGGTTTTCAACGTGACTACAAGGGTGCCACACGGCACAATTTTTGAAGCCCGAGAATTTTCCATTTTTGGAGCTATGTATTAGAAACTACGAAGACGTGCTGCGGCTAAAGAACCTTCTCCTCGGGGTTAAACTCTTTTTCTACGCTGACGCTCTTGTCCTAACCGTCCAGGCCCAAACCCGCATCTGTTGCAGAGTCGTACGAACGAGGTTCTTGGCGACCTCTGCCGCTGGATGCAAGCGGCGGGACTTGTTTTCGTCCCATTTAAGAGCGGGGCGATGCCCCTAGTGAGTCGGAGCAAATGCCCCGCCCTTCACTTTTGCCTACAAGACCAGTAGATCGCACTCTTCAATAACGTAACGCGCCTCGGGTTTTGCCTTGATATGATGGGTATCCGCGGCTCTGAACACGGAGAAAACAACGAATAACTTCGCATATCTTATGCCCAATACCTATGGGCCACGGCAGTAGCGGCTCACGCTCTTGCTGGAATGATCCAAAAAGACGAAGAACGTCAACGTTCAATTGACCTCGGACGGTATACATATTCAACATATTCAATAAAAGAAAGCTGTCGTCTTGATACGTTGTAGCTCGAGTTCTGTCCGAACCCGCCCTACAATGGAAGCTGCTCAGGAACTTATACCGTTGGTTGATACTGCAAACGGTCGTCTGGTTTGTTCACTTATTATTATTATTCACTTAAAGAGCTAGAGAGCGTTGTCTATAGCAAGCAAAGCAACAATATGGGTGGCTCTTTCTGACGTTATATTTGCAATTCTACAACTGATCAGGGCTTGTTATTGGCTCCTTCACTGAGCAATGCCACTAGTCGACTGCAAGAACATTTTCCTGGACATTTGCTGACGTGTTTGGAATAAGTCACTTGTGAATGGAATGAAAGTGACTAAATCAGGTTTCCAGACCATTTCACTTCAATTTCCATTTCATTGCTTTATATGGTTGAGATGAAGTACTATAGCTCAAATATGCTGGTCGCATTTTATGACTAATGTAATCGCCTTTTAACTGCCCATTATCCTTTTTTTATGGCGCTACCATTTCAAGCATAAAATATGCATTAAGTGAAATATATTGCATGATTTTTCGTGCTATACGACTTTTATACGTATATAAAATTAATTACCTTATTTTGTTAGGAACCGATTATATTCTATTATACGGCAAGTCTATTATTGGCATGTATCTAATTTTTACACATACACATAGTACATGATGTCATACATAGTCAGAAACAGAAATGTAGAAAGAGGAACTATGCCCGAGTCGGCAAGTGCGAGATCGTCATCATCAGTTATCAAGTTAGATAAAAGAATGATTATACAATTGTCTGCATTGAGTCAAAAATTAACCATGTATACATAGTTTGAGATTGTCAGGAGAAATTCTACTTAAATCTATTATAATACAACGTTTGAGTGATCCTCCGGAACAAGAGCCATGAAAGAGCTTAAAGGATCTGGAAAATTTGACTTAATATTCACAAGACGACGCAAAAGTAAATCATTATTCATTGCCAAGCGGATTAAGTGATAAATAAATCTATCACTAATGGCATTTCATTTACTACTGGCGTGAGTTGTTTTTTCACATTAAATATTCAGTTTGTCAGCATAAATTATACTGGAATATTTACATATGCTATAAAACTCCCAAATACCTTCATTGTGCCAAATATATGTAGTACATTTTATATATACGAAGCCAAAAATGTTTCATATCCAAGTGAAGTATTTTAAAAATCATCTACATAAAGCATGTTACCATAGTTCAGCTGTAAGCTATCAACCCATAACAATATTACAAAAAATAGTTAAAAACTTTTAAACTCATGTTTGTATTATATATTGCATTATTGTATTATCTTATTTCTTTATAATTTGAATATACCAAAATTTCCTGAAATTAACTTAAAATATACAAATAATTCAATATATCAAAAAATGTAATGATATTTCCCACCGTTATTTATGGGTTATTTAATAAAACCATAATGCCAAATTTTTGTTTATACTCATTTTCATAATATTCATACAAATAGTAATTTACGAAAAATAGGCTTGAATATTCATAATATTTATTTCCACAAACTAATGGTTTAATAAAATATCTAAGTACCAAAAAAATTATTAAAAACAAATCTATCTTAAGTAGATAGAATAAAAATTGAAATTTATAGAAATAAAAATACTATTTTTACAAATAGAAATATTACATATTTTATGTTTATATATTTTTCCATGAAATAATATTATATATAAATATTTTAAATATAAAGAGCTAAAAACTTCTAATGAATATATAATAAACATAATTTAACTTTAGTTATAATTAAAATAAATTCAGCAAATATAGGTATAAATGGGGGTACTGATATATTTATTACACAAAAAGAATCCAAAGACCAAGATAAATAAATAAAATGAAGTCGCTTTATCGTCACGAGCCGCCTCGAACATTGCCTGGGCCGCCGGCGGGAGCAGGCGCTGGACATTTTCCGACGTAGCATGCATCGAGGCAGCCGCGGCCGGGCCGCCCGCCAAAGATCGAGCCGAGGGGAGACCAAGTCCGCCCATGGACGTGGGGAGGGCCACCTGGCGCACCTCTCGTGGTCGTAAGTATAGACTCAGCACCGTCTGTAGGGCCTCCACCACCTGCTCGTCGAATGGTTGGAGAAGATGGTTCAAATCGCCTGAGCAGTCTATGGGCCGTAAAATATCTACGATGCGGCACGCGGAGAACGACGAACGAAGCAAGTAGACTCCCTGGTGGGCTCCAACAAGCGGAAGACGTTCCTGCATCGCTCACAATCTGTCCGTGAAGGGGTCGAGTTGTCCCGGCCATGCAGAGGGCAGAACCGGTGCGCCAAGAAGGTTTATTTTGTTGTCAGCCACGACTCTACACCCCGGTTGCAGCTCGAGCAAGGCCCTCAATGAGGGGTCGTCTGGGTCTGTCCCCGGAGCCAAGCGTTGAATGGCACTTGAACGGAGTTAACCAGCTCACGTATCCCGAGGCTGTATAGGGCCGGTCCCAAGGGGTCCCCCTGCTGTATACCCGATGCCGAAAATAACGTCTCGGCGCCAAACAACAGGACGGATGGCTCTTTGTACGCGTGTTCTACTAAGGTGAAGAGTTCCGGTGAAGCGCAGGCAATGGGGCGAATTGATGCGTCTTTTTTGCGCAGTGCGAATAGGTTGGCACCGAACACGATCGCCCTGACCTCAGCCGGCAATCGGCCCCATCTCAGGACGTTCATCACTCTGGCAAGTGATGCGGCCAGTTTCCCGGCCACCGGTCCGATCCCGGGGGAAAGGAGATCCTTTAGATGGCGCGGGCGGAGACCGTCAGGACCAGCGGACGAACTGGCCGGAAAGCCGGCTACAGCTCTCAAGACGTTATCGACTGAGGTTTGATGCTGCGTCATCGAGTCAGGAGGGGCAGGAAAAGCCAAGTGCGGCGGAGCAGGTGGGTGCTTGGTGGCAAGCGAAGCTAGGACTCCGCCCCCCGAGGCAAATGAGTCGGTAGAGCATAATAGTCGGGCCGCCCCGGAAACGTCTCCCTCAGATAACTTGCTCGAAACGCTAACGTTTGGAGCCCGTGCGAAACTAGTCGCACGGGTCCGTTCTTGCTCTTCTAATACCTCCTACGCGAAAAATGTTTAATGGAGTAAAATTAAAAAAAGTATGATATTCAAAATGTTTAACGAAGTAAAATTAAAAAAGTATAATATTCACAATAAAATATGTACATTCACCTCGTCAGTCGGGTGCTGTGTTAATGAATATTGTTATTATTATTGCATGTTAAATAATGTTACACTTGCAAGGTCTGAACGTAATATTGTAATTCTCTTAGAGAATGATCTTACCCTATGGCGTCTAAGATAGATGCCGCATTCTTTCTGCAAACGGCCAAGAAAAACGCTTGATTGAAACTTTATTTTATTGATCATAAGAAGAAGTATAATACAATTTACAACATGTATACAAATAAGTTTTGTTGTAAAAATTTGCTTTGACTCAATTTTAGTTCTCATTCGTTCAATTGCTTCACAAGTTATCATGGATACAAGTGCAATATTTTAGCATTAGTAGTCTGGGTTGGAAGGCCATAATGACATCGACTCGACGTTGCCTGTACCTCAAACACTACGTCAAACAGATCCCCGTTCTTAATTAGGGACGCAACTGTCTTTTATCAGATTCTTTAAATAGCTCGGTCACGGATTTAAGCTCGAAGACGTGCATTTCAATTCGACAATTTGGGGTTAAGAAACCCTTGTTAGAAAGTGACGCTGCATTTTTTCTAGTAACCCAAGATCACCCAGTCTTGAAGGGTTCCGCTGCCTGGCATCCATGCATTAATAGTGGCACAACTTGTGATTTGTACAGTTTTAAATAGGCAAAGGCACTTCATACAACAAACGCACGGAGTATCCAGCTGTACAACAGTGAACATACGTTACCTAATTAGTAAATGTCAATGACATCAGGAGTCATACCCCAAGGTTATTCGCATACTCCATTTCTGTCAGGGCTAGGTCGTCCAACATGTATCTATGCTTGGTATCTCTGATATCGAGATGCAGTACTCCACATTTGTGGCCAGTTAATTTTAAACCCAGCTTCGACGACCACACAATAAAGTTGTTTAGTACATAGCATAGCACGTTCGCATCATTATTATCCCGAGTATGCATGTAAAGCTTGGTACCATCGTCGTATATAACATATTTAACTGATTTGGGTATGATGTGCTTGACCTGATTGATAAAAACATAAACAAGATGCTATCGTGCATAATCAAAATACATTTGTTGCCGTTATGTGGCCATCCGCTTCGTGACGGTGATATATGGCAACTCTTAAAATGGCGATTAGCAATTACTTGATGCTCAAGGCAAGATTTGTGGAACCAAGGCAGCAAACAGTTTATAGGAAAACACAGCTTAGCTGATTTTAATATTGGTGCGAAGTTTATTGTCTTGCAGTTAAATAAGTATGGCTGAAGTAGCATTAATTATCAAACATTTACGGTTATTTGTAAATTGCATATATCATATGCCTTACTGTACATGATAGTAGGATGCGAGAGTATCTATGGTCAGGCGCGCTTGATTCCCACTCACCAGTTTTAACATAAATAGATGAGAGACAGTGCCACAAGTCATCAATTTGGATTGCGACGTGATTAACTTGACTATGTTGGGGTTCGACTCCGAGAGAACACATCTTATCTCTACGACTATTGAATATTGCAGTTGACTGGGCAATGGTACAATGGACAAGTAAGTGACTATATTTGTCCTAAAGAAGCTCTCTCGGAGGAAAAAGTAATGTAACCTTCTCTTTTGGGAAAGGTGAAATTGCACGTCGTCAGATTATGTATTTCAACGCGTATGAATTAAAGTGATTATGGAGCGTATGCGTTGTGCATGAGACTCCCAGATAGTCCCGTGGGAGAACTCTGCAGATTAGAGAAAGAGCCCTTTAAATAAGAATTTCCCATTCAATAAACCCAGGAGTGTAATTTCTGGCATTAAATCCAACGTTCGGTATTCACACTGGAAATTCGAACCACGTATTGCTGCGCTTCTCCACAGGGGGAGTGAAGACTTGAGTGACGTCCGTCTTAGACCAATCCATGCACACGTAAATACCGTTTTCATTGAGCCATTTTGACAACCATTCAAGTTCGTCTGGATTCTGACCCGTTTTAATAGACATAATGATCAGATAAGCTACTGGCCCCGCCAGTGCATCGGCAGCGCGTTGAAGTGTCTGTGACGGTATTTGACACGGAGCGACAGAACAAACTTTTGCTTGACTTGGAATATAGCGCACGCAGAGGAGGTGCGCTTCCTGCGTACCTCTGCGCGGGTCATCCCCTGGACTCATCACACGCATTACCATTTGTCGGGGCACAATGCATCCTAGTTAACATCACCAAGCTTAATTGCTTCGCGGCAGTCCATTCTCACAAATATACCATCTAATGAAATGTTAACTCCTCAAGAGCTACCCTTGGCGATAAAATACACCGATGACTCTTCTTCGATCACCTGTTTCACCACCACTTATCTCCACAGACGTTCACCATTTTGAGATCTCTGTGTTTTTAACATGAAAATCGGACTTAACAAGCCATGTTGAACCACTGCCACAACTACCACCATCTGCCGTGCTCCGGCATCCGAAATACCTGTTCGAATTTGCTATACGGAAACTGCCCGCCTCATCTCCAGTTACTTTTCTTTCAGATCCTGCTGTGGCGACTGCTCTTGTCGAGCACTGTCTCCAAACAACGTTTGTATAATTTAATTCCATGATGAACAACGAGAGAGACTGACGGTTCACACCGAAATAATAGATTAACAACTTGGTTTGTCGCAAGCATTGCGATTTACTGGTGGTTTTGACGAGTTGGGGTGCCACCAGCTTGGTCAGATCGGTTGTTAGGTCAACTGGCCGATACGGCCCGGCTGAAGACAACTTCACTTGAAGCCGGCAGTCCCATGACTGTGTATCGACATTTTATCTTTCTTGCTTCATCGCGTCTAAGCTAGCGGGAAAGAGCAGCCTTAGGCGACGAATGAGGTGATCATTCGCGTAAGCCGGTGTGTTGAAGTTGGCGTGCTTCGAGCTGAATGTCGATTTCGGATTGGTCTCCCTGAGCTTCCTTTGTACCTCCAACTTCTTCCATCGGCAAACAAAACGTAAGAATATCGGAGACCGCTCACTAGTCTATTTGCCGTGTACCGTGATTGTCCATTCGAATCTATGAGCCACGTCGATATCTTGTTTAACAATCATCGCCACTTCCTGCACTCAAAATTATTAACATTTGGCACCTGTGGCTTTCACCATTACCCTTCTTCGATAGAACTTGCCCGTTGTGGAGATTAATAAACCTGCGGCGTAACCGAACTAGGGATAATAGCGGCAAGGCCCCATTGACTTATCCACGTAGCGCGGGGGCGTGACTTGCCATTATGACCAACGCGTCATCAATATGGACGGTCTCTCTCTACTTAAAACTTGCATTAAATATCATCGCATTTAATAAAACTATATCAGAAGTAAACATAATTTAGACGATAACGTAAATAAAAACTATTTGCGGTGGAAGTAAATGCTACGATGCATTCTATATATATATATATATATATATATATAGAATGCATCGTAGCATTTACTATACTATATATATATATAGCATTTACTATATTATATATATATATATATATATATATAACAACAAGTAGAAACATTCCGACATGCAGCTAATCTGAGTGAATATACTCGGCGCTCTGAGTTCTCTCCGGTCCATCTGCAGCTGACTTGTCAGGCCCAAGACATCTCACAGACCTCGTTTGTAAGGGCCAAGGTAAGACGGTTTGGGAGCCAGCTAAAGCACTGTTGTACACAGTCTTTGATAAGGTTAGCGACATATCCGCCTGCAGGGCAGGCCTATCATCTTTGCGGCTCATTTGTTTGCCGCCAGAAACGGATCGCTGCGATCATTTTCTGCGCGACCACACTTTGCAGATTCGCGGCCAAGATAGCCCGCAAAGAGACACAAGTCGTCGATTGAATCCGTTTTGGGCCTGCATCACCTGTGGTTTGACAAGCGCCGGGGCATGAAAGCCGCTGTCGTCACAGGGTTTTCACAAGTCTCCGGAAGACGCTCCCGCAATCTTCGTTAAGTTCGACTTCAGCAAGGCGTTTAACACACTACGGCGGGATTACTTCTTACGAGTGGTGCGAGATAAGGTTCCAACTTATTCGGCTACGTCCAGGTTTCGGATCGTAACGTGCATCAGAGGGAAAGACTGCCGCTGACTCGCTTGCCTATCGTTTCAGCATAATGTCTTCATAGAATTGATTCACATTGTAGCGTTGTCTCGCTACGCTAAGTTAGCTGGGGGATGCAGGCTCAGCAAAACGGTTACTACAACACGAAAGACTCGAAGAAATGAGTGAGAACACACAGTGTAATGTCTGACTCGCAAAGTTACCAGATGGAGAATGCGTTTCTAGCATTCTTCTCCCGGGCTATTTATTGGCTCAAGTGACGCCGTTGCGTTCGTGTAGTAATAATGTTAAGAGGATGCACTTTCGATTGGATGCTTGCTTGTCTTACTCACATCGTCAATTATCGGCGGCGTAGGTCGTTGTGATCATTCAAGAAGATAAAGGTTACGAAAAGTCCACGGGAGGGCCCTAAATATGCGATATCAGGAGTATACATCTGATGACTTGTGTGCTAGGGAGCGAGCTTACGGTGCAACAGCAGAACGTTTAATTTGAATACAGGGCGATTGAAACCGCCAAGTAGAAGGCATGCATCCGAAAGCTCCACCTGTCTTTTACCTTCAGTCCATTTCGTCAAAGTTATTAGATAATGCACTTTGCACCAGGCGTTAAAGGTTTGTAGCACAACTTACAATCTAAGCAAGTTAAATGATCAAAAAGTATGTATATTTAAAGGCTTAGAGGATGGAACTTCATGTTGTGAGCTACCATGCGAATGCAACATTCGTACCTTTATTGCGCGCCACTGCTGATTACATAGTGGGTTCTACGAGCAAACCAAGACTATACGTTCGAAACATTGAATCCAAAAATTGTAATGTGCCAGAAACGCTTAACAATGAAGTTCTCCCCAACTGTATAGAAGGAGGCCCACGATGTCAAAATAGAAACAAAAAGCGGTATATTCCTCGCAATAAACGCACATGCATTGAACTACGTTGAAGAGCGACAATTGCCAGCTAATTGTAGGAGCGATCGATAGAGATATCTAGGAGTCGACTTTGACAGCAATGGCAAAGTTGACTCCACCAAGAATAAACTCCTTTATTGACTCAACAGACTCACGATAACTCCCCTCAAACCCCACCAAAACCGCATATGTTTGAAAGACTTTCTCATTCCCCGCCTCCTATATAAACTGGTCTCCGGTCACAGACCATCTCACACACTCCTTAGCGACCAAGACAAAGAGATCAGAATGGTTGCTAAGTCGAAATGGCTTAAGCTCGAATATTCGGTGCCGAACGCGTATTTCTACACGCACACAGCACACGGCGGTCTGGACAGCCCCTGCCTCCAAACATTATCCCCAGACTCCGCCTCTCTCGTCTGACAGCACTATAGCACTCCACACACCCTGGGGTCCAATGGATGCTAACCACCTAGCACTTCGTAAAAGACCTTGTGAAACAAGACTTCTTTGCGAGTGTTTGGGAACCTTCATTGAGACCGCTACACAAGAGATCGATTACTGGTCTCAACAACTACACAACACGTTCGATGGCGACATTTTAAGAAAGCACACAAAACACCCTTGGTACATTACTGGACAAGGGGTATGCCCTACCTATCTAGTAAGGAGCATTTAAGCCTACTAAAGCTCAGGATCAACGCATAACCAACGCGTGCCAGATTGGCCAGGGGACGCCCGGGCTACAACAAACTTTGTAGGCACGAGTGTCATGCGCCTGGGACGTTGACTCATTACGCTCAGATGTGCGATACAACACACAAGCTAACTATAAAGAGGCATGACGACGTCTGTGATCGCATTGCGCAGCTTCTCCGCGAGGGGGATCACGAGGTGGTTCGTATAGCGAGTATTTTGTCGACCTGGCGCACTGGGTCTAATACCCGACCTCGTAAAAGCAACACCTACCGAGGTCTGGGTTTTAGATGCCGAGGCTTGCGGAACTGGCAAGAGCGCGGCAAGACAAGATCACCAAATACGACGTCGAGTTCATAAGAGCGGCGCTCCCCGACCCGCAAAAACATCGCAGGTTCTTGCGGGATCACGGATCCATCACTATCTCTATGAGTGGTGTATGGGACTCCGAATCTGCGAGTACGATCTTAGGCTCGGCGTCACAAAGAGGAATCTTACAGATGTTACCGTTTTAACGTTGCAAGGAACTTTGCGGATATACCGCTCACACCGAGCTCATAAAAACGAGGTCTGCCAACAAGCAAGGACATGGACAGCCGGATCTTAACTTCACGTGACATCCGTTTACCACAATTTTTATTAAGGCGAGCCTACCTGAGTTTGCAAACGTATTGTAAACGATTAATAAATCATCACTACATATATATATATATATATAGGTGTCGTCAGCTGTTCAAGCTGCGCTGACGTGTTTTCGTAACAGTGCGTATAATTGTTGCTATTTCAGTGGTTAGTCGGTGTTTCTAACAGTGAATCTGGGCCGTAACGGATAGTGTGCAGGTTAAGTTTCTCCGGACAATATCTACATCTCCTACTACCTGAAAATCGGCGCTTTCACACCCATAATCGGACTTTCAATCATCATCATCAGCATCATTAGTGTGTATTCTCTATCATCTACAACCCAGCTACCGCCTTCAGCGTTTTCATCATTACTGTGCCTTCACTAGTTAGCTGTTACTTATAGTCGGCATCATCACCACCACAGCCATCATCACTATCAACACCCAGTACTACTATTCCTCATCATCAAATACCATCTTAAGCGTCATCATCATTAGAACATCTTCATCGTCATCATCATTCATTCCAGCTAGCTACCACTCATAGTCGTCATCACCATCACCACCACAGCCATCATCACCATTTTCACCACAGACACCATCACTAACTTCACCATCAACGTCGCCACTGCCGCCATCCCCATTACGGTAACCAGAATCAATATTATTATATTGAGCGAAGATAAAAGCCGTCTGCGTTTGCCTGTAAACAAACAATATCCTGTTTGTAAACAGGCGCGGCGTAGAAGGTGGCCATGCCTCTGAAACGAACGCCGCCGAAATGGCAAGAGAAGGCGCCGCCGGAACAACGTGCATCACTGCACGTAGACAGTGCGGCGCCTACGGATGAATGCATTCCAGGAGCAGTCAGTGGTGCGGGCGGTCCGTCTAACCGTCCAATGGCAAGTGGCGGGAAGCGGACCGCATCAAGCCCCGCAGAAGACGCTCGTAGTAAAGGTATGCGTGTTTGCGAGGCGGAACCTCGCCCGGTAAGCAAGGAGGACGCCAGCGAAGCAACCGAGGAAGCCTGTAGCGATGAGGAATCTCATAGCGATTCGGAGTTTACCACGGTGACCCGGCATAAGCGCTCTCGCGCTATGAAGGTGCCGCCAAGAGTAAGATTCGACAGGCAGGAAGCTGTTATATTCTCCGCAGATGACAACGCCCTTGAGCACAACTTTAACGAGATCTGTGACGACATCGCGAAGATCGTCGGGGGGAAATAGAAGAGCCTCGCTTCACGAAAAACGGAGAACTTGTCATAGTCGTGGAGAGGGAAGATGATAGAGCAACTTTACTCTCGCTATCGGAGTTAGCGAAAGTTAAAGTCTCATCAAGAATAAGCGGAACACGATCTACAATAAAGGGCAAGATCACCGGGGTTCATCCCTCAATCTCGGAATCGGCGATATTATCGGCGCTGCAGTCTTCCGGAGTGACAGAAGTTTCTCGGGTAAAAGCAAAGAACCCCAGAACCAACGCCGTGTCGGCTACAGAGCACGTTATTTTGACGTTCTCTGGCAACAGCTTTCCGGCTGAGGTGCGTCTGGGGCGTAAGCGACACGGAGTGGTACTATACCATGAACCCTCGCAGTGCTATAGGTGTTATAGTCTAGATCACTTCGCCGCTAACTGTAAAGCCCCAAGGCCCAAATGTCGAAAATGCGGCTCTATGGAGCACCTCAGAAAAGACTGCAATGCTCAGGCCCGCTGTTGTTTATGCAACGGGGAGCATGAGGCCACGTGGGGAGCATGTCCGCAAAGACTGCTACGCATGGAACAACTAAAGAGAGCCTCGCGAAGCATCGTACAGAAGCAGCACGACGCCCCGTCAGTCTCAATCTGCGTACCAGTATCTAACGTGCAAGCATCCGACAATTTTACGAAGCGAAGCTGGTCTTCGGTCGTAAAAAATGGGATAAAAGAAGTTGACGGTGGAAGTCGTATCCCCACGACATGCATAGAGGAAGCTGACCGTATTGCATTAAAGCCGGCAGCTCCGTCACAACAGCCAGACATATCGGCACAACCATCGACGGACAGTATTGTAGAAGAAGTACTCCGCAGACTATCCCCAATCATTCAAGAAACTATAACGAGCGTTATCTCAAAAGTCTTGGAATCCGTACTGCCAGTTGTTATACGCGCAGCAAGCGGAGCAATGGCACAGCCAGAGAAGAGCATAATGAACGCTACCTCGCTAGCTGAGTCGATCCAGCAAGCTTTCTATAATAATGCCAAAGAAACTGCGGCACCCCCGTGAATCAAAATGACTGTCGTGACAACAACAACAACAACAACAACAGCATTACGACCGGTGGATCAAAGACCCGGTGACGCTCGGAAAAGATCAAACTCAAGGAACAAAAGCTTACGCAAGTTATCAAAGTAGTACTATGGAACTGCGAAGGACATGGCGTATTAGAACTGTTAGGCGCGGAAGCACTCCGAGGAGTGGATATTCTAATTTTGACGGAAACTTGGGCTGTAAAACCTTTTACTTTCGGGGGCTTTCACGGATATCACGCACTTGCACATAAAGGCGAGGGACGGGGTAGACCAAGTGGGGGGGTTTCAGTATTTACGAGAGCAGAAATTGGAGAAATGAAAATAGGAATAATAGCGGAAAATTTAGTAGCAATAGCGTCAAGGGGGGTGGAGATTGTGGCAGCTTATGTAAAGCCGGCAGGTGTAGAGTCTATTGAGACCATGACAGAACGTATTATGCTCGGGGTTGAGGCTGTGCCTAGAAAAGCACCTATGATTCTAGCGGGGGATTTCAATGCCAGGTTGGACAAGGGAATTTCTGAACGAACTGAAGCATTCTTGGAGATTATAACGGAGATAGGCTGTTGGTTAGTCAGCGAGCCCGGCCTAAACACATTTGAATGTAGTACAGGAGCGTCAGTCATCGACGTTTTTGCCACAGACGGAAACGGGAATGATATAACATTTTTAGGGGAAAATACATCTTTTCGGGAAGGAGCGGGACTTAAAAGGCATATACCCATGGGAATGACATTTAAGATTAGCAGCAGTGGGGAGGAGTGTAGCCGTAGGCAGGGGACCGGAACAAAATTGGATAGTGGGATTTTCTTAAAGGGAGTTGGGGAAGTGTGTCCACCAGGGGAAATTCACATAGAGTCATATGAGCGTAAACTGGTAAATCTAATCACAAGTGCAATAGTTCCGCGTCAAGAACAAAAAGGAAGGCCCTGGTTTAACGAGCGGTGTAGAGCAGCAAAAAATGCAAACAGGATAACTAGGGACTACGTAAAGATTTTTCCGGTAATGAGGCCGTTAGCTATAATGGTAAAGAAAATGACGCAAAGGACATACAAGGAAGAGAAACAGAAGTACTGGGAAAGCCGGGAGTGGAAGTTGTTACGAGAGGCAGAGGAACACCCGCACAAATGGCTAAAGCATAAAAGAAAACAGCAGTGCCCAGTGGAGACTGAGAGACTAATTAAGCACTTTGCTGGTATGCTACAGGGAGCCGACACCAATCCAAAAGAAATCATATTATACAATGGGCCTTGGGACAAAGACACAAAGCTTGCACGGGAATGGGTAGTTCGCGAAATCACAATCGAAGACGTTGTCAGCGCAATTGAAAGAGCGCCTAGAGGTAAAGCGGCCGGAAACGATATGAGAAGAAATGAACACTTAAAGCAAACGTTGGCACTGGCGCCATGCTGGAAAGCTCTATTCGATGAATGCCTAAAGTCCGGGAAAATGCCTAAAGCGTGGAAGGAAGATACTCTCATTGTTATACCTAAAGGGAAGGGCATAGAAACAGAGCCGGAAGCTTGGAGGGGAATAACACTTAAGAGTTGCCCCTATAAGATATTCTCGGGGATAATATCAGATCGACTTGAGCACTTCCTAGAAACCAGAAACGCAGTACCAGAAGAACAACACGGGTTTAGAAAATCCAAGTCGACCCATACGGCCCTGCGCCAATTGCTAGCAGAGATTTGGGAAACTCTAGCCGAGCCAAGAAGACCGCTATATGCGGTATTTATAGATCTTAAAGCCGCCTTTGACCTAGTGCCGAGAAACATAATTATGGAGAAGCTAGCCTTGGAGGGAGTTCCGAATCAGCTGTTAAAAATTTTGGGGGCCATCCTTAGGGAGAGCATAGTATGCATCGACAACGGTATAGGGATTGTGGGAACAGTAAAGCAAACAACCGGCGTGGCTCAAGGAGACGGGCTTAGCCCGTTGCTTTTTTCAGTATTATTGGGAGAACTACCCAACCGGGTGAGACAGGGGTGGACTCGAAAGTGGGCAAGTACTTTAATGTATGCAGATGACATTGTAATCTATGGTAGGAGTCTATTTAGGGTTAAACAGGGACTGGAACGAATAATTGATTATATGGACGAGATGGGGCTTAGCATAAACTGGCAAAAGACAGTAGCAGTTAAGTTTCGACGAGGGGGTCGATTAGCAAAAAACGACGTTATTCAAGCTAGGGGCAATGTAGTACAATTTGTAAATAAATTTACTTATCTGGGTGTCACTATAACGTCGAATGGTAGCAGTTTCCGAAGACATATAGAAAGCAGAGTGGGAAAAGCAATCCGAGCGGCAGCAGCAATTAAGAGCCCGCAAATGCTGTCAATACATACCGCCTTCGCTCTTTTCAAAATTAAAATAGAACCAATAGCAACATTTAGTATATCACTTATATGGGAAAAATTGGGAGAAACAGAACTGCAGTTACTAGATAGAGCCAGATTTTTCTTTATGAAACGGGTTTTGGGTTTAGCCAATTCAAGTAAGAATAGAATAGTTCATATCTTAGAGGGGGGGAGTTAAATGACACAGGAATTACAACTTCGATGGGGTTTACCTAGGACGAAAGCGTTTGAGGCTTATACTTTGAAGTGGACGGAAAAATTGAAGGGAATCGATTTAGGAATATATAATACGGTAGCGATGACAAGCACGGCCTGGCGAGCAGCGGGGTATAAAGGCAGACATTTAACTACGGCGTTTGCAGCCCACGGGTTTCATCACGTGTTATGTAGCACGGAAGAATTCCACGATCCTCAGAAGTGTTGCAGGTGCACGAGGTGCTCTGCCCAGTGCGATAGATACCACGCCGCAGCATGTCCTGCAGTTCAGTCAATAGCTGAGCTTGGAAGATGAGAGAAGACCCAATGACGTGAAGGAAGCACTAGTTGTGTCTGATGTATATGTTTATTATTTTACCCAACCTGGGTGTTAATAAACCATAATAATATACATATGCTGTTCAATCGTTATCGCGACTTTTGTGTTTTTTCAAAAATTATTCATTTATTCATGATTATCTATTTTGTCCCCTTTAAAGTAATCCCCATGAGATATTATACACTTGTGCCAACGGTTTTTCCAATCTTCGAAGCACTTCAAAAAACCATTTTTTTTATCTTGTTCAGCTCCTCCTTCGATGCCGTCTTTATCTCGTCAAGCGTAGCGTAACGTCGTCCTTTCATGGGCCTCTTCAGTTTAGGGAACAAGAAAAAGTCACAGGGGGCCAGATCTGGGGAATACGGTGGCTGCGGCATCATTAGTGTGTTGTTTTTGGCCAAAAACTCGCGCACAAGCAACGATGTGTGAGCAGGGGCGTTATCGTGGTGCAAAAGCCAATTTTTGTTCTTCCACAAATCCGGGCGTTTCTGGCGGATTGCTTCGCGCAAATTGCGCATAACTTGCAGGTAATATTCCTTATTGACCGTTCTACCCTGTGGCAAGAACTCATGATGCACCACGCCCCTGCAATCGAAGAAAACTGTCAGCAAAACTTTCACATTTGACCGAACTTAGCGCGCTTTTTTCGGTCTTGGTTCGTGCGGCAGCTTCCATTGAGATGATTGAGCTTTGGTTTCCACGTCATAACCATAAACCCACGATTCGTCACCAGTTATGACCCTCTGGAGCAAATTTGGGTCGTCGCGGACAGAGTCCAACATCTCATTAGCAATGTTCATGCGATGCTGTTTTTGGTCGCAATTGAGCAATTTTGGTACGAATTTCGCGGCGACCCGTCTCATGCCCAAATCATTGATAAAAATCGAATGGCACGAGCCAATCGATATGTTTAGGTCCTCAGCAACTTCTCTAACGGTGATTCGACGATTGGCCAATACCATTTTCTCCACTTCATTAATTTTTTCGTCTGTTGTTGAAGTGCTCGGGCGTCCGGCACGCTCTTCGTCGTTCACATCTTCTCGGCCTTCTGAGAACATTTTGTACCACCGATAAACGTTGCTTCGGTCCAAGGTAGCTTCTCCGTATGCCACAGTCAACATTCGGAATGCATCCGCGCACTTAATTTCGTTTTTCACACAAAATTTGATACAGGTTCTTTGATCCATTTTTTTGAATAGGTAAAAATCGAAGACGATCCAAAACACGTGCAAGCAAAGCAGCTGTCAACAATTAAGTGAACATTCAAAATGGCCGAGCTTGTCGGCATAAGTGAGAGACATGAGTACCAACATAACGCCACAAAAAAAATCGAAATTCGAATATACGTAACCCGCGAAAATTCAAAGGTCGCGATAACGATTGAACACACCTCTTATATATATATATATATATATATATATATATATAGACGACGCAAAAGTAAATCATTATTCGTTGTCAAACGGATTAAGTGATAAATAAATCTATCACTAATGACATTTCATTTACTACTGGCGTGATTTGTTTTTTCACATTAAATATTCAGTTTGTCAGCATAAATTATACTGGAATATTTAAATATGCTCTAAAACTCCCAAATACCTTCATTGTGCCAAATATATGTAGTACATTTTATATATACGAAGCCAAAAATGTTTCATACCCAAGTGAAGTATTTTAAAAATCATCTACATTTAAGCATGATACCATAGTTCAGCTGTAAGCTATCAACCCATAACAATATTACAAAAAATAGTTAAAAACTTTTAAACTCATGTTTGTATTATTTATTGCATTATTGTATTATATTATTTCTTTATAATTTGAATATACCAAAATTTCCTGAAATTAACTTAAAATATACAAATAATTCAAGATATCAAAAAATGTAATGATATTTCCCACCGTTATTTATGGGTTATTTAATAAAACCATAATGCCAAATTTTTGTTTATACTCATTTTCATAATTTTCATACAAATAGTAATTTACGAAAAATAGGCTTGAATATTCATAATATTTATTTCCACAAAATAATGTTTTAATAAAATATCTAATTACCAAAAAAAAATTATTAAAAACAAATCTATCTTAAGTAGATAGAATAAAAATAGAAATTTATAGAAAAATACTATTTTTACAAATAGAAATATTACATATTTTATGTTTATATATTTTTCCATGCAATAATATTATATATAAATATTTTAAATATAAAGAAGTAAAAACTTCTAATGAATATATAACAAACATAATTTAACTTTAGTTATAATTAAAATAAATTTAGAAAATATAAGTATAAACGGGGGGTACCGATATATTTATTACACAAAAAGAATCCAAAGACCAAGATAAATAAATAAAATGATTTCAAAATGTTTAGTTTTATTATAATTTAGAAGAATATATATAATGCTTCACGGCGTTGCGAATGGCGAAAAGTGGTGCGCCCGACTTAGGTCCGCATACTTTTTTATCTTTGAGGTCTTAGCTCTTGAAACGGCAGTCCCCGGGCGGGACGCGCCGGGACCGACAAAGGAAGGAGTCAGAGAGTCGGTCACCGTCGCATCCCACACCAGGGAATGACCCTTATAGGAGGGTATAAAGGTCATACCGTCGGGGCGCTTACCGTCGTTCTTGAAAGCCCAGGTGGTTCCAGGACGCAGGGAATCCCTGCCCTCCGCAGCGATCTTGCAAGCATTTCATTGATGGCAGTGTGCCTTGGGCGCCGGCCCGCTGCGTGAGCGCAAGACAGGCCGTGTCTGGCGAGTCGCCCGACGGGCTCGCCACAAGAGCATCTGTGTGGCTCAACCAAATCAGCCCCCAATCTCAGGCCAACGCATATCCGGGTGGATTGGTCATCAAGGCGGGTACCCAGTGAGTCAGCGGGTAGTGCATGCAACCAGTCGTTTGCTTCTGGCCGAGCGACAGCTAGAAGGCGTGCCTTGTCCTGGTCATTCCCGCATTCTTCAAGCAGCGAACTAAGCGAAGCTTCGATGGCCTTCTCGGCCCAGGCCCTCTGGCAGGCTAGTCTATCGGGACCAGGCGATAAAGCTTGAAGTCCAGTCGCTTTATCGTCACGAGCCGCCTCGAACATTGCCTGGGCCGCCGGCGGGAGCAGGCGCTGGACATTTTCCGACGTAGCATGCATCGAGGCAGCCATGGCCGGGCCCGCCAAGGATCGAGCCGAGGGGAGACCAAGGCCGCCCATGGACGTGGGGAGGGCCGCCTGGCGCACCTCTCGTGGTCGTAAGTATAGACTCAGCACCGTCTGTAGGGCCTCCACCACCTGCTCGTCGAATGGTTGGAGAAGATGGTTCAAATCGCCTGAGCAGTCTATGGGCCGTAAAATATGTACGATGCGGCACGCGGAGAACGACGAACGAAGCAAGTAGACTCCCTGGTGGGCTCCAACAAGCGGAAGACGTTCCTGCATCGCCCACAATCTGTCCATCAAGGGGTCGAGTTGTCCCGGCCATGCAGAGGGCAGAACCGGTGCGCCAAGAAGGTTTATTTTGTTGTCAGCCACGACTCTACACCTCGGTTGCAGCTCGAGCAAGGCCCTCAATGAGGGGTCGTCTGGGTCTGTCCCCGGAGCGAACCTCTGCATTTGGCCGTGTTCAGCACCAGACCACTGACTGCCTCGAAAACAAGGACTCTGCGCACCTCATCGAGCAAGTCCACCATCGGTCCACCAAGTGTGCCATCGTCTAGTTACCAAGCGTTGAATGGCACTTGAACGGAGTTAACCAGCTCACGTATCCCGAGGCTGAATAGGACCGGTTCCAAGGGGTCCCCCTGCTGTATGCCCGATGCCGAAAATAACGTCTCGGCGCCAAACAACAGGACGGATGGCTCTTTGTACGCGTCCTCTAGTAAGGTGAAGAGTTCCGGGACTGTATCCCGAACTGCACGAAGGAGGTGATCCCTACGGATGGTGTTGAATGCAATGCGAAAATCCAACTTCAAGAGTGCCGTACCGGGGAGACTTGATTGCATAAAGGCTCTTGCTGCATGTACGGCAGTCTTCGTTCCGCCCGCCATGCCAAATCCCAGCTGGTGCGGGCCAAGTTGTTCCATAATAAGTTCTTAGGCCTCGCGGCAAACTATCTTTGCTGCGATCCTCCGTAACGTAAGAGAGCAGGCAATGGGGCGAATTGATGCGTCTTTTTTGCGCAGTGCGAATAGGTTGGCACCGAACACGATGGCCTGACCTCAGCCGGCAGTCGGCCCCATCTCAGGACGTTCATCACTCTGGCAAGTGGTGCGGCCAGTTTCCCGGCCACCGGTCCGATCCCGGGGGAAAGGAGATCCTTTAGATGGCGCGGGCGGAGACCGTCAGGACCAGCGGACGAACTGGCCGGAAAGCCGGCTACAGCTCTCAAGACGTTATCGACTGAGGTTTGATGCTGCGTCATCGAGTCAGGAGGGGCAGGAAAAGCCAAATGCGGCGGAGCAGGTGGGTGCTTGGTGGCAAGCGAAGCTAGGACTCCGCCCCCCGAGGCAAATGAGCATAATAGTCGGACCGCCCCGGAAACGTCTTCCTCAGATAACTTGCTCGAAACGCTAACGTTTGGAACCCGTGCGAAACTAGTCGCACGGGTCCGTTCTGGCTCTTCTAATACCTCCTACGCGAAAAATGTTTAATGGAGTAAAATTAAAAAAGTATGATATTCAAAATGTTTAACGAAGTAAAATTAAAAAAGTATGATATTCACAATAAAATATGTACATTCACCTCGTCAGTCGGGTGCTGTGTTAATGAATATTGTTATTATTATTGCATGTTAAATAATGTTACAATTGCAAGGTCTGAACGTAATATTG
The DNA here is from genome assembly GCA_003439945.1 of Dermanyssus gallinae. Taxonomy (NCBI): domain Eukaryota; kingdom Metazoa; phylum Arthropoda; class Arachnida; order Mesostigmata; family Dermanyssidae; genus Dermanyssus; species Dermanyssus gallinae. The sequence goes on from QVRM01003373.1 coordinate 298,353, forward strand.
CAATTCTCTTAGAGAATGATCTTACCCTATGGCGTCTAAGATAGATGCCGCGTTTTTTCTGCAAACGGCCAAGAAAAACGCTTGATTGAAACGTTCTTTTATTGATCGTAAGAAGAAGTATAATACAATTTACAACATGTATACAAATAAGTTTGGTTGTAAAAATTTGCTGTGACTCAATTTTAGTTCTCATTCGTTCAATTGCTTCACAAGTTATCATGGATAAAAGTGCAATATTTTAGCATTAGTAGTCTGGGTTGGAAGGCCATAATGACATCGACTCGACGTTGCCTGTACCTCAAACACTACGTCAAACAGATCCCCGTTCTTAATTAGGGGCGCAACTGTCTTATGTCAGATTCTTTAAATAGCTCGGTCACGGATTTAAGCTCGAAGACGTGCACTTCAATTCGACAATTTGGGGTTAAGAAACCCTTGTTAGAAAGCGACGCTGCATTCTTTCTAGTAACCCAAGATCACCCAGTCTTGAAGGGTTCCGCTGCCTGGCATCCATGCATTAATAGTGGCACAACTTGTGATTTGTACAGTTTTAAATAGGCAAAGGCACTTCATACAACAAACGCACGGAGTATCCAGCTGTACAACAGTGAACATTTTGCGGCAACATACGTTACCTAATTAGTAAATGTCAATGACATCAGGAGTCATACCCCAAGGTTATTCGCATACTCCATTTCTGTCAGGGCTAGGTCGTCCAACATGTATCTATGCTTGGTAACTCTGATATCGAGATGCAGTACTCCACATTTGTGGCCAGTTAATTTTAAACCCAGCTTCGACGACCACTAATGTGTGATGACCTGATTGATAAAAACATAAACAAGATGCTATCGTGCATAATCAAAATACATTTGTTGCCGTTATGTGGCCATCCGCTTCGTGACGGTGATATATGGCAACTCTTAAAATGACGATTAGCATTTACTTGATGCTCAAGGCAAGATTTGTGGAACCAAGGCAGCAAACAGTTTATAGGAAAACACAGCTTAGCTGATTTTAATATTGGTGCGAAGTTTATTGTCTTGCAGTTAAATAAGTATGGCTGAAGTAGCATTAATTATCAAACATTTACGGTTATTTATAAATTGCATATATCATATGCCTTACTGTACATGATAGTAAGATGCGAGAGTATCTATGGTCAGGCGCGCTTGATTCCCACACACCAGTTTTAACATAAATAGTTGAGAGACAGTGCCACAAGTCATCAATTTGGATTGCGACGTGATTAACTTGACTATGTTGGGGTTCGACTCCGAAAGAATACATCTTATCTCTACGACTATTGAATATTGCAGTTGACTGGGCAATGGTGCAATGGACAAGTAAGTGACTATATTTGTCCTAAAGAAGCTCTCTCGGAGGAAAAAGTAATGTAACCTCCTCTTTTGGGAAAGGTGAAATTGCACGTCGTCAGATTATGTATTTCAACGCGTCTGTAGTAAAGTGATTCTGGAGCGTATGCGTTGTGCATGAGACTCCCAGATAGTCCCGTGGGTGAACTCTGCAGATTAGAGAAATAGCCCTTTAAATGAGAATTTCCCATTCAATAAACCCAGGAGTGTAATTTCTGGCATTAAATCCAACGTTCGGTATTCACACTGGAAATTCGAACCACGTATTGCTGCGCTTCTCCACAGGGGGAGTGAAAACTTGAGTGACGTCCGTCTTAGACCAATCCATGCACACGTAAATACCGTTTTCATTGAGCCATTTTGACAACCATTCAAGCTCGTCTGGATTCGGACCCGTTTTAATAGACATAATGATCAGATAAGTTACTGGCCCCGCCAGTGCATCCGCAGCGCGTTGAAGTGTCTGTGACGGTATTTGACACGGAGCGACAGAACAAACTTTTGCTTTACTTGGAATATAGCGCACGCAGAGGAGGTGCGCTTCCTGCGTACCTCTGCGCGGGTCATCCCCTGGACTCATCACACGCATTACCGTTCGTCGGGGCACAATGCATCCTAGTTAACATCACCAAGCTTAATTGCTTCGCGGCAGTCCATTCTCACAAATATACCATCTAATGAAATGTTAACTCCTCAAGAGCTACCCTTGGCGATAAAATACACCGATGACTCTTCTTCGATCACCTGTTTCACCACCACTTATCTCCACAGACGTTCACCATTTTGAGATCTCTGTGTTTTTAACATGAAAATCGGACTTAACAAGCCATGTTGAACCACTGCCACAACCATCACCATCTACCGTGCTCCGGCATCCGAAATACCTGTTCGAATTTGCTATACGGAAACTGCCCGCCTGATCTCCAGTTACTTTTCTTTCAGATCCTGCTGTGGCGACTGCTCTTGTCGAGCACTGTCTCCAAACAACGTTTGTATAATTTAATTCCATGATGAACAACGAGAGAGATCGACGGTTCACACCGAAATAATAGATTAACAACTTGGTTTGTCGCAAGCATTGCGATTTACTGGTGGTTTTGGCGAGTTGGGGTGCCACCAGCTTGGTCAGATCGGTTGTTAGGTCAACTGGCCGATACGGCCCGGCTGAAGACAACTTCACTTGAAGCCGGCAGTCCCATGACTGTGTATCGACATTTTATCTTTCTCGCTTCATCACGTCTAAGCTAGCGGAAAAGAGCAGCCTTAGGCGACGAATGAGGTGATCATTTGCGTATGCCGGTGTGTTGAAGTTGGCGTGCTTCGAGCTGAACGTCGATTTCGGATTGGTCTCCCTGAGCTTCCTTTGTACCTCCAACTTCTTCCATCGGCAAACAAAACGTAAGAAGATCGGAGACCGCTCACTAGTCTATTTGCCGTGTACCGTGATTGTCCGTACGAATCTATGAGCCACGTTGATATCTTGTTTAACAATCATCGCCACTTCCTGCACTCAAAATGATTAACATTTGGCACCTGTGGCTTTTACCATTACCCTTCTTCGACAGAACTTGCCCGTTGTGGAGATTAATGAACCTGCCGCGTAACCGAACTAGGCATGATAGCGGCAAGGCCCCATTGACTTATCCACGTAGCGCGGGGGCGTGACTTGCCATTGTGACCAACGCGTCATCAATATGGACGGTCTCTGTATACTTACTTAAAACTTGCATTAAATATCATCGCATTTAATAAAAGTGTATGAGTAGTAAACATAATTTAGACGATATCGTAAATAAAAACGATTTGCGGTGGAAGTAAATGCTACGATGCATTCTATATATATATATATATATATATATATATATATATATATATATAACAACAAGTAGAAACATTCGACATGCAGCTAATCTGAGTGAATATACTCGGCGCTCTGTGTTCTCTCCGGTCCATCTGCAGCTGACTTGTCAGGCCCAAGACATCTCACAGACCTCGTTTGCAAGGGCCAAGGTAAGACGGTTTGGAAGCCACCTAAAGCACTGTTTTACATAGTCTTTGATAAGGTTAGCGACATATCAGCCTGCAGGGCAGGCCTATCATCTTTGCGGCTCATTTGTTTGCCGCCAGGAACGGATCGCTGCGATCATTTTCTGCGTGACTACACTTTGCAGATTCGCGGCCAAGATAGCCCGCAAAGAGACACAAGTCGTCGATTGAATCCGTTTTGGGCCTGCATCACCTGTGGTTTGACAAGCGCCGGGCCATGAAAGCCGCTGTCGTCACAGGGTTTTCACAAGTCTCCGGAAGACGCTCCCGCAATCTTCGTTAAGTTCGACTTCAGCAAGGCGTTTAACACACTACGGCAGGATTACTTCTTACGAGTGGTGCGGGATAAGGTTCCAACTTGTTCGGCTACGTCCAGGTTTCGGATCGTAGCGTGCATCAGAGGGAAAGACTGCCGCTGACTCGCTTGCCTATCGTTTCAGCATAATGTGTTCACCGAATTGATTCACATTGTAGCGTTGTCTCGCTACGCTAAGTTAGCCGGGGGATGCAGGCTCAGCAAAACGGTTACTACAACACGAGAGACTCGAAGAAATGAGTGAGAACACACAGTGTAATGTCTGACTCGCAAAGTTACCGGATGGAGAATGCATTTCTAGCATTCTTCTCCCGGGCTATTTATTGGCTCAAGTGACGCCGTTGCGTTCGTATAGTAATAATGTTAAGAGGATGCACTTTCGATTGGATGCTTGCTTGTCTTACTCACATCGTCAATTATCGGCGGCGTAGGTCGTTGTGATCATTCAAGAAGATAAAGGTTACGAAAAGTCCACGGGAGGGCCCCAAATATGCGATATCAGGAGTATACATCTGATAACTTGTCTATTAGGGAGCGAGCTTACGGTGCAACAGCAGAACGTTTAATTTGACTACAGGGCGATTAAAACCGCCAAGTAGAAGGCATGCATCCGAAAGCTCCACCTGTCTCTTACCTTCAGTCCATCTCGTCAGAGTTATTAGATAATGCACTTTGCACCAGGCGTTAAAGGTTTGTAGCACAACTTACAATCTAAGCAAGTTAAATTATCAAAAAGTATGTATATTTAAAGGCTTAGAGGATGGAACTTCATGTTGTGAGCTACCATGCGAATGCAACATTCGTACCTTTATTGCGCGCTACTGCTGATTACATAGTGGGTTCTACGAGCAAACCTAGACTATACGTTCGAAACATTGAATCCAAAAATTGTAATGCGCCAGAAACGCTTAACAATGAAGTTCTCCCCTACTGTATAGAAGGAGGCCCACGATGTCAAAATAGAGACAAAAAGCGGTATATTCCTCGCAATAAACGCACATGCATTGAACTACGTTGAAGAGCGACAATTGCCAGCTAATTGTAGGAGCGATCAATGGAGATATCTAGGAGTCGACTTTGACAGCAATGGCAAAGTTGACTCCACCAAGAATAAACTCCTTAATTGACTCAACAGACTCACGATAACTCCCCTCAAACCCCACCAAAACCGCATATGTTTGAAAGACTTTCTCATTCCCCGCCTCCTATATAAACTGGTCTCTGGTCGCAGACCATCTCACACACTCCTTAGCGACCAAGACAAAGAGATCAGAATGGTTGCTAAGTCGAAATGGCTTAAGCTCGAATATTCGGTGCCGAACGCGTATTTCTACACGCACACAGCACACGGCGGTCTGGACAGCCCCTGCCTCCAAACATTATCCCCAGACTCCGCCTCTCTCGTCTGACAGCACTATAGCACTCCACGCACCCTGGGGTCCAATGGATGCTAACCACCTAGCACTTTAAAAAAGACCTTGTGAAACAAGACTTCTTTGCGAGTGCTTGGGAACCTTCATTGAGACCGCTACACAAGAGTCCGATTACTGGTCTCAACAACTACACAACACGTTCGATGGCGACATTTTAGGAAAGCACACAAAACACCCTTGGTACATTACTGGACAAGGGGTATGCCCTACCTATCTAGTAAGGAGCATTTAAGCCTACTAAAGCTCAGGATCAACGCATAACCAACGCGTGCCAGATTGGCCAGGGGACGCCCGGGCTACAACAAACTTTGTAGGCACGAGTGTCATGCGCCTGGGACGTTGACTCATTACGCTCAGATGTGCGATACAACACACAAGCTAACTATAAAGAGGCATGACGACGTCTGTGATCGCATTGCGCAGCTTCTCCGCGAGGGGGATCACGAGGTGGTTCGTAAGCGAGTATTTTGTCGACCTGGCGCACCGGGTCTAATACCCGACCTCGTAAAAGCAACACCTACCGAGGTCTGGGTTTTAGATGCCGAGGCTTGCGGAACTGGCAAGAGCGCGGCAAGACAAGATCACCAAATACGACGTCGAGTTCATAAGAGCGGCGCTCCCCGACCCGCAAAAACCTCGCAGGTTCTTGCGGGATCACGGGTCCATCACTATCTCTATGAGTGGTGTATGGGACTCCGAATCTGCGAGTACGATCTTAGGCTCGGCGTCGCAAAGAGGAATCTTACAGATGTTACCGTTTTAACGTTGCAAGGAACTTTGCGGATATACCGCTCACACCGAGCTCATAAGAGCGAGGTCTGCCAACAAGCAAGGACATGGACAGCCGGATCTTAACTTCACGTGACATCCGTTTACCACAATTTTTATTAAGGCGAGCCTACCTGAGTTTGCAAACGTATTGTAAACGATTAATAAATCATCACTACATATATATATATATATATATATATATATATATATATATATATATATATATATATATATAAATAGATAAATAGCTGTGCTTACAAGCTTGTTGAGATGAGACGCATCTAGGTGATTCTGTGCTCTGTTTGGTGACATTCCGTCTCAGCGCTAGTTGCGCCAAGAATGGCGCCAGACGATTTCCGAGCTGCTGTCGATATTTTCTCCCTCACTCGCTTACTCCCTTGCACTCGATTACACCCACCGCGTGACCTCGGGATTTTCGTTGCTGCTTTGAAATAATATCTCTCGAAATTCTACTAACTGTCAGCATAGCGCATTCCATCTCCAGTGACAGTAGGATCTGTCCTCGCATGATTCGAGATTGCGGTCACCGCTACAGCCTAACCTAACGCGGACCTTCACATGCGATTTTAGTTTTACAGCGTAGCCAATGCGACATTTCATTTCGTTTCGCGCGCCAGGTGTTCCAAGTCTTTTTCGAATTAAATTCTCACTTCACTTGAGTTGTTGACTGACGCAAAGCTTTAAACAAGATTCTGTTACGAACCGCCATCTGCAAAAACAGCGAAATATGGACTAGGAAACGCGTGAAGGTCTCGGACAAAGTCTCGACTTTCGTTCGATTCGTAACTCCACGACTGTGACAGTCGCCTACGCTCGTCTAGTCACGAACGATAGACAGCGATACGGACAACAATACCGGCACATTTGCATCTACCGCTTTTCGTTTTGAGAAAGGGAGATTATTTGTTGACTTTTTCACATCGGTGTTTTCCGCTGTGTGTCCCCCTATGCTCTCATTTCGGCAGATGGTGGTCGCGGACCACAACAGTAGTAGCAGCGGCAGCAACAACAACAACAGCAGCAATTTAGATCAGCTGCTCCATCATCAGTGACAGCTTCGGCGAGTGGCATGAGGTCCGGTTCAGTGTGCAGCGATGGTGACGGACCACGACGTCGTCAGCAAACTGTGCCCACACCGTCTAAAAGGTCGAGTGGGCTGTCACAGGTTTCGCTGTCCCCGCCAGCGTTACCCAAATCGCAATGGCATCGAGTCGGCACACCTCCGTCGTCCGAGTCCCCCGTCCATCGTTCGCACCTCCACCAGCAACAACATCATCACCACCACGACCACTATCGTTGGAATCCCCCCCAGGTGAGGTGCGGAGGCTGGGACATCGGAACGTTTTCGCGCCAACAACAGCATGACTCTCATTGCCAGATATCGACTTCATCTAACATGTATGTCGGCCGGTCGTCACAAATCGAAGACATTGGGCCGGACCTTGAGGCCGACGGTTTAAGACATCTGCGATCTACAGGATCTCAAACTTGACATACGCAAATATATGGCTCTGAAGAAATACAAAGTACATGATAACCAAAGCAATATTAGCAAATACAACGTGAGCACATCAACCGTCCAGCAGCGATTTTCTCTACCAAGATATCGATACTGTTTATACGGTATTCCTGTTTATACAGTTTCTAGGTACACAATGGTTGATATTAGTGCTGTTGGGTTTGCTGATTTTTTTTGTGCACGGCAGTTGCGTAGTTTGTAAATGTCAGGCGTCCTACAAACGGCAGAACTCATTGCGCTATGAATGCAAATGTTCGTGGCAATTCGATAGATGTCGGTGTTCGATGAAGAATATGTGTTCTTTACGTCTAGATCAACCAATTTTATCACCAACAGCTTTCCTTCTATCATTTTTATCAATATAAGCATCGCGAGGGGTCTCCAACGTGACTGCTTAAACGATGGTGAGCTTTCGTCAAGACTCTGAGCACGTTTCAGCCATCTTCCGGGCCCGTTGGACAGCTTTTTGTTATTCTTTCGATTCTGAAGCACACGTTAGTACATGTCATCTTTACAGTCTCTACTGCGATATATAGATAGATGCATAGCTACTGCGAGTACATTCTTTTTGCTCATAGCGAATGCGAAAAATGAATGTGATGTCACTACTGCCGTACTATGCACGGTTGGCGATGTTACAAACTCCCGCTGGCTACAACAACAGCCCATCACACCACAGGCCGCTGTTGGGTGACGGGCCGGGCTTTATACGTAGATCACCATGGGTTTAGGTCAGTACAGCACCAAACACAAGCACCATTACTGACCTCCGTGCGGAAGCGGCCGTCTATGCAACACGGGCATTCGTTGACCACAACAGGAGTGCCTCGGACACGGTGTTTGTCAAGCTATACTTTAAAAACGCCTTTAACACGCTAAGACGAGACCGCTTGCTTAAAGTCGTGCGCTCTCACCTTCCGCGACTTTACCTGCTGGTATACCACATGCACAGGCTGCCAAGCAAGTTAATTTGGCCGGGAGAGTTTCCGCTCCGGTGTTCAACAGGGTAACCCCTGCGGCCTCGCCCTATTTTGCATCGCTATCCATAGACTTCAAACATGCCTTTCTTCCAAACTTCGACCTTGGCCCCGGCGGTGCAGAGAGACACTGTTTAGGTAAAGGAGTTTGAGGTGGTCTCAGGGCTCAAGTTGAACTACGCCAAGTGCGAGGTTCTCTTCCCCTTTCAAGAGGACTTTCGTCGCGGCTCTATGCTTCAAATGGTGCGCAATCTTCTGCCAGCTGCCAGGTTAATTCCTGATCACGAGTTCGAGCTTCTAGGGGCGCCAATGCTCGACGACTCTATTCGCTTAACTTTAACTAAAAAAGGCTCTAACCTTGTTTGCTGGTGCTCCCGACTGCGATTCTTGGAGGCTCATCCATCCACGACTTGCTTCGCATAAGTTTATCAACTCCAAATCTGATGTACCTCTTGCATTTCTCACGAGCCTATGCCGAACCGGACCTGCTTTAATAGTTTGACGAAACCTAGCGAGGTACTCTCCAGGCTATCCTAGTTCAGTTTAGGCAAACCTCGTTGTTACAAGCTTAGCTCCCAACATCTGCAGGGGGAATTTGCATGGCTTTGCAAATTGCCGTTTCTGCCTACCTCGGGTTCCTAAAAAACACCGAGACTTTGGTGTAATAGATCGCATCACTGTATGTACTGTACACCAGTACACATATGTACTGTACATCACTGTACACCAGCTTCATCGCCCAAATAAAACAAGCTTGCCGGTACTATGCAGAAAAATTAGGTCCACTGCCTGAAGGCATTTCACTATTGGCTTTGGACTTGCATGTACTCAAATCGATCCAGAAGCGGTGGATGATCCTGGCGAACAACATTAAGAAGCAGGCGCGACTGAGAGCCGCAATCGATCCGATAAGCGGCAAATGTCTTCATGCCATTCCCTCACCGCAGATGGGGTTGATGCTGGACATTACCGCTCTCCGCATCGTCTCGGCCTGCGTTTGGAGGAATCGGCCTGTTTCGCACTTAACTGTGCAAGATGTGACCTACAGATGTCTTCTACTGGTGAGCATGCTCTCGCTTGCAAGAGGAGTGCCGGTAGATTCTCAAGGCATTCGGCTTTGAGTGACGCAATTCACCGGGCGATGCAGTCAGCCCACATACGTGCAGTCAAAGGGCCAGTCGCTCTGTCTGCCAACTGCGTCCAGACGACATGACTTTAGTTCCATGGAATGCAGGTCGTTGCAATAATAATATTAATAATAATAATAAAAATAATAATAATAACAAAAACAACAACAGAAACAACAACAATCATACCATACGCAACAATACCAACAATAATAACAACAATAAAACGCGACGACAACAATAATAACAAAATCAACCACAACGACAACAATGTCAGCATCATCATCAACAACAGCATGAAGATGCAGACAGAATCAGAAGTTGTGTGTATAGCCAGTCCCCTTGTTTTCATGGTTGATATCGAGTGGGGGAAACTAAGCAGGTTGGGATGAACTCTCTCTGCCGAGGGTAAAGCAAAAAAATGATATTTGTACGAATTTATAACGCAATGCTTCCCATAGTAGATATCCCAAAATTACTCGCAAGAATTTTGGGGGACGTATGATACGCATATAAGTCACTCCAAATATCCTAGTCCATAGCAAACAGATAGTCACGAGGCAATTTATCACCGCTTTTGGTTAGCGCAGCGACGCTCACAACCCTTGTGTGTATTATATGTACGAGCTTCAAACAATAGCCTGGAACCCAAAGCAGCGCCTAAGAATGTCGTCTCATTGACCATACCAAGACCGACAACACCGGTCTTCGACCAATTTATGGACAATCCATTAACTCTAAATCTGTATGACAGTCGTTTGAAGTCTTCTTTAAAAATCTGCCCGATCTGTACAATTTATGATCTCTCTGACACACGAAATAACGTACTGTCGATTGGGCATGCTCGTCAGCACCACATACTCCGAATTTGATAATTAGGATATTGATATCAACGATATCGGACGCCATTCTTGAATCATTAAAGAGAGCACTAGTCGTTTTTTTCTTTTCCAGACTTTGATGGATGTCATCTAGAAAGCTCACTACAGAGATGATGGTGGACATTTTTTGGCAGAATCCGAACTGTCGGCCATTGAGTGCATTGTGCTGTTCAAGATTGTCTCTAAGTTGTTCAAACATGCGTTTCTCAAATATATTTGAGGCCGGTTAGTGGGCGCCAGCTTTTTTTGCGAGTCTGTTACCAGATTTCAAAAGCGGGAGGATGCGATGTGATTTAGATCCTCCAGGTTACCTGTCGGCCGCAACTGACGTATTGATCAAATATGAGATAGGGTCAGCGAGAACATCGGCTTCTCGTCTAGGATGGTATTTGTTCGGATGCAGCCGAGCATATCTTTATTTAGCGTAGAAGATGCGCGATTCTTAGAGTATGGGACGGCTGAAATGAGACGTTTGTCGCTCCACGACAAAAATTCTCAGTTTTTACAGTACTATCAGAGCACTTTGTGTAGGCAGTCACACACGTCAAGTAATATAACTTTAAGCACGTTTGCCATTGTAGTCTCATCGGACACCTTGAAACCTCCTTCTTTAAATTTAACACAAATCATGCCTTCACACATACATCAGGTATGCCACCCTCACGCATACATCAGGTATGCCTCCCAGAACACTTGTAGCAGCACTCCAGGGATTTCTTCTTTCCTGTATGCTATCCCGTACCAGTTTCCGATTGAATTCGAGTACACTTCCTAGAAACAGCAGCTACCCCTAAATTCACTAAATACATTTGCTTCAATGCATCATCTGTATTAGCTTTTACCTACTTAAATGCTGCATTATTTTCACATATCAATGCCAACAATTTCTGAGTGACCCAAACTTTCCTAGGAGCCTCAAGATTTCTGTTAATCCTTAGCTCCTCTTTATTGCTGCTTACAGATGCCATTACTCGTGCATTGAAGCACTTAAATTCCTCATCGATGTCATCCACAGTCAGGCCAATCAGTCTCATTGAGCTGTAACACAATCTGGTAATAGTTATATTTCGATTTACGTGTAATGTTAAAGACAGACTGAGTGGTCGGTATTTAGATGACCGTGGCTTGACGGTTGGATAATGTTGCTGTTATGGAGCCGCTTTAAATAATAATGTTGGTATTTCTTATGCATTGTAGTAAATATTGAAGTTGAATTCTTCCACTGCGGAAGCTTGCGTTGGCACATTGACGAACTCGTTTAAACCAACTGAACCAAGTATTTCTTGAAGATCATAAGCGTTTCGGTCATTGAAAAGAACGTCAATAATACTATTTCCAAGGGGGAGCCTAGTTTGGCTGTTAGTTTTCGAAAGCGTGTTTTCTAAACCATTTATGAAGTGGGCGGCGTTGCCGGACGGCTGTCGATAGGATGCACCAACCGGAAGAGATTGGGATTTGCCCTCCACCACAGCAGTTGCCTCCACAGCTAGCCTTTTCCGGAATGTCATTCTAGTGTGGTGACTTGAGTCCGTTCACATGACAGTGTACTGCTAAAAAGAATGTGGTTTGAAGGAAGTTATATCTACAGTTATCTAATCTAAGTTATTTCTACAACCTTATTTCAATTATATGTTGTTATTTATGATGTGGCCGGCCGGTCCAGTTGCAACGTCTTCATTTCCGTCTCCATAATAACACAACACTGTTGGAGCACTTGCCCTTTGTCAATTATTGTTGGAGCAGCCCTAGACTCGAACGTTCGTGGTGACATGGCCAGGGCAGCTAGTGGGCAGTACTTCCTTTTTTCTGGCTTCTGCCCCATGTTAGCACATTTCAATGCGTGGTATTTTCTCAATCGCATGTTCGCACACTTCAATGTGTTGCTAAGAGGCCCACTCAAATCCACTATAGAAAATGCCACATTGACAATAAGGGGGTGACACACATTACACCCTGAAATATATAGCTTGGAAAGGTATATATAGGTAAATGTCCCAAAAAAAGTGTTTCTGTTTATTTTTTGCTTAAGATATAGTTCAGGGAATCACACACACACACAGGAGAGTCCGACCGTAAGTTAGTTGGAAAGGATTTCGCTTTAGACTTAATGTTTTTTGCAGTAATTATCACAAAACCACTTTTTTACCTACGTTGAGTTGTTGGTTATGTTGGTGCCCTCTCCGACACTACATACGAGTACACATGGTCCTAAAGGCATACGCTTCAAAAACTCACAACGCCTTGTTCTTTACGGCATTGTGGCAGACACAAGAACACTGGTTTGTATTTGCCACCCTAAGTAGCCCTTGTTCTTTACAGCATTGTGGCAGACACAAACATACTGGTTTGTATTTACCACTCTTGGTATTACGATAATAATAATAATAATAATAGTATTGAAAAAGGCGGACAAAAAGAAGGCTGTAAATGGTCTACAACCCAATATTGCCATAAAGGCAAACAAATGGAGAACGTGTAAGTTGAACATCTAGACATAGATGGTGGCATTCCCATTACTGAAAATTGCGTCAATAATCTAAGCAGCTGCAGTTAAGTTAACATATATTCGTAGCTCACACAATATAAACTACGACATTTTCGCCTAGTTTCGTTAACCATTTTTCTGTCCGTTTCTAAGACTAAAAATAGATTGATTACTCGCTTCGGCATGCAAATTAGGAAAAACAGAAACGGCCTTTGTATACACCCTGTATGTGTAAATGTTTCTGTCATATACTCTTTGTATTCACGCACCAATTACATATGCAAAAGTATGTGTGGTGGCAATTCTTCAGAGTGATGAAACTGTAGCTCTTTCTTTATACACCAGTTTACTGCAAACAAATCAGCTACGCAATTCATAGCCGATCGGAGCCGAGCAGTCTTTGTTGTAAAAGCCTACAGGACGAGGAAGGATAGGTCGATAGCGCTGACGCAACCTTATTGTAATCTATTGTTAAAAATACGTCGTAAGAATATTTGAAGTATATACAACGGCACAAATAGCAAATAATAGAAAAAATGCTTGTAAAGTTGACGTTTCCTCAAAAGCTATTAAAATCACAGGAGCTCAATTTTATGAAGGGTTCTGTGCCTGAACATTTTTTAGGATATATTGGTAAAGGCCCACATAAAAATGCTATATGCCTATATGGCCGCATTTAAACACAATTCTCTGGCCTTCTGAAGTCATTATCGTACATGCAATGCCGAGAGCCACACAATACCGGAGAAAGTCCGTCCGTGGTTGGTCAAAAAATATATCTTTTGAAACAATTCTAACGTGCAAACTAGAAAAAAATACCTTCTAAAGTACTTACCTTACATGGAAACGTCGATTTAGATCAGCATTTTGTTAATTTAAATAGCATACATTATTTCCGCCAAATCGTGGTTGGTCAGAAAGGATTTTTTAAAGCAATTCTAACGTTCTTCTAAGGTTTTCCTAGAAATGACGTAATTTGAGTTGGTTGCAAATACAAACAGTACAAACACTCGTAGATGACTTAATACCATTTATTGTTGTTTTGGTTTGATTAGATGATTTTGTCTCTTATCTCCTAGGCTCATATTCGTGTTCACAACATAAATGCTACGACCCAATTCCCGCCAAATATTAGTTAAGCAAGCGAACCAGATTGTTCACGCACAGCCCAATCCGGTATACAGCCTTCTTGGCAACGAACGAGTCGTCTATACGATCAAGCGACCTTAGACGCATCAACATAGCTTTGCTTAAAAGGTCCGTTCGGGCCAAACGGCGCGCCAGCCAATCTAGCATTTCGCTCAATGACACTGGTTCGGCGAAAACTGCGTCCCTGAAGAAGCGAGATAATAGGTTGGAGGTAGCGGAGCCACTAGATTGGTACATAGTCTACAATCCCAAAATCAACATATGCAACTTTCACGTGAAGATCGTAGTATCCGCTAAGAACAACGGCCCGACGGAAGTCAGATTTCCCGTCAAACGGTACGACGTTGGTGTTTCCATTCCTGGAAACATTTGTTTCGCTGGAATTACAAACGACGTGGAATGCTCGTAAAATGTTTTAAGGTAGATCTGCAGATTGTACCGATCCGTCAATCTTGGAAAAATGTTACGTACATTCGCAGATATGGACTTCCCACTTACACCTCACTCACTAAAACAACTCTATCCGTACATTACGGCGGGTCGTCGACACTCAATGCTTCACTATATGGAAATGCGTGGAGATGCGTATGCTGAGTAGATAATTGACTGCCCGCCGTCAGGTCATCTCTAGACTTGCAAACGTCGCAGCCCTCATCAGAGTGCTCACTAATAAACTCAGCTAGCTTGACCTTATTTCTCTCCCGCTGTAGCAATGAAGCGCTTGCCTCAGGAAAGCACAACTCAAGTTCCTCCAGGTATTCGTTGATAGATATGGTCCGACCCTGGAATCTTAGATTCATCTTCCGCAGCTAAACAATCAGGTCATTAATTGGTAAACACCTTGTACTCAGCTCCCCATTGTTCCGTAGTCTAATTGCCGGTGGAAAAGGCAACAGGCCGGCGGTTAAGGTTGGGCTTCTCTGCACCCTGGATGCACCCATGCCTGCTTCGAAGATTTTCTTAAGAGTACCATTCTGGCCCGTTTCGACAGCAAATACGTCTTCAAGCTCTGCAAAAAATTCGTCCCGAGTCATGTGCTTAGTATCGAGCGGAGAGTAGCCTCTTTCCGCAATCTCACGATTCAAAAAGTTTTCAAATTCTTCGGGAGTCACCCAATCTCGTCCATACGTGCGCAGACAGTTTGCCAGTTTTTGCTTAAGGACAACACGGAATTTCACAGGCACTGACCGCGCAGCGTATTTCCGAACTAAATCAGGATGAAGCCGTTCCTTGTACTGCGACATCTGAAATGCAGACAACACGCATTAGTATCAAACAGACCAGAAATTAATCTTGAGCCCGCAATATTTAAATGTAGAAATTTTAACTATATACTATTTAGAATCAGTGTTTCATAAATATATATATATACCTGCACCCCATTAGTAAAAGTGACTCCCCCGTATGCTACATATGTAAATTAACAAAAGGCGACAATAAAGAAAAAAATATATATATATGGAGAGAAATAATATATTTGCCAAAATGGCGGTGGACCGGCTATAGCACAAACTATCTGCATAAGAATGCTCGTTCGTTTAGCATTCACTCTCTGCACGGCAAGCAAGCCATTGTAATTGTGCGCGGTATCTGTGTATCTCTGTAAATACACACATATATATATATATATATATATATATATATATATATATATATATATATATATATATATATATATATATATGTGTGTGTATTTACAGATATATATATAACTATGCGAGCGTGACCCATTCTCTATTCATCTCTAAATGTGGCTATACATAATCAACCGCATATGAGCCTCTCCCTGGCGGGGAGTTCCGTCGGTTCCGACGGTGAACATTAAATCCCAAGTCGCTCCCAGCCGGTCCCCGCGCCTAGGCACGCTATCAACACCCACAGAAAGGTGACTAGCGACGCACAGCCTAAGAGAGCTCTTATCGAATACCTCTCATCCTGGTTACTGGTTCTCTCTGCTAGCTGGATAAAAGTAAGCCACAGGAAAGATGGGAGTTGGGGTATGAAGGAAGCTACCACCGTGTCACGCACCGACGTTAGAGGTCAGTACGCACGACCGAGTTGAAGCTACCACGCTCTCATGCCGTGCTGCTAGTAAGCACACAGGTGTAGGCCCCGGATACCCGGAATGACCAAACCAAGCGACATGAATGCACAAACAAGGGGTTGCCATGTTCCTTGGCTTTTGCCTCGTTCTACGGCCTTGACTGAATCTCTTTGCGACACACACATATAAACTCACACATGCCGACACGCTCATAAAGTCACACAAACGGATGATGCTCCCTTTTCCGCCGTGCGCGAGCACTGTGCTTTGACTATAAGTCCCAATTGACTGTATCCCTATACCTTACACATATCATACAGCAATGTAGTCTAAGGTATATTCAGAGAGATATAGTATACATGTATGCAACACAATATTAGTATGCACCAGTACTTTGAAAAATATCAAGTTGCTTACAAGAGCAACAAGCCTAGAATATTTGCCAGCATTGCATTGTTTGCCACATTAAACGGCTTGCCAGGTGTATGTACAATACATAGGGGGCTGTCTGCGCCTGCGACACCTCGCAGATGAAACTTGAGCTGTATCAATGCGGTGACAGCCATGGTAGCGTATCAGGAGTAAAACCGTTCTGCATAAATATTTGTCTACTCAATACAGTATTTGTTTTATCTTCACAAATACTTGGATGGCATAGATATACACTATACGTAGAAACCAATATGCATGTTGATAACTACTCAATAGATTCTCAATTAATAGCACAATGTATAACTATTATATATATATAACTATATATAATATATATATATATAACTTTCAAAAGTACAACTATCAGTGCGGATCAAACTGCTGTATTCTATTCAGCAATGCTAGACAAGAATCAAACGCGGTCGAATCAAAACCACCAAGTGTTGAGAACAGATAGAAGTTAAGTTAGATTGATATATATTATATAGCGAACTGCAGCTGCGCACGGAGTGGCGTATAGTATCGATGCGAGAGTGGCGGGGTCGCGCCTCTTACCCGTGCATCCTGACGGCCATTGAAATTGATTCCGTGATTCCATCACTGACGCTGATTTATATTTATTATATATAGGGGGATTATACTTTCACAATACGACAGAGAGCAATACAGCAGCGCCGCCTCTCTTCGTAGTATTGCCTAGCCAACTCTCTACTCTATGTCCCGGCGGTTAGCGCTAAGCTGTTTCGCCGCCAGAACTCACACTTAGTACACACTCAACAATACCGCTGCGCTAGATCTAACAATCACTCAACTAAATATATATCTATCTATATATATAAATCTACCTGCGCCTACTAGCCATGATCACTCACCATCCTAGGCCAGTATCACTGCCACGCTCACGCCGTTGTCGCTGCCACGCCGTCGGACGTCCCGGCCGCCGCCGGACTGAGGGATTGCAGAATGCACGTTACGCCGAACGCTCAGGCTAATAAGGGTGGATAAAATGGCGCGCATCCCTTTTATACAGCTGGAGACCGGGATCGTGACAGTGCGCGAACAGCGCAGGGGCGGGCGGTGGATAACAAGCAGAGATCATCATCACTACGGCACGCAAGATACTAAATTCAACCCGCCTTCCAATATGCAACAGTGACTGTCCGCTGCAGCGGCAGCGGCAGCTGCAGCTGTTGTTGTGGTCATTGTTGTTTTTGATGATGTTGTTGTTGACGTCGTCGTCGTCGTCATCAACATCGACGTTATCGTCCACATCGATAGTCAACATGTATTCGAGAGTAGGCGAAAGTTGACATGTCATGCTGTTCTTTGGAGACGCTGTTACACGTGCGTGTAAATGGCGCGGGAGATGGGGAGGGGAGGAGGAGAGTGGGGAGAACATGCGTGGCGGTTTCGTTTGTAGAGGAACTCGGTTCAACACAAACCACCAAGTGTGCATGAATTGACCTTACATACGTGCAGCCGATCAACAACGTGATATATATATATATATATAAACCCGAAGACGAGAGAACAGAAGAGAGCGTGCGAAGACGAGAAATAAGTAGAACAGGAAGCTTTGCGTCACCCACCCAATTATGACGCCATCATCAGACTGAGAGATGACTTTATAATTGGAACATATGCACATTTAAGTCTAAGGATCCTTAAACCACTGCCGTACAACCATACAAAGGAACAACTTAAATTTGATTTAGCAAATCGAACTGACTAAATCTCGCTAAAATGTTGTAGTGTTTTTATTAGAACAATGAAGCTCGTTGTGGTGACTAAATAACCTATTTTTATATTATTACGTCATAATGCTTAAATTAGCCAAGGCATAGTGGCTTATATGAGCAGAATAGGCCAAAAGAATGACTAAGCTAATCTTCAAGATATGCACATATTCGCCCCGTATGCGTCTGAAACACTAAAGGGGCTAAAGTTCTTAACTGCTAGCACCTCTACTAGAAGCTGTTGTCAGAATAGTTTCCAAGGAAATAGGGTTTGCTTGACAACCTTGTTATTTATATTACTTGCGGTCAAATATAGAAGAGTTCGTTCTGAACAGTTTTTTTGCCATGAAGTAGGTCTTAATCTTGAAGCTGTTGCCTGCTTTGTCATTAATGAACGTTTATTTCGCAAGAATGCTGCATTTCAAAATGACATTTAGTTATCAATATAATTGTGTCATTATATACAATTTGAACACTTCAGCGGTCATGCCGCCGGGCAAGGAAGTGCAGAAACCGCCGATGGCAGCTCGTTGTGTGATATTTAGCGCACGTTTGCGAGCAGAGCCGACAACGACATTGGCTGCCAACGTGGTGACATCCTTGAGTCGAGCACAGTAAGTGATGGTAGCCAAGCACAATGTCAGTGCACAATCCATGCAACAGACCTAAATACGGAAAAAATAAAATCGTATAAAGATTATTTTTTTAATAAATGCATATTTAATAGCAAATATTCTTAGTTAACCAATTTAATTATTAATGTTCAATTAACCATACAAATTACATTACTTATATTTATTATATTACCACTATAGTATATAATGGTTTAATATGCTTTACTATTTAGTAACAACAATTTTATTTAAAACTCCCTATTCTAGAAAATGGACCTCTAAACCGAAATACGGACAGCTGGAATACGCTAAGGATATAATAATTACCTTAGTTGACCACATAGTGCTCTACAGCACTCGCACGCTAAAAAGTTGCAATAGTGCCTAACCAGCTAACTATAGGGTCTACAAAAAGTATTTTCGGATTGGCTCTTGCGCGTCTTTCACAGCGCCCGCCCCGGCGCCTAGGCATAGATCATTGGCTCACTCTTTGTTGTTTTCATGTGAAAAATAGCGGGGAATCTGCTGGTCTCAACCATTTTGAAATCTGTTTAGCCGTTTGTTCGTAAAATGCTGCAAAATCATATTATACAGGTTTATTTCACCAGAAATTGGTAGATGCTACCTAAAATTCATATCGGCTAATAACATCTTTCACTACTGCATGCATTGAACCAGCTTCTATTTCCTTGCATTGCAGTATGTGGTATCGATCAATATTACATGTGCCACAATGTTTACATACACAATCTTCAATTTCAAAGCAATACCCTTTTAGGCATATATATTGGTGGTAGCCATGCCAGGTAAGTCTGCAGAGTACCCGTCTGTTCACTTGCATTCCCTGCTTCCAACGGTCTGTCGTGAATGCAGGACCGTCAGTGAAATTCTCTATGGCAAAGCTAAAATTACGCTTTTCTCTATATGCGCGATATTGCTCTACGACGAGTGGGCTAAAAACGTATTTGTCCAAGATAGGATCTTCCACAAAGCTTCGTTCTTGGCATAGTTCCATCGCCAAGGTTGTCGATGCGTTACGCGGCAGTCCGAGCATATATTTCACAAAATTTGCTTTTATTTTGTCTATCTTCTTAATGTTGTCTAAGGTTAAGTTTGGTGCAATGGCCCGAAGGCAGTAAGTTATAATCGGAGCTATTTTTATCTTAAAAAGGTTCATTCCAGTCTTAATGTCAATTTGGGTAAGATCTCCGAGTAGCGTCATGGCCGATACTGCTTTTGCACGTTTGTTCTCTATGTGCTTTGTAAAAGATAGGCCAGGGGTCAAGATTACTCCGAGATAGCTAAATTGACTTACTAATTCAATATTTTGGTTATTCACCCTGATGATGTGGTCAAGACTGGCGTATCGACCTCCTCGGGAAAATCGAAGAACTTTTGTCTTGGATATATTAATTGTCAGCTTATACTGTGCGCACCATTGGCTCATTTCATTCAGGTAAAACTGTAGATGTGGTCTTGACTTGGCCATTATGATGAGATCGTCAGCGTAGAATACATGCGGGGCTTTAGCATTTCGAAGTATTTGGCTTAACCCTGTGACATAGAGGATGAATAAGAAAGGGCTTGCCGTGTCGCCTTGTGCTAGCCCAATTGTCTGTTTAACTTCTTGCGCAATACAGTGAGGCCCATTTCTGATTGTGATATAGTTCGCAGTGAGAATGCTTCTCATTAGGTTAAACATTCGACCTTTGATGCCAAAATGCTGTCGCATAATATCCAGAAGGCAGTCTCTAGGTACACTATCAAAAGCAGTTTTGAAGTCAACAAACGCTGCGTAGGTCATCTGTCCGTCGTTGGAACGTTCCCGCACGTGACGAAGGACTTCCCTGAGAGCTCGTTCAGTTGAGCGACCTTCCAAGAACCCATTCTGTTCCGTTGGTATTAGGTCTTTACATTTGCTGTATAGTCGAGTCACAATTAGTGAGGTTAATATTTTGTAGACTACGCTAGTTAATGCTATCCCGCGGTAGTTCGCTGGGTCTGTGGCGTCGCCTTTGTTTTTGTAAATTGGTTGCAGGTAGCTTCGGCGCCATTGCTTGGGTATGTGCCCTTGTTCTAAGCATACATTAAACAGCGCTGTTAGCTTTGGGGCTATGTGCTCTATTCCCTGCTTAAGATGTTCGTAGTAAATATCATCAGGACCTGATGATTTTCCGTTTTTCTTCGCTAGTATAGCCATTCGAACCTCCCCTTCCGTAAAGTCTTCCCAGTCAGGCTCTATATGGGGTACGTGTTCATTGTCAGGCAGTTGAACATCGTGGCTTAGTAGCGTTGTGAAATGCGAGACCCATTCTTCGTCGTTTATTAGTGGGTTTGCTACAGCAGGTCTCTTCGGTAAGAGGATCCATGGTTTCTGGATGCTTTCTTTTACCTGTTGTGTGCGTTGCGCGGTCTCGTATTCATATTTCTTCCTCTGAATCATTCGTTTATACGTTTTCTTTAGATCAGCTAGGTTTGCCAGCCCTGCTAGGCTCCAATCGTTGTGGCAACAAATGTGCGTTTTGATGGTTTTGCACTCGTGATCGAACCATGGTTTGTGTCTCGTCGCAGTGTTCCTCTTATATGATGCTGCAGATTGAATGGCCCACCGAAGTGAACGCTCGTAAAAGTCTGTGTCTACTTCGGTCGCATCTGGGAGTAGATACAAGGCTTGTTCCAGCTTGCTGAGACTTATCTTGCGGGCGAGGGAAATTCGTTTGTCAAGGCCAGTTATCTTCGTATGCGCAAGGCTGAAGGTAACTTTGCAGTGCTTCCGCTCGGCATATTCATATTGTCAGGTCGTTTTCCGTCTTCTCGGGTTAAGACCCATGGATCAAGCATCGTTGGATATCCAACCAACCGGAGAGCCCTGTCAGAAACACCGCCAAGTCGGTGAGACAGTTCAGCTTGCCCCGTCAGGCGGCCACCGTTATGACGTTATGATAATGAAAGATGTGTCATAGCGTATCCCGGTTCCCCGCACCTTCTTCGATATATATATATATATATATTAGCTAGGCTAAAACCATTATATGAATATATAATGGTTTTAGCCTCACTCAGCAAGCGCGTATCGCTTTTCCAACGTTGCCAAGTATGTGTAACGTGTATGTATGTTAACGTAAAGTATAACATATACGTAGAATATATAATAAAGTATGTATGTTAAAGTAAATTATAATATTTCAAAAACAACAGATAGTCTGTGCGGCCACCCCGGGGCTGCTTCACAAAACAACAACTGTTAAGAGTATCTGTGCTAGTGCTTACGCTCTCGTTGCTATGCGGCTATGTCGAGATTTATCCCGGGGGCCTGCATCATGCGTAACTTGTGCAGAACAAATATTTCAAGCTAAGGAGCGCACAGTTCGCAAAGGATGCAGCAAACCCGCCCATAGTCACTGCGATTTCTAAATACGGATCACGGGAGTCATTTGCACTGCGAGAGAGGTGTCCTTAGAGAGTGGTTTCATGATTGTACAACCGTAGTCAATACGCCACGCTGTGATGACGCCGCATGGTTTGAAATCTTCCTCAGTAAACAGATTAAAGATCTTGCAAAAAATTGCTAGCAAGCGCGGGCCGACACCAAAATCAGGTCATCCATCTTCAGCGAACCATTTGAGCAGCTTACCGGCCAACGACAGCAGCAACAACAACAACACTGCCAAAGCAGCACAAGCCTGTGCAACAAGTCACAACGTGCCTGATCTACGTCACCTCCATTTTAACACTACCACCAACAACAACGCAACGTCGCAAGTGCTACGGGCAGAAATAATACGAAACGAGACCATTAATGGCGCGCGCTTCGAAGAGGGAACGTGCGTTATGCACGTTTCAGCTACACGAGCAAATTACAAAACTACACTAGCTGAAAGCTGCACTGGGGCACGCAATATCGCTGAGCGTCCAAAACAAAGCCATTTTTGCCAGCAGGTTAGAAAAGCAAATGCACTCTAGAGACGCCTTTAAGGAGTGCGTCAGCCGAATTGTTGGCACCACAGCGGACGTGAAGATGACGATGGCTCGTTGGTGGTATGAATCAAGCATATTACAACATCAACCGTCTGCAGGTCAATGTGCGCTAATAAGGATTAATCTCTTGTTGCGAATCAACAACCTATGTCTTAATGTAAAGAAGACGAAAATGATAAAAATCAAGATGGGGTACGCTGCTGAACCACCACTTAACATTACCTGCCATTCATGTGCTTCCTTAGGTTGTTATGTTAATACGAAAGTCGAAAACCTGCCGTTAAAGAGATGTAATGATACCAGGCTGTGCTTTGACTCGAGCTTAGATTTTGAGGCAAACTGCAATTGTCTGATATATGGTGAGGCACACGACTATAAATACCTTGGTCTGACGTTCCAGAATAACATCAAATAAAATATTCATATTAAACATATAATAAACAAACTTAGAACAGGTACTTTACTTTTGCATAAGTTACGACACGAGCTAAGCCTCTCTTGAATTTAAGAAAATCGTGTAATATGCATTTATTTTTTCACACTTAAAATATGGTGTTTGTTATACGGTGCTTCATTTAAGTCGAATGTCAAATCAATAGTAACTCTTCAGAAAAGATACATACGAAATATATTTGAATTGGCCTATAGGACAACCACTGAGGACATATGTAGAGATGAAAATATATTGCACTTTCCAATGCTATATATGGAATATACATATATAGCATTCTGACACCCTATAGCAGGAACCGTACCCCTTTTGGAGCTACTTAGAATAAAGTTGATCCAACCAGAAGTGCTATATTAATGTTGTAACACGCCCATATACAAGGCTTGTGACAAATAATTCGATGCTCAGTTATCGCCTGGTAAACATAAATGCCAGATTTCCTCATCTATTTAGATGTGTGTTAGAATTATTTACAAGAGAATGCAAATCAAGCCTAAAAAACGTATTTGTTTAATTTCGTCGGATATATTAAACCATGTGTATTTGGATGAGTCTTTCAGCACAATTAAAGCATAAACACCGTTCTACTAAACACCGTTATGTAATATGAAGGATATTGACACACTCACAAGAGCGAGCAGACACGGGCAATAGCCTTTTCTGCAAAACGCCCTGAATAGTTACAATTGTTTGAATTTATGTAATTATGGAAATTTCAAGCTCAATGAAAAATGATTGAACCTGAATAAATTTGCCGTCCGGAGATGACGGTTCCATAAGAAGTTCAATGCTACTACTTTACTAAGAATCCGTCTGTGTCCTAAGCAAAGAATCCACATTCTAGACTAACCGCGGACAGTTGAAATCGTACTGAATATTTCATGCATAAACGAGATGGAAGCAAACATTGGCACCAATCGGTGTAGGCACGACGATGACAGATGGAAACATGTAAATGACTCGATATTCAATCCAGAAATCGGAATCATCTGGAAGTGTTATCAAAATGTCTGTTGTGGAATGAGAAATTTCTAGGTAGTCTGTGCCAAACCGCATGAGAATATATGGTGTATGAATATAATATACTATTTTAAAACGAAACAGTTGAAACAGATTGCACGCGTATCCCGCTTTTTCTACATTTTCAGAGAGACAAGGACAACCAAAACGGGGCGTGTGCCTGCGAACGAAGTAGTATGCAAGTCTCCTTCGCAGCATCGCCAGGCAGATAATATTAGAACTAACATTGATAGCCCACTAGAAATAACCGTGTATCGTAAATACAGGTACAGAACGTAGGCAACTGCATGGAATCTGCACATAACATGCAAATACAAATGTAATTACAGGTGGTGAGTCTAACGGTGGTTTGGCAGAAGAAGGTACCAGGTGAGAAAATTGTCAGACTTTTTACTCATTTGATGCCCAATACATACAATGCTCAACATAAAGCTCCTTTAATTCATTCGCAAGCTTATGCTCTGAGCATTCAAACCCTACGGCACTAGTACATATTGCAACTAAGATAACTGCAGCGTAGCAACAGAACTGCCAGTCACGGAGACACCGATGGCTGGTGACGTCAGTAGACCAATCAAACACCACCCAAGCCGATGTGAACCACAACGACCTACGCCGCCGATAACTGACGATGTCAGTAAGCCAAGCAAGCATCCAATCCAACGTGCAACGTGACGACCAAGGAAACCACTATACACCAAATATGTATATGTCTAAGGGTGTGTGTGCTATTATAGTAATATAATGTCACGACTGACAACTGCTAATTCTGAGGCTGTTTTGTCGGGCGTTTTTCTCGGTGAGAACTTGTCTACTATTTAATGCTGTCATCGTGACAAAAGTTGGCATCGGCGGGCAGCCGGCGGATGGGTGCTGCCTGGCTAGATCTCTTGACACAGTTTGAGAGGCCTCGCTTACATTGCTACGCCAGCAGCGATTAGCAAGCGTTCGTAACTACGATAGGCGGCGGAATAAGAGTTCAATCCTATTTGTTTGACCGTTGTCTACCAGACCACCAGCTTCTACCGGCGTGGTAGGAGAGATACGACCGCTGGTATTGTAGTGCGTTGTTATTTTGAGCGCGGACTGGAGACTCTCTGCGATGTAACTCTCCCGACTGTTGTCCAGGGCATAGCCTGCTCACCTACTGCGCGTCAACATTAACGATCGCAACGATGGCCACGTATGTCTGCACGGCTTTCTTCTTAATTTTCTTCTTCTTCTTCTTCTTCTTCTTCTGCTTCCGCTCTGTCTTTTTACGGTGCCTCCAAACAAACGTTTCTCGCCGTAGCGTCATTATCTTCATGGAACTTCCACTTAACCGCTTGTCCGTGGAATCGTGGAGCCACGAAACTCGGGGCCAGATGAGGTAACACAGACCCTAACAAGGGGCAACAACAACAACAGCAGCAACATTCATGACAATCAACAACAACAGCAACAATCATGACAATCAACAACAACAGCAACAATCATGACAATCAACAACAACAACAGCAACTATTATTTACCACGCTTTATTCATTATTATGTTCGCTATTATTCATCACGCTTAAAGCGATTATGGACAACAAAGCTGTCCATAATCGCTTTAAGCGTGATGCTAGGTGTGGGATAAATCTGTACAGACTTAGTTACTGTCTTACCCTTGCGGTTGTGCGGCACAGCACTGCACCCTGGATGGATCATTTGTTTTGGTATCATTATGCAAAACTGAAGAGTATGGTTTACTATATGATTGCCTTAGCTTAAAACCGCTATATTTTGTTCTGCAAATTCTATTTGCGGTTCATCTGTATCACCTTAGCTTAGATGCTAAACGCATTCAGCATAGAGCTAAATCAAATAAGTTTTTAGCCTAGTCTGAGATCTCAGCGTAATGAGTCACATATATATATATATATATATATATTCCTAACATGGCCTAGCCCTCCTCACGTGCCCCTGCCATCAACTACATCAGGCGAGAACGTCCGGTCTGCCATACAAACGTTTTCCCGTAGTTCAGCAGCTGGCCTGGATTTCATCAGACCCCGGCTCTTACAAGACCTGTTGTCCCCCGCTCTAGGGGCTGCCGCAGACCGGCTCGCGGCTGCCCTGGCCAAGGTCGTCGATCTTCTTCGATGGGGATCGCCTTTCCCCGACTGGCGACCTCTTATCTTCGGCGCCCGACTTTTTGCCCTCAAGAAGAAAGATGGTGGTGTGAGACCCATCGTATGCTCATCCGTAATCCGAAGGCTGGCGGTAAAGATCTGCATTTTTGAAAACAAGTCGGATGTATCAGATGCTCTTGGTTGTCATCAGCTCGGGTTTGCGACACCGGGAGGAGGCGAGGCCGCGGTGCATTCAACTCGATCCTTCTTGGAGTCTCGTTCCGGAGCCACCCTTGGGGTCAAGCTCGACTTTAAAAACGCCTTTAACACCATTCGGAGGAACCACCTGTTACATGCGGTCAAGGCTTGGGCACCGAGTATGTTCCACCAGGTGGAACTAGCTTATAAGGAGCCGTCTTGCCTTCTTCTGCCACATGATACAATAATGTCGCAAACTGGGGTGCAGCAGAGCGACCCATTGGTTCCCCCCCCTGTTTTGCCTGGGTATCAAGGAGTTAGTCAACTCTCTCGAGTGTCCTCTAAACACATGGTACTTAGGCGACGGTGTACTGGGCGGGGCACCTGATGCAGTTCTGAGGGACATCCACAGAGTCATCAAGTCCGCGGAGCGGCCTGGCCCTAAACCCTGCAAAGTGCGAGGTTCATGTCGTAGGAAGTGTTACTCCCACCCTGGGAGAACCTCTAGCAACTCTGAGTTGCTAGAGGTTCTCCCAGGGTGCAGGACTGTTGGCACGGATTCGGAGTTACTAGGCGTCCCCCTATTCCCTGAGGGAGTTCCAGCAGCTCTCGAAAGGTGGATAGAAAAACTAGAGCATGAGATGTTACGCATTCCTTTGGTAGGATCTCACTGGGGCCCTTTTCTTTTGAAATCTTCATTTTCGGCCCTACGTCTCAATCACCTGTTTCGAGGTGCAGACTGCTCGCTTGCTCCGGGACTCCTTGAGCGACTAAACGACAGCGTGCTTACTACAGTTGAGGCTATTTTGAATCTTAGTCTATCGGCAGAAGCACGTCAACAAGCTCTACTCCCCGTTCTTTGGGGAGGTCTAGGGTTGCCTGATGCTATTGTCCTATTGGAGGTAGCTCTGGTAGCTTCCCTCCACAGGTCTTTACAACAGGCTAAATTACTTCTCGATTCAGTCGCTCTTACGGACCTAGAAGATCGCTTAGAAGCAAGCCGCCGTAGAGCAGTTGCCCTGTGCGGCCACGAGCCCGCCGAAGCTGGACGCGAGAGAGATTGGTCGGCGGCCTTACATGAGCAAAGGGTTGAAAATCTCATCGCGGAAAGCGCCACAGACGCTGATAGGGCCAGGCTGCGCGTCGTCTCCTCCAAAGGGGCAGGCGCGTGGCTCCACGCCATACCCTGCGCTCGGATCGGGACACTCCTAGATGACGAGTTGGTGAGAATCGCGGTGGGACTTCGTTTGGGGACGGACCTTGTGCACGCTCATACCTGCGTCTGCGATGACGCCGTCTAGCCGGATGGACGCCACGTGCTATCCTGTATCGTCAGCGCAGGTAGGCGAGCCCGATACCAAGCCCTGAACGAAACCTTCAGCAGAGCCCTACGCTCCAGTGGCCTACCGTGCGTCCTGGAACCCGTCGGACTGGATAGGGAAGGCGGGAAGAGACCCGACGGTCTGACCTTAACCCCGTTCGAGAGCGGTTGCATGGTGGTTTGGGACGCGACAGTTACTGACTCATTAGTCCCTTCAATGGTTAGTGCTGACGCGGCCCGGGCCGGATATGCTTCAGCTCTCGCCGAAGAAGACAAGGTGAGAAAATACCAGAACATCGGGTACCCGTACGGGTTCTACCCACTTGCCTTCGAGACACTTGGCGAGCCGGGTCTGTCCACTCGCGGTTTGCTACAGAAGGTCGGGGAGCGACTAGGTCTAGCCAGCAATGATAGGCGAGCGGGCGAATTTCTCAGACAGCGTCTGTCGCTGGACGTGCAACGGGTCAACGCGGCTTCGGTCCGGGGAACCCTCCAGAGATGGTTGGTTCCTACATTGGACCCTTTGTAAATGTGCACACATTTGCAGGGACCCAATTGTCATGTTCCCACCGTCGGTGATTAATTATATATATATATATATATATATATATATATATATGCCGAGGTTTGCGGCCCGAACCGGGACCTGGCAAAAGCACGGCAAGACAAGATCGCCAAATATGACGTCGAGTTCCTAAGAGCGGCGCTCCCCGACACGCAAAAACCTCGCAGATTCGGATCCATCACTATCTCTATGAGTGGTGTATGGGACTCCGAATCTGCGAGGACGCTCTTGGGGCTCGGCGTCACAAAGAGGAATCTTATGGTTCTCACCGTTTTAACTTTTTTGCAAGGAATCTTGAGGATATACCGCTCGCACCGGGTCCATAAGAGCGGGGGCTACCATCAAGCAAGGACACGGACAACTGACTCTTAACTTTACGTGACACCTTTTTACTACCATTTTTATTAAGGCGAGCACTACCGAGTGTGCAAACGTATTGTAAATGATTAATAAATCATCACAAAATGTTCTATATATTGTTTTCGAACATTTGGTACTATTTGGAGGTCTACATTTTCTGTGGTTCCTTTGTTCTCATAAAAACATTCCTTTTTTCAGCCTACCTTTGCAATAGCCATTCCACCGCTATAATAATAATAATAATAATAATAATTTGCGCCTGCATTCCGCCATGGTCTAAGGGCAAATGTCTAGTATGGGATGCCACGGTATCATGTACAGTGGCTCCGTCATACTTGATGCATAGCGCTACCCGGTCAGGGTGGGTTGCCGAACATGCTGAGATCGCAAACAGCGCAAATACTCTGACCTAGAGAAAAGATACCACTTCGTACCCGTCGCGATGGAAACGATGGGTCCAATCAGCAAAAACACAAGTATCTTCCTCAAAGACCTAATTATCAAAATAAGTGCTAACACGGGTGACCAGCGCGAGGGTGAGTTTCTACGTCAGCAACTCTCGCTCGCAGTGTGTCGGGGAAACGCCGCCGCTGTCATCGGCTCCATGGACTGAGGAGCGGGGGTGAGCCTAGGCGGGTACACGTTTAGATCCCACACTTGTAGGGAAACACCGAAATATTGAATAAATAATAATAATAATATAAAAATAATAATAATAATAATAATAATAATAATAATAATAGTGAGGTGGAAGCAGTTAGGGAGGTCATTAAGCAAGTAGAAAAATTAATAGGTTTTTGCACTAGGCGTAATATAAAATTGACGGTATGCTCATTGCCAAAAACAGTTGATCGAAAAGCAGGACGAGACTATAGGGAGGCTTGCAGGGCTGTTAACATGAAAATAGCTCCCTTAGTGCGGGCAGCTAAATTTGAATATCTACCCCTGGAATACATACAGGATACCGCTGGAGCCATGGATCCGGACGGTGTTCACTACGGTGAGGTAGGTGCTCAAATGGCGGCACGACCTATTGGCCGGAGAGCCTGTGAATGGCTTGGAATCAAATTGGCAACTCGGAAAGTAGGGGGAATAGCCACAAATATACAAGAAAAGCAGAAAGAATATCCACCGCGATTTGTAGATCACGGACAGATGCCATATAGGCATGCAGCGAGGCTAGCTCAGGAAGGTAATCATTGGGGGTCGGGAAATGGATATATAAACAGGGAGGGATACCATGGAGAAAAAACACAACAAATGGTTGGATGGGGAAACAGAGACACCTCGTACAGCATGAATCAGGGACGCAACTGGGGGGACAATGGCTTCAAGAGAAAAAAAGACAACCGATATTTAAACAGAGAACACAGCAATCGCGGAATGCAAACGCAAATGGAAACAAGCCAGCGGGAAGTGTGGGAACTGGAGGGGGCGTTGGATGTGATCCGTAGGTTAGCCATGGGCAACCTTGCGAATCTCGAAAGATCTTAAGCAGACACCGAAAGCGAGATAGAAGAGGGAAAGGGGATAAAAAGAAGCAATCACCTTTCCGACGGATAGCATTGCTAAATATTAGAGGTGGTAGGAGACGGGGTAAGTGGGAGGAGCTATACAGGCTGATCGAAAGAAGAGAAGTAGATATAATGATAGTAACAGAGACACATCTATGTGAGGCAGAAGTTCCACTGGGATTTTGTGGGTACAATTGGTATGGGACAAATAGAAAGACGGGGACAGGAGAAAATAGGTTTGGAGGAGTGGGTATATTTATTAAAGAAAGCATAATATGTAGGGAAGTGATTGAACTGAAAATGAACGACTTGGTGGTAGTTGATATTGAAGGGCTTAATGGAGTAATACGAATTATAGGGGTATACAGGGCGCCGAGTAATACATTAGAGGAAGGTAGAACACTGTACAATAGATTAACAGAGGTGGTCGCAAGTAGTGAGGGGATGGGAACTATGTGCCTAGGAGATATGAACGCCCACATTTATCAGTTAGACGGGAGGGAGGATATTGAAGGGAAAATGCTATTACAATGGGGTATCAACAACAGGGCTGAATATACTAAATTTAGATAAAGTAGTGGTTGGAAAATATACGTATAGTCAGGGAAATAGGAAGTCATGTGTAGACTATATTATGGTCAAAGGAAAATACGGGAATGGGTAGGAGAGATGATTGTAGATGAAGGAAAAGAATGGAACATTGGCAGTGATCATAATTAAGTGGAAGTTACGGGTCGAGGAAAACCTGTTAAGAGGTTAAAGTAGACAAAAAGGTGATAGACAAACAAAATGGACACATAAATAATGAAATTAAACAGCTATTAGAGGGGCGCAATAGAGATAGATCTGATGAAATGCATACAATATACGGGATAAATATGATGAATGTTATAAAATAGTTAAGGAAAGTAAGAGGGGGAAAGAGGGGGTGGTGGAATGGGGCGATTGAAGAGGCAATATTGGAAAGAAGGAAATTGAGCAAAGAGCACCGGAAGGTAGTAGTACGAACCCGGGTAAGGGGAAGGAATACTGGCAAGAGTATATGCAGGCAAAGACAAAAGTTCAGAATTGGTACAAGAAGTGATAAACGTCAGGACGAACAGGAGTTTAATAGTATATTGGGGGCTCCAAGGGGACAACAGGTAAAGCGATTCTGGACATATGTAGTCAATGCGGGAAAAAGCATGACTAATCTTGAGCACGAAAAAGTGTACACAAAAAAAAGATGAATGCGGCGGGTAGAAGCGCTATTTTTACTAGTAATGGGGTCAGTGAAGGGAGGTCGAGATTGAATACAAGTATAATCACAGGAGTTGAAGAAATGAACAAGTTATTAGAAGATTAAAGGGAAGACGGCAATGCGGGTTAGATGGAATAACAATGGAGATAGTACAGCATTGGGTGAGGTCTATACGTTATTATCTAAAGTATTCAATACCCTCTTTGCCGAAAGTAGCATACCGAAGAGTTGGCGTGAAGGAAGGGTTTCCTTGCTGCCAAAGATAGCGTCGATAACGATGATTTGAAAAATACACGACGATAACTATTACACCAATTACGTACCGTATTTTTATGCGAATTTTTAAGAGCCGGGTACAAGATAGTTAGAAGCAACTGGTAAAATTGGGGAATGGCAATGTGGGTTTAGAAAGGGAGATAGGTTAGACGACCATATTT